>OY811971.1:24503209-24992492 GCA_963681505.1 Eunapius fragilis
CTGTGAGATCACCTTCACCAGTAGTCCGATCCAATGCCTCTCTTGGTCGTAGTCAGTCGTCTGTGAGATCACCTTCACCAGTTGTCCGTTCCAATTCCTCTCTTGGTCGTAGTCAGTCTTCTGTGAGATCACCTTCACCAGCTGTCCATTCCAATGCCTCTCTTGGTCGTAGTCAGTCGTCTATGAGATCACCTTCACCAGTTGTCCGTTCCAATGTCTCTCTTGGTCGTAGTCAGTCGTCTGTGAGATCACCTTCACCAGTTGTCCGTTCCAATGCCTCTCTTCGTCGCAGTCAGTCTTCTGTGAGATCACCTTCACCAGTTGTCTGTTCCAATGCCTCCATTGGTCGCAGTCAGTCACCTATTGGTGGTGTGAAAAGACATGTGCAGGTATGTGAAAATTTTGTTGCATTTACACAAGTCAAATAAGGTAATACTTGTAGGTTGAATTAGTAGAGGGCTATGGGGTGTATCTTTCTAAACGCCAGCTGGAAGAAGCGATAGACCAGAGCAATAACTCGCCTACTAAGCTGATAAGAAATCTCCTTACTGTATTTTTTACGCCATCTGTCTTGGCTTCGTCAAGTTGTGGGGGTACAAGAAAATTTCCATGCCTCAACAGAGATGTAATAGCGCTTGTATACGTAAGTTTACTAATTGTATGCACTTCTTTCATTTATATAGTCCTTATTACCTACAGGCTTTGTGCAGTCACAACATAAGATCAATAGAAGCCTATTAGTGGATGCCATAAATGATAAGTGTGCGAATTTTAGACGAAAACGGAATACCAACACAAGTGTGAATGACAAGTCAAGCAACGCAGTCATCAATGAATGTTTGTAGTTGGACTCCACTGCGCCACAGCATTTAGTATGCAGAGCTGTGCAGAGTCTGCATACCAACCATATGCAGACGGATATCATTGAAGTGTTCATATGCAGACGTCTGCATACGAACACTTCAACAATACTCATCTGCACATGGTTGGTATGCAGACTCTGCACAACTCTGCATACTAAATGCTGTGGCGCAGTGCTCCTTTGCATTTTGCATTTTTCTTATTTGCTTTTTGCATTTAGCTGTTTTGCATTTTTTTGTGCTTTTTTTCACCTGGTGCTGTGACATTGTATGACTATTTAACATTCTCAGACAACGTTGTTTTGGATATTAATTAACAACCTTGTTTTGGCTCACAACAACTTAACAACAGGTTGTAACAAGGTTGGAACAGTTTCAAATACTTAGTAGTGACAAGCAAAAACAAGCTTGTTTACATGGTTTAAACAACCTTGTTACATGGTTCAAACAACCTTGTTACAGGGTTCAAACAACCTTGTAAACAAGGTTGCTGCAAGCTTGCCACAAGCAAGCAATTTTTACTTGGGTATTCAGTCCATAATAATGTATGCATAACATACCTTCAGTCGAAAGTCAGTTGTTGATGTATAAGGCATCTGGAAGGGTTTCAATGCCCTTGCTCCATGACTAAAGTTGTGCACGTTGAGAGCATCAAAAAACTTATCCATCAAACCAATGAAATGGGCAGTTTCAGATGCCTCATCTCCACCAGTTAGATGCAGAGCATGTGAAACAGACTCACTTAACACCTTCAATTAAAATGTGTTTTTAGTAAAGGATAACACAGCTAGGACCTGTACCTGCGCAGCAAGATCAACCTGCATAGCAGAAAATGAACTGATGTGTAAGTGTTCATACTTTAATTTTGGCACCATCCTTAATCCCATTCCAGCACTAGAATCATCATTATAGAATTTCTTCACATGACTCCACCATATATTTTTTCCCTTGCACTAAACATACAGTAAAATGAAAAGCTTGCAGAGTGTGTACATATTAGAAACACTAACCCACAGACTCCGACGTGAAGACATGAAACAGTTCCTCACAGTTTTCACCAAATGAGGAACATCAGAAAAAAAATACAGATATCTATTATCCCCTGAAAAGGGATTTTTTGTCCTATATGGAATCGGATCAGATGGTGATTGGTGAAGCTTCACTAAACTCCTGTTAACAGAAGCGCCATCTAAAGTTACTCCCAATACCTATACATAAAAAATAAAGATAACTTAACTGCCACATTAAATGCAAACATTTTACCTTCAGCCCACAATTTTCTATCCTCCAAATAGCTTCCCATAAAGGATCATACATCTGGTCTCCACAAAGGTTTGTGCAAGCAAAATGAACATATGGGAACTGCAAACTTGTGAACAAGCCTCGCACCATAAACACAGCCATAGTTTTAGCAAGACTAGGGCTGCTGTCATGACCACTTACAACTGACTTTTCAAAATCTGCTAAGTGATTAGTAATGCTTCCTAGGTTAGTAAAACCAACCATCTCGCCACTGTGCTTATTATATACAAGATCTTCTCGAATGTACATTTCATCAAGGAGAAGAATGGTGCACTTATCTCGTTCTGGACATGATTCAACTTTAGCAGCCTTTTGAAGCATACAGTCCACCTCCACAGAAAAACCACACTTTGCTTCAATGTAGTGGGTATAGTCACGCAATGTGCGCTGTGATGGTAGTTTCAAACATCCCGAATCACGCAAGGCTTCATAAGCTCCACTGGACCTGCATATGTTGCAAACATTAGTAGGAGTCCATTGTTGACCATACACTTACTTATGCCGTAGTGACAAGCACCACCGAATCATCAAGGGATGCCAGCGCATCATTCTGGCATTCTTTTTAGCAGCAGCCTGCATTTGCTGCTGCCAGAAAATGTTGAAAAATGAATCCTTTGGATACATTTTCAGAACATCAGCCGAATCTGGTAGGCTGCCACAGATGGCCTTTAAGTCAGAGTGTAACTGTTCATCCACCATTACTCCAGAAGCTTCACAGTCCAGAGAGACCTTTGCCTTCAAACGGGACAACTGAATAGACTTCCGCTTAATTTCCTTCCGTAGCTTCAGAAGACGGGTTGCTAGAAGTGGCACAGGCTGGTACCTGTACACATGCATGTTCAAAGGTGAATTAGTATGTTCACTATATAACGTTGCTTACCTATAGTTTACACGAGTGGACTCAGCATGATTAGCCATACAACGGGTTTGGGTCAAGAGTGTGGACCGCCGGTAAGATGAGCACACACTACATCGGACAGGGTGACCAGCTATATCCCCTTGTAGCAACATCTCACACTGCTTGTGACGAATAGTTGGAAAATCGGGGAAAAGAGAATCATCGAAAACAGCTGACCTGTTACCTAGATGAACACAATGTGAGCTCAGAACATACAAAACAAAATCCTTACCAGATAGTCCATGTAGTGTGGAGGAATTGTAGTGCCATTGCTGAAGTAAATGACGATCTGGGTTTCCACCACACAGGTATGCACCATCCAGTTTATCCAGAATATATTTCAACTTTGCAATTGAATTTATGATGGTAGGAAGAAACCTTAGCATGCTGCAAACGTCGGAGTGAACAGTTCTATTCTGGAGGCTAAATGACCAGTTTAACTCCTGATCGATGGAGACACAGTAGTTGATAGTTCTGTTAACGTTAACTGATATGCCAGAACCATGAATCTGGAACTTCATAAGCACAAGGGAAGGATATCTGGAGACTACAGTCCAGGCAGGAAAAGGATTCAACAGGCTAAGATTGCATGTAAGACGTTCTAGAGATGGAACCACACATTCAGAAATCACTGCTAACGGTATGGAAACAGGGCAGGCTGATGGTGATGGTAGAGTGATAGTCAGGGACGAAGAAACAGAAACATCGACCATCTCGCGAGGAACGGACACGATTAGACTTCTCTGCACGCGTTCTTCATTCTTCCGATGTTCTCCCAATCTAAATTTCCTTTTTCCCATTCCCTTTAAAAAAAAACATGCCATGAACCAAACGCGTGGAGCACATAGCAATACCTGGACACTAGAATTTAAGGAAAGAGCTACAAGCTAGTATCACTTTTACCACACTTGTCTGCGCGGCTACGGCTTAACTGTCCCACAAGTTTTACACACCCAATATGCCATAGGCATCGTTACAAGTGCGCGTTGGACAAAAATACACCATCACGCTGAAATATAACCATTTAGTATGCTAGGAAAACTATCACATGTTTATAAAACCCGCGGATGCGCTAGATGCTGTCCCACAAAAAAGAGCGCTCCCGACATTGTAAAATTTCATTAAACTTAGGCCAATATAAAATCACTCGTCAAATTCTCGATGCCACTATAAACGACAAAACATAACTTCTATTAAAACGTACTTGATCCCAGCAGTGGATAGTTTTGTTCTACAGTGGTTGCAACAAAAAAACGAATTTTGAAGTCCGTTTCACACTTTTAGGTACGTGCGATTAACAGCAGGTCGGATGGCACACAAAAAATTGCCTATTTCTACGGCTCACGTGACGCGTTGCCAATCCCTCTATATATTATCTCTGGAGTAACCTAGTTCGGTTGTTAATTTCCCTGTCATTCAAATATGTAGTGACCCCGCTCAAGGGGGGTGGGAGTGTAGGACATTAAAACTGTAAGCTCCCATTATCCATGCAATATAGAAGGGGATTGTTATAATCTGCTTTCGGCAATACAAATCGGACGTAGGAGAGTAAAGATTTAAGGGACGTAGGGGTGGTACCCCTATAGTTAAGCGTAGGCCGACCTTTATCGTCTAAGCAAACGATAAGGACCCCAACTAGCCAACACCTTATGCATTTTTCGATCTTTTTTTCAGGTTCACATGCAGGGCTGCCGTAGGCCGGCTAGGGGTCTGGCCTGACTGAGGCCGGCCGGCTTGCCAGTCCGGCCTGACAGGTCGGCCTGGCAGGCCAAATTAGTAGATATTATAGTTTATAAATGTCAATCATTAATGTTATTGTGTTACGTTATTGCGTTGTCAATCAACGAAGCGTGTCTGTCGGTTTCTACGATTCCTATACCTTCTGCTCAGCGGCTCAAACGTGTTTCAAACCCGGATCTGTGGGAATACATCCCGAGGATCTCGTGAGATTCGCGCCATTGCGAAGGTTTAGTAGTACTGTAGTAGTGTAAACACATCTACTATCTGGTCTCATTTCAAGGTCCATACATCAAAGCAGTAAGCCTACGCAGATAAAGCGTGGTGTGATTACTGCCACAGGCCTTTCTCCAGGGAACACTGCACTTTAATTTGTCTAGACACATTGAACGGCATTACAAGAATGAACAACAATGTGCATGTGTATAGCAGCAGTCTTCGCAAGTCGCAACACAGTTAAGGAATATGATGCTTGGCTTCGACTCTTGGAGAACAGATCAGTATGTAGATGTCATGCATGCATGGCCTCTTTAGATCGCTGGGAATGGTGTAAATTGCACAACACACAATTTCCCACTATTGCATGCAAAGCTTGCTCGAATGTACCTGGCTATCCAGCGTCATCCACTCCATCAGAGAGCGGAGTGTTTTCAAGAGCCATTTTGATCCAGGGGAACCTGCATGTACTTCCCCAACGGCTGGAGGCATCAATTATGCTAAAGCACAATGCATGGATGCTTCGGAAGAAATAAACCAATGCTATTGCTCAATGTGCTATAAATAATAAACTGTTCCATACTTATTCGCATCTCAGTATGATTATAATTATTTCACAATCGGTCATCTTCACTACATTAATATTTGAATTCTGAACAAGAAGTAAGCTTGATCTGTACATGTACAAATCAGTCATATACTATATGCATGTATTGGCACAATGAGGGGCGTGGTCCGGCCTGACATGCCAGGAGTCCGGCCTGACAGGTCAGGCCAGGCCTGTCAGGTGGCCTGACAGGCCGGCTGGCCTATGGCAGTTCTGTTCACATGGCAGTTGCAAAGGTAAATTCCTCTCAGTGAAATTAGCTCATGTACTAGGACACCAAATCCAATCTCTAGACCCTTCCTAAAACCTTCAACGATGTAGCTACCGTTTTAACCCTGAAGTTGCCTAATTTGATTATAGCAATCATTGTGGCAGGTATTTGGCAATTATTGTGGCCCGCAAATTGATCATGCAAGCGGGCGTTAACGTATTTCGTAAGGAGATTCGGTCGCTTAGGAAATTCTGTCATGCAGCTTAAGAAAGTTTATATCCCTTGTCAGTGTGCACAGGCTAAGTCTGCCTGAAGATCTGCATAGTGGACGTATATGTATAGATCTAACCTGTGCCGCCGGTTACACATTACAATATACTGCCATCAGGAGTGATATTTGTCGAGCTACTGTGGTTTACTATGCATCCTCGGTTACTGCGTGAGGCCGTGTACATTGATTCATGCTTGAGCAAAATAAAAAAGGCAACATATGCATGTTCTACTAATAGGACCTTTAAGTCTAGATTTTCAAAATAGATTTGTTACAATTCCATGCAAGGTATATGTTTCAAAAAAGGGGTGGAGGGCGGGGGCGGGAGATGGAGTAAATTCAGCCTGTATAAAGAGGGGCTAGGCGTTATAATGCACAGAGAAAACCACTTTTAAAAATACATATTACAATCCCATGTTTGATACGATTTTAATTTATGCATGCCGTATAAGTATAAAAGTGTAAGAAAGATACAAGGGTATGCGTAGCTGGGATACGCGGGGCAGCTGCGTGGTTTTAAAGCCGGCGGACGACTTTAAAAACCGGTCACTGACATAATTTAATTAATGCATCGTTCAGCTCTCCACTGGCACACCTACCCGCAAACCTTCCCTCATCCACCACACCCGGCGCTGTGCGGAAGAGCGTCAGACTGTTAGTTCCATGCCTATCTGTTCCTCTTCGGCCAGAATCTTCTACATTATATAGGTACGAAATTCCGCACCCCCCCCCCCCCCCCCCCCCCCCCCAACCTTATAATGAGGAAGTATCCGCGGGGTTATATTATTCCATGCAGAATTGTATATAAGCATGTAAGAATTATGCGATATTGATAACGAGGCTATAGCATATAAACGTTGGAAATTATGTGTGTTTGGCAACAGGGGGTGAAATTTATCTGTCCAAAATAATGCTTCCAGATTAATCCGGGATAGACATTACTGAACTCCATTTTGAGTCAATCTTTAAAGGACCTAGATCATGCTAGTTGTGCATAATTACACATGATTTCCAACGTTTATATGAATATCGTGCATTGGGTAATGTTTATATACTTATGTACTATCCTGGAATAATATAACCCCGCGGATACTTCCTAAGGTTAGCGGGGTGGGGGGATTTTCATATACCTATATAAAGTAGAAGAATCAGTAATTATCCTGGCCGAAGAGGAACAGATAGGCATGGAACTAACAGTCTGATCGAGCTGAACGATGTATTGAATAAATTATGTCAGTGACCAGTTTTTAAAGTCGTCCGCCGGCTTTAAAACCATGTAGCTGCCCCGCGTGGTGCATGACCATATTTAAAGGGCTCCGCGTATCCCAGCTACATGCACATACCCTGCTTCTTACTTAAACCGCATGCATAAATTAAAATCATCTTTGTATCAAACATGGGATTGTAATGTGTATTTTTTTAAATGGTTTATTCTGTGCATTTTAATGCCTAGCCCCTCTTTAAAAAGAAATACAGGCTGAATTTAATCCATCCCCCCCCCCCCCCCCCCCCCGGCCTTTTTGAAACATATAACTTTGCATGGAATTGTTACAAATCTATTTTGAAAACTTAGACTTAAACAGTAGAACATGCATATGTTGCCTTTTCTATTTTGCTCAAGCATGAATCACATGTATACGGCCTCACGTAGTAACCGAGGATACAAAGTAAACCACAGTAGCTCGACAAATATTATATGCTAGTAATGTTTTAATGCACAAGGCTCATATATGTGGGTGGATCGAGGGACCTAGCGCATATTTTTTCAAGTTTGAAATCTTCTAAGAGACACTTACGTTCTCACCAACGTCTTTCTTATACGCACTGGATATTAGTCTGTCCATCAGATTATGGAGTTAGTGTCCAGAATTTTTAATGACGTGAATGTTTTGCGTCAGACGTATATGTACCAAAATCAAAGTGAATTGATTTTTCCAGCCGAAAGATATGAACCCCAAGGGGTATCGGTCGTTGCACCACTGGCACGAGCAAAAAGGTGTTGTAAGTATGAAGTGGTGAAAATATGAGTTAATAGCGTTTACAGTTCGGAAGTCATGCATGGTGTAACAGACGAATCACAACTCTAAACCCTGAACCCAGCTATAGTGTGTGTGTGTGTGTATGTACATTTGGGTGGCTGTTTTCCCGGTCGCTAAGTTACGAAGCTATGGAACAGTAGGCCTGGTTAGCGGATTGGCCTAACTCCCACTTAATTGTATTTACAACTCATGTGCACGTTATGAGCATTAACATCCTGTGTTGCAGACCTGCCTGGCCGCCGGATCCAACCTCCTTCAGGGGAGTATAGACAACTTTACAAAACCTCATGGGGGGGAGGGGGCTAATTATAACAACTTCAGTCTTCAACACTAAATAAATCGGCTGATGGCAAGACGGCTTGCTACGAAATAAGAATGCGATTTGGCATATTTGTTTGGCCGGATATAGTTCAAGAATAAATAAGCCTATTGTAACTTTGATGATAATCCTAATTAAAATTCATGATCTAGCGAGCTAGCTAGTAGGGGAAAATGATAGGCAAAGAACACGCCTCACACCCCCAATGGGGTATATAGGGGAGCGCTGTAAGCTTAATTCCCAGCCGCTTTGCAACTTTCGCACTGTTTAAGTGAGTCACATACGCGCATACATGTAAGTTCATCGATAAGACACCAAATGTTATTAAGGTCAGACACTGTGTATGTTCGGCACCCGATGTGTTATAATTTTTAAGGAAATGTAGTTGCATTAAACTACACCTCTACTGCTTCCCAAGACAACCCAGTAGTATGGCCGAGTATTGAAACCGCGGCTTCTTGAAAGCTTTTAAAATTGCGGTTGCCTAACACAAGCTCCCACTGCCTCACTGCCGACCCTATACACAACGATATCAGGCTACCTGTATTTCACCTCTATATAAATTACCGCCTACTTTCAACATCAGGGCCAACATTTTCAGCCAGGAACATAATATCTGATACGGTAAGTTTGATCTGGGCGGACCAAAACTTTCAACGACAGTCTCGGCGCGCGGACCAATTTTCCATTCACAACGAACAGCAAAATAAATTATTATTTTTTTAAAGATAAGAAAAGACGTGATTTGCATTCTGATTTCTGGGAATGCACAGGAACCGTCATTTATTCTTAAAATTGCTTTGAGGTCGTTGTACTGGCTACCCGAGTCGGTCCTCGAAGACAGCGAGTACATGAGAACTGGTTTTGGCGCCTAATCCATAAAGTGATACGAGCGTGTAGCTATAAGAGGTCATTAAAACCAAATAGCAGGACCGAAGTCACCGAATATGAAGCAGTAGGAAATTGGTCAAGCTAGCTACATCCAAGAATTATTAACATGAATTGGAATCCGTGACGTTTAACCCTCGCTCTCTATCCTTGCTACCTATACAGTATACGTAGTATGGGAATTAATATGTAATCCGGCGCCAAGCTCAACGATTGAAGAGGCGAGCTACATACTGATCGTTAAGGCTCATAACTGCAAGTATATAGTGTAACTAGGACATCATTGAAAGGGCCAGAGGCGATAAGATTGTTAGATTCGATGCAAGAGAGTGAGAAGGCTTACCATAACCTATCGTCTCCTTGACCCCAGAAGCCAGTTTAACGTACTAACCTAAATAGTAAGGCATTTGCTTACAAATGGTGGATGAGACATCCCGGAGCACAAGTAAGAAGCTGAATCATTTCAGTGATATCCGGATTGTTTCTTTATTGACGTCCAATCTCATAATTGATCCAGAAAATAACGTTTTGAACTTCTTTCGGCTGCAAAAATACATCTCCCATGCAGTGGATCTTGCATGGTGCGTTCTGTGCAAATTCAGTCAGACAGTAGCTCTAATAAAAAGCCTGGCTGTGCGTGCCATAGATAATACAATATCCCGCCTCACTCCGCCCCCTTTTGTGCAACTAACGTACTCGGAGGTTTAATATTGACCACGAAAAAACAATTGCTGGTGTACTAATTTGTAAAGGTTAGAAGCCTTTTTCGTGATCTATAGAGGCATTGCAACGAAACACAGCATAACTTACAAAAAGAACCCGTCACTGATCTGCGTATGAAACGAAACGAGGGTGGAGTGTACCGTGGATTCATGTAATTGTTAATAATCCTTGCTATACATAGAATCACCGGACGGAGGAGATGAGTGGGGGGTGAGGAAACGTGCCATTGCCGCTAGGGTAGGAGGGGGAGGGGGGGGGAGGGGGGGGGAGGGGGGGGGGCAGTGGGAGCGCTTTATTTCTGCCCATTGTCGGGGCCCAGCGCGCTGGGGGCTGGGGAAGAGCCCTAGAGGCTAACACATTTCATCAAATCAGAGAGGCTTTATTTTAATTGGCCGCTCAGGACCACAAGAACAGATGCATACGCTTATGATTCACTATTCATAACACCATACTGTAGATCTGTTCACGGCCCGGTGTCCTGCTCTCAGCGACCACAAATTTAATTCAGTATTCATAGCTGCATTGTCAGCGTTATAGTATAGATGACGCGAATATCAGCAGTGATAAACACAGAAAAAATGTGTGACGTAGAAGCTGTAGGTTCGTCAGCAAACGTGCGTAATCATATAATACGTGCTGGCGGCACGGATTAGTAGTGTTCTCTTAGAAAGCTAATAGTATTTGCGCTTTTTTATGCGAACAACCAAAAAAATTAAAATAACAATGGTGCGCACAAGGTGTGGTGTTATGAATGGATCACACACACGTTTCTCGAACTGGAGCTCGGGAAAATGTGGTAAGGCTACAGACCAAATGTCTGTCCGGCTGCTACGGCCCTTTAACATCCTTTACCTGACAAACTGGCTTGGGGAGTGCCACCTTACAGTACTTACGCATGCGCAGTGCAGATATCACCATTTCGTCCATATAAGGAGAAAGCGCATTTTGTATCAGTCATTTTCTGCTGTCGTCCATTTGTGAGGTGTTGGAGATTTGTATTTAGCTTAGCGATAGTTGGATTGTTTATTTTAAATTGATATGGGAAATAACCTTCAAGCAAGAAATGACAAGGTGAGCAAGTCTGTGGTCGTTTTTAGGTTGCATCTTTTGACTTGCTGGGGACACTTAGCTCGGTACTAAAAGATGGTAAAAAGGAAGTAAAATAGTTAGCTGGAATGGCCGACCGACTCTTATAGAACTGTCCAAACCACAGGGCAGAGCCTGCTAAGTAACAAAAGAGGTACCGTAGCCAAAAGCCAGCTTAGCTTTTGCTGAAAGGTCTCTGTAGGCACAGAAGACGTACAAAAGGAGTCAGTCGGCCATTCAAGCCAACTATCTTACTTCCTTTCTTAGGTCTTGCTTAAAGGTCTGGTAGCTGGCTTTGCCCTTTAGTTTAGACACTTGTAATATTAAAAGGGAGTAACGTACTCTGTGTTGTAGTGTCCCCGTAGCTACCAAAGTGTGTGGGAGGTCAGAAGTGGTGTCCGTACCTCCGTTATAGCTGCTAGCGCTTATCTGGACAGTCCAACAAATTTCGCTACCTCCATACGTGGTAGATTGGGTGTGACAGAGAAGGTTGAAGCGTGTAGTTTGGGCCCCTAACGGTTAGAGCGGGGTAACCGATAGTATAGCGACCTCCCCAAGAACGGGGACCACCTCAACAGACCGTACTAGTCGTCACGTAGAGTTGGCAGTGTCCAAATTAGCCGTTAGATGTGGTAAAGAGAAGCGTGAAGTGTGTGTGGTGTGGACCTGTTGTGCGTACGAGCTAGCTAGCTAGCTAGGTCCCTAAACGTGTTGTCTTTGAACTAACTATAAATATTTTCTTTTTTATTTAGAACACAAAAATGTTCCCGTACCAAGCATGTGCAGCAGTACCTGTGCGAAGTGGTCGAGGGTGGTGTGGTGGTGGTGTAGTGGAGGTGGAGGGTAGGGTTGTATGGGGACATGGACTAGGAGGAGTGTACAGGTTAGATGAGGTCAGATCAAAGTGGGAGATGTTGGCTGATGGTGAGAGGGGGGCCACACTAGCGGTATGTGGAGGAGAGATGGTGTCTGTCGGTGGTTGGAAGGATGGTGGTGTGTGTAGTAAGGAGGTGATGGTGTGGAGGGGAAGAAGGTGGACCTCCATGACTAAGATGTTGGTAGGGTGTTGTAGGTCATGTGTGGTTAGTGTAAGTGGAGGTGTGCTGTTAGTGATGGGAGGGGGAGGTGATGGGCCTGTGTATAGGCCCTTGAATGACGTTCAGATATTTGATGGTCGGACATGGCACATGGGACCACCACTTCCTCGGCCATGTAGGGACATGTCTGCAGTGGTCCACGGAGACCTGGTGTTTGTGATGGGAGGTAGTCGGGGCATGGAGCGGGCAGTGTGGTCTGCCAACATCACTGACCTGGTGAGCCACTGAACATTGTGTAGCATCTCTGTCCCTGTGTGTAGCTACACCACGCTACTACACACACACACACACACACGCACACACATGCGATACGCATCCACGCTCAGCGTACACACACGCGCGCACGTCCACACCATGCCCACAGTAGACGTGGACGCGCGCTCCAACAACTCGAGGCACACGCACACACTAAGCGTCTCCATCGCACAGCACGCACCACGTACGCAGACGATAGTGTGTTGTGTGTACGTATTGCTTGACAGCTGTACAGACATCCTTTTGTTATTGTGTTACCATCTCCCCCTGTACCCATGCATGCACACATACTCACTAGACTACTGCACACACACATGACAAACAGCCATCTGTCTGGAGAGAGCTACCGGATGTACCATACTACCACTCATCTGTATGTGTGGTTGATGGTGTGCTACTAGCCATTGGAGGACAAGAGAGTAGTACGTATGGATCACAGAAGACCTCTGCCATCCATGCCTTCCATCATGTTGATCAGAAATGGCAGCATGTTGGAGACTTGCCATTTGGGTGCTCATTTGTGGACACACTCCTGTCAGAAGGAAGGCTGTTGGTGGTTGACGGGATCAGTAAGCAGGTGTTGAAGATCACTGTGGAAGGTTAGTGATGCTGTAATGAAACTGTGCTAACCAGAGTATTTCCAGGTCTGGCTAAGCTGTTCATCACACCAAGCCTAATGGAAGGAGATGAAAGGTGTGTTGAGTTATACTGTGGTCTTGTACAAATGTATACCATGTAGTGGTATGGCTGGATGTGTTACCATAAATACTTGTAGCATCTCACTTCAGTACAGCATAGCTACTGGGATGTATGAAGGTGTACTTGGGGGTGTGGCTTGCCTTGGTCAAGGCTGCTGTTGTGTGTACGTACATATGTGTGGTATGTGCCCTAGGGTGTATGAAGGTACCTGTTGTGGCATAGGTACATATTTTTTGATTCCTCATGATGGTGGTGTAGCCTCACTGGGTGTGTGTGGTGGTTGTTAATGTCTTGTTTGTTTGCCGTAATGTTTGTGTATGTTTGTATATCTTGTATATGTAATTGATTGTTTGTACATGTGTAGGGTATCTGGTTGTGATGGAGAGATTTCCATGATTTTTCCCCTTTTTAATATGTGCACTACTGTGTGACCTGTTAGATGCTTCAAATTTAATATTATGTTTTAACCAACAGACGTCTCTATGATGAAGCCATGACCAAGGGATATGTGGAAACGTCAGTGACCAAGTGTCTCATCCTTGGAGCAGCTGGTGTTGGAAAGACTCACCTCAAACATCTCCTCCTGCAGAAGGACCCTCCAGAGCAACGTGTCAGTACAGGGCTGGCTGACAACCCTGTTCGAGCCATCTCATTCACACTGGCAGGTGTGGGGGGACAAGAGGAAGATGACTGGTTTGTTGTTGAAGATGACCAGGCATTGATAAGGTTTGTTGGTCAAACAGTCAGAGGTGGTGTACCCATGGTTGCATCTTTGGATGCTGTAGTTAGCACTCTTCCAAAGATGACCATTAATCATGTACCCAGTGATGGAGCTAGTGTTGGTCACCCTGATCCCATGCCTACTGATATCACCATGGATACCACCACCCAACAGAGCAGGACTGTAGCCGTTGAGGATGAGCTGATTCATCACATCAACCATTCCTCAGGTTAAGGGATGGTGTCACCTGACCATGTTTAACTGTACCCATCTCCTTATGCAGAAAGCAGAAGGCTCTTTGGTGTAAAGTTGATCCAGTTCATTGACAGTGGTGGTCAACTGCAATATCATGATATCCTTCCATTGTTCATTCAGAACCCTGGTGTGACCATGTTTGTTTTAAACCTTTCAGAAGACCTGTCTCATCATCCTATCACGGAGTACTATGGAGCAGATGGCAAGCCTGTTGGTACACCATATCAATCACGTCTTTCTCACAAACAGATCCTCCAACACTGTCTTCAAGCACAACATTCCCAGGATGTATGTCCTCTGATCGTCTCTGTGGGAACACATAAGGATGCTGCCAGCAAAGAGACCATCAGTGAGAAGAACAGACAGCTCAAGGAGTTACTGGACCCTGGTGGTTATCGAGTGATCTACAAGGGTGAGAAGCTGAAAGAAGTCATATTTGCTGTAAACTGCAAATCCCCTCAGGACGAAGACAAACGTGTCGCTAAGGTACTTAGACATGAAATCATGTCTGTATCCCCACAGCCAATCAAGATGCCTATAGCATGGTTTGGGCTGGAGGTTTTCCTCCAACGATCATCTGAAGATGGTGTCTTGAGCCTTGTAGAATGTCAAGTGATTGCTAAAAGGTTGCACTTGGAGGGAGATGCATTTCTTGCAGCCTTACACCATCTTGTCCACCATAATGTCTTTCTTTATTACCCTGAGGTTCTGCCCCAGACAGTGTTCTGTGATCCTCAGGTAGCCCTCACTAAGGTGACTGAACTAGTGCAGTACCACCACAAGCTGAGGGATAATCCAGATGAAAATGTAGCAGCTGATGGTGACCTGGTCATGTTCAGGGATCGTGGACTGGTGACAGTGAAGCTGCTGAGAAAGTTTCCAAAGCACTACAAAGAGGGTCTGTTCACTCCACAAGATCTGATGGCTCTACTGGTGAGTGTGCGTGCGATTGCTATGATCAGAGATGGTGAGTTCTTGATGCCTGCACTGCTACCGCAAATGGAGTGTGAGCAAGTGTCCCAGTACCTTCACCAAAGTACCTCCCTGATAATCAGGCCCACCCAGGGCTGTATTCCTAGTGGTCTGTTCTGCTGTCTTGTGGCCCATCTTTTATCCCCAACAAACATATCTCCTTGGAAGGTGTGCATTGTGCGATACAAACCATTGCATCTGTATCGTAACTGTATCTCATTTGAACGAATGGGTACCACTGACATTGTAACCCTTGGTGACATGCTTTCCCATATTGAAGTATGTGTTAGTGATGCCTCCAGTGAGGTGTGTAGGGAGATAAGGGACGGTGTGTACAGTGGTATCAAGAGTGCCTGTAGTGTTCTCAAGTACTGTGGTGTCCAGTTTGAAGATGCCTTCATGTGTGCAGGACCAAGGTGTACCTCAGACCCTCCTCATGTAGCTGTGGTAGTACGTAAAGGACTAACATACAAGTGGAAGTGTACCATTGTAGGTGACCAAAATGGAGACCTTAGTGAGGACCAGTTGATGTGGCTAGATGAGAGTGCTGTCAACAAACAAGATGCTACTTCATCAGGTGGGTGATTACCTCTTTACCATTACACTGATTTTTTTCTCATTCCATTAGCCCCTCCTTCTATCAGACGTCTGATGTCCATTTCTGTTTGTCAGTTGAACATCATCCAAAGCATTTGTACCAGGTACTACGACTTGGGGATACTACTGCTGGAAGATGACAATGGTGTGTTGGTGGATGCACTCAGATGTGAACACCAGCACAATGCTGAAGCAATCACACGGGCCATCTTCCTGAGGTGGATTACTGGTACTGGAAGGAAACCTACAACATGGAGGACACTGGTTGATGTCCTTAGACAGTGCCAGTTGGCTGCCCAGGCTGATGCCATTGATGCTGCTGTAGGTAGAGACTGAACTGTTCTGTTCAGCCTCACCTCCTGTGTATGTCTTGTGGTGTGTACATGTATGTGATGTGTGGTGTATGCTTTGTACAATGTATTAGGTGTGAATGTGTATGCCACAAGTATGTTGCTATGGCTACCTGGCTTGGGCATCTGGATAATGGTATAACTACCACATGCACTTGTTTGCGTTCAGAATGACCTCCCATGGCCCCCAATGTTGACGTGCTAACACGCTTTATGGAATGAAGAGCTAGATCAAACCCTTTAAAAAATTCAAGCTTAAATCTGGGAACAAGCAGCTAGCGCACGTGCTTGTGTACTCGAGAAGCTACTAGGATAGCACGCAACAAAAGTTAGTATAATACAATACTTTTAGCTGCTGAACATGGAGTGGTGTACATTACACATACACGTGCTTGTGTACTCGAGGATAGCGGGATCTTCCAGCGCAACAAAAGTTGGTATTATACTCATATCCATGTGTTACCTCCTCGAGGATCGATCCATAAAGAGCATTACCGTATGCGTCGCTCGACTTCGTAGGCCTATGTTTGGTTGACAACAAGATATCGAAGGTTTGGTGAGATAGCTACTGAACATGGAGCGGTGTACATTATAGAGGGACTTGATGGCGTTTGTACGTATGGCAAAGGATGTATTCAGCAGGCTGACTTCAATGGATGCTGTTGTATGTCACCTGCTGGCAAGCCGCATGTGTTGGACGTCATGACTCATGAGGCAGCTGAGTGGTTGCTTAGGAATGGCACTCATGTGCACAGCAGAACACATGTATGTGTGTGTGTGTGTGTGTGTGTGTGTGTGTGTGCGTATGTGTGTGTGGTGTGTGTGTTTTGTGCCTGTGTATTTGTGTAACATGCTGAGTTGAAAATTTAGACACAGGGAGGCTCCACCCCCCTCCATGAACCAGCCCTTAGGTACCTCTCTGATACCATCAAGGTATAGACAGATTTCACCATGGTGACAGCTATGCTTTGAATAAGGTGGGTGGAGTCATTTAATGGCATGCACATGTTGAATTGTCACCTGACCACTGTTAGGGGAATTGTCACCTGACCACTGTTAGGGAATTGTGACCTAACCACTGTTAGGGGAATCCATCATTTAAGGTGATGACAAAATCTAATTAATTATTATTATTTAGAATGTTTTTAGACTATCAACAAACACAATGATAACAACATAATTACCAAGTACAATAACCATAGAAATAGATACAGTCTATGAAGAGACTCTGCCCTCATGCACTGCTAGGGTCAGATCACAATAGATTGGGTGGTGGTAGGAAGAATTTAGAATTTAGAATTTAGAATAATAATTATTATTATTTAGAATGTCAATAACCCAAACACACCAGAACAGTTTTCTCCCTCAAGACCCCTTTAGGTAGGCCTGTGTATACATGCGACCCCTCTTTGGCCCCTCCCCTCTTCCCATGTAGACCTGTGTACATGTGACCCCTCTTTGACCCCTCCCCTCTTCCCATGTAGACCTAAGTACATGTGACCCTTCTTTGACCCCTCCCCTCTTCCCATGTAGACCTGTGTACATGTGACCCCTCTTTGAACCCTCCCCTCTTCCCATGTAGACCTGTGTACATGTGACCCCTCTTTGACCCCTCACCTCTTCCCATGTAGACCTGTGTACATGTGACCCCTCTTTGGCCCCTCCCCTCTTCCCATGTAGACCTGTGTACATGTGACCCCTCTTTGGCCCCTCCCCTCTTCCCATGTGATTTCGGACTACCATGGTTTTGGTACATGTATATCATTTTATACAGAGGAGTTTAGCAAAGCAAAAACATTTTTTTCATGGCCTCGTTTTGATGCAAAATTATCATTTTCATTGGTCGTTTTATGTTTGTTGTAACACATACACACACACATTGGTTAACATATTTAGATCATTTGAGCCTTCACATATGTCCACATAAATACATGTTGTCTTTGAATTAGCTCTAATTCCTTATTGTGTTGACTTGGGCTAGGGAGGACTAAGGAGGACTAGGGAGGACTAGGGAGGACTAGGGAGAACTTGGGAGGACTAGGGAGGACTAGGGAGGACTTGGGAGGACTAGGGAGGGCTAGGGAGGACTAGGGAGGACTAGGGAGGACTTGGGGGAGTTGTGGTGTTAAAGAAGCAGTCTGAGGGCTGTGTAGTGCTTACTTCCCATCTTGTTACAAATTCCTACTGCACTCCATACACTGTTAACACAACACTCCCTTTGGTTTACACATTTCTGAATTGAGAGGTCCCATGCTTAATGCATGGATGTGAGTCAGCAGTCAGCATAGGTATGAGGATTAGTTCTAAATAATGCACTACTGAGTACTTGTAGTCCCACAGGTCCACTCATATGAGACATGTGCATCATTCCATTCCAGGGGCAGCCCAAGATGGTCTGGGGACTAGGATGACTCCAGGGACTGAGGGACCTCTAGGTCCAGCTGGTCATCATCCTCTTCATCTAGCCACAGGTGACCATCACCAGCCTGCTCTATTGCTTAGCTCATCATCGGGACATCCGAGCTTGCTCGATTGCTTAGTTCATGCACACAGGAGTGTATGTGACGAGTGTGTGTGTGTGTGTGTGTGTGAGTGGTGTTTAATGCATACACACCATCACCATGGTGACTTGCACACACGTAAATCTAATCACTGTCACAATTAATGCTTGCATTGCAGAGTGATTAACTTGAAGGAGTTAGTAAACATGGCGCATGTCCACCATTCATTCAGCGGGCCTGCTGTCATAGCTCAAACCACGTACACAATAAATTATAATGATTAGGTCTGTTGGTTGTTGGACGACACGGGACATCCGAGCGTGCTCGATTGCTTAGCTCATGCACACAGCAGGACACAAGCGAGAGTGATTGTATGTGACGTGTGTGCGTGTGTTTGTGTGTGTGTGTGTGTGAGTGGTGTTTAATGCATACACACCTGGATACCATCATCACCATGGTGACTTGCACACACACATGGAGTATTGTATCATGTAGCAGGGGATAACCCCTTATGTTACCAGTAATGGTATAAATGTAGTTACCATTGGTAACCATTGTCTCTTTCCACCAGTGTGGTACGTAAGCAGCTGGCCTTCATGTTGGACAGACAGCAGATGTTCCTGGAGCTTGAAGAAGACTGCTCTGATGACGATGACATCACCGAGATCATGTCCAATGTACACCTCAACACCAACTTCCTCAACTTAGCCAGAGAGGTGAGGTCACCACACCCAACTTGCAATGAGCTGTTAGTTAACTAATGTGTTAATATTTATTGCCCTGAAACATGGGAGGGATGACAATGGCCATTTCTTGTAGTTGTGGTCCAGAAATGGTTACGCCCCCTCCCCTAGGGTCATGAAAATCATAATTGTAATCTCCCCAATCATGAACCAGTTTTACAATGTGTAGTTAGTTAATTAATGGTAAATAATTATTTTACAAGAGTTATAAGCTGTAACTCCCTTATGTACAAGGTGATTGGAAAGTTGTGCAAAATCTTTGAATGTTACAATTCGCATGGAAAAATCATGCTATTGAACCAAAAACATGCCAGTGATTTATATATAGGTTAGACACTGAAACGGAGGGATCTACGTGGGTATGCATTAAATCCCAGTGTGTTTTGACAGGCTATTGCTACATGTATGTGAGGATATCAGCACACTACCTGTTCAACTACCACTCCCACAAGACAAGATGGTGGACCCCTTGCCCTTGGTCCAACAGTGGCTAGCTACAAAGAGCTAACTACTCTCCCACACTGGCAGGCTGTCATTTGCAGCCAAAGTAATTTCAGCAGTAATTCTACCTGGGGCCTCAAGCTACAGCCAGACATCTGGTCAGGTGAGGTGATGTCATAGCATGCTGGCTTTGGTAAACACCATTTGGTGGCCAATGTTGTGGTTTAGGGAGATCTGATTGGTTGTTTTTAGTCTGCTGTTATAACCATGTGACACTTGCAATACCATATAAGGAGAGGTGACCTCAAATTGTATCTGACCAATGGAGATCTGATTGGTTGTTTACTGCCTACCAATGTAAACCACACCCACCCACAACAAGGGCCTGGTTTGGTACATACATGTAGGTCACCCAGCTGTTGGCCAACCTCACCATTGTGCCTGTCTGTCTTCCCCACTATCCTGGCTAGTGTAGCCATGACCAGTGGTCTGGCTTGGTACCAGCTGGTCACTTTGGTGGTGGTGGGGTGGATGGTTTGGGAACACAGGTCCTGAGAGGTACTAATGTCCTTGTCCCCCCCTCCCCCCCCAAATTATTGTTAATTGTTATTTTACTCTATACAAATAAATAAAAAACATTCTCTATGAGAAAGTTGGTGGCATATAGGATTTGAAGGCAATGGTGGTGTAAAAAGGAAGGAAACAAGGGTCTAATAATAAGGGAAAATGGAATAGTCCTATATTTAGCACACGAACAACATACTATATCCTACATAATAGAAATGTGCTAAATATAGGACTATTATGGATCTGGATTGATGTCTTGCAGCAACATCCCCTACTTCCTGTCCTGACTCTTGATTTTGGTCTTCAGTGCATGGCCCCTCCCCCTGAGTGCAGAGGGTACATGGCCCCTCCCCCTGGGTACAGAGGGTAGATGGCCCCTCCCCCTGAGTACAGAGGGTACATGACCCCTCACCCTGAGTACAGAGGGTATATGGCCCCTCCCCCTGAGTGCAGAGGGTATATGGCCCCTCCCCCTGAGTACAGAGGGTACATGGCCCCTCCCCCTGTGTGCAGAGGGTATATGGCCCCTCCCCCTGAGTACAGAGGGTATATGGCCCCTCCCCCTGAGTACAGAGGGTACATGGCCCCTCCCCCTGTGTGCAGAGGGTATATGGCCCCTCCCCCTGAGTACAGAGGGTATATGGCCCCTCCCCCTGAGTACAGAGGGTATATGGCCCCTCCCCCTGAGTACAGAGGGTATATGGCCCCTCCCCCTGAGTACAGAGGGTATATGGCCCCTCCCCCTGAGTGCAGAGGGTACGTATATGGCCCCTCCCCCTGAGTACAGAGGGTATATGGCCCCTCCCCCTGGGTACAGAGGGTACATGGCCCCTCCCCTGAGTACAGAGGGTATATGGCCCCTCCCCTTGGGTACAGAGGGTACATGGCCCCTCCCCCTGAGTACAGAGGGTATATGGCCCCTCCCCCTGGGTACAGAGGGTACATGGCCCCTCCCCCTGAGTACAGAGGGTACATGTATGTGGCCCATCCTCCTGGTCTTCAGTGTTTGGTACAGGTGGTTCTGCCGTATCCTGCTGCGTTGCTGGGACCTCTGGCTCTTGCTCATAGGAAGGACTTTCCACTCGCAGGACATTGTATGATGGCTTCAGAAACTTCCTGTTTCTTCGCAGGATCCTGCCGTCCACGTCTATTATGTAGGATCTGTCGGACAGCTTGTCGACACATTCCATGATTCCACTGCATCTTCCTGGGCAACATGTCTCGGACCAATACCAGTAGCCCCTCTTGTGATTTCTACAGGAGTTCACCCGAATTTGGATTACTTCCTGCTGGTGTACTTTGGATTACTTCCTGCCAGTGTTACTTCCTGCCTGTGTTACTTCCTGCTGGTGTATTTTCTTATTCTGCATGTTCTTCTATACCTCGGGCCACAGCTTGTTAGTCACCATGGGGATAGCCCCCCCCCCCCCCTCCTAGTTCTCCGTGCCAGGAACCGTTGGCTTGGGCTTACATCTAATCCTACAGTACAGTAGGTGTGTTACACCATTCCAGTAGAGCCCAAAAAGTCTTTACTTCAGCAACCAATTTGAAATCATCACAGCTGATCAATCTATTATAGGGTGATGACATTGTGTGTTGGAATTCCCAGCTTTTTGCCAAGTACCTGTGAACTCCCAGCCTATGAAGTGTCCCCGTAGCTACCAAAGTGTGTGGGAGGTCAGAAGTGGTGCCTGTACCTCAGTTATAGCTGCTAGCTATAACTGCAGTGGTGGATGCCATAAAAGAGCAGTTCACTTGATATGGAATACGACTGGTAGTGCAAACAGATGGGCAGAGTACGTTACTCCCTTTTAATATTACAAGGGTCACAACAAAAGGGCAAGGCCAGCTAACACACACAGAAGACGTACAAAAGAGTCGCAGGTCATTCCAGCTAACTATTTTTATTCATTTTTAGCATCTTAAGTTTAGTACCGAGCTAAGTGTCCCCAGCAAGTCAAAAGACACAACCTAAAAACGACCACAGACTTGCTCACCTTGTCATTTCTTGTTAGCGAGATACTACTCATTCTATTGAACTAAGGAACAGATATGACCCAACTATCGCTACGATATGACCAAGCTAAATACAAATCTCCAACACCTCACAAATACTTTAAGGTGGCACACACCCCACCCCACCTGGGCCCATGCTCAACTGTGCTACCCTGACCTCATGAATACACAACTCCACAACCAGCTCTGGCTCCACAACCAGCCCTGGCTCCATAACCAGCTCTGGCTCCACAACCAACTCTGGCTCCACAACCAGCTCTGGCTCCACAACCAGCTCTGGCTCCACAACCAGCTCTGGCTCCACAACCAGCTCTGGCCCCACAACCAGCTTTGGCTCCATAACCAGCTCTGGCTCCACAACCAGCTCTGGCCCCACAACCAGCTCTGACTCCACAACCAGCTCTGGCTCCATATCCAGCTCTTGCCCCACAACCAGCTCTGGCTCCACAACCAGCACTGGCTCCATATCCAGCTCTGGCTCCACAACCAGCTCTGTCCCCACAACCAGCTCTGGCCCCACAACCAGCTCTGGCTCCACAACCAGCTCTGGCCCCACAACCAGCTCTGGCTCCACAACCAGCACTGACCCCACTACCAGCTCAGGCTCCACAACCAGCTCTGGCCCCACAACCATATCTGGCTCCACAACCAGCTCTGGCCCCACAACCAGCTCTGGTACCACAACCAGCTCTGGCCCCACAACCAGCTCTGGCTCCACAACCAGCTCTGGCTCCACAACCAGCTCTGGCCCCACAACCAGCTCTGGCTCCACAACCAGCTCTGGCTCCACAACCAGCTCTGGCTCCACAACCAGCTCTGGCTCCACAACCAGCTCTGGCTCTCTATAGGATTTGAAGGCAATGGTGGTGTAAAAAGGAAGGAAAAAGGAAGGAAACAAGGGTCTAATAATAACGGAAAATGGAATAGTCCTATAATTAGCACACGAACAACATACTATATCCTACATATAGAAATGTGCTAAATATAGGACTATTATGGATCTGGATTGATGTCTTGCAGCAACATCCCCTACTTCCTGTCCTGACTCTTGATTTTGGTCTTCAGTGCATGGCCCCTCCCCCTGAGTACAGAAGGTATATGGCCCCTCCCCCTGAGTACAGAGGGTACATGGCCCCTCCCCCTGAGTGCAGAGGGTATATGGCCCCTCCCCCTGAGTGCAGAGGGTATATGGCCCCTCCCCCTGGTCTTCAGTGTTTGGTACAGGTGGTTCTGCCGTACCCTGCTGCGTTGCTGGGACCTCTGGCTCTTTCTCATAGGAAGGAGTTTCCACTCGCAGGACATTGTATGATGGCTTCAGAAACTTCCTGTTTCTTCGCAGGATCCGGCCGTCCACGTCTATTATGTCGGATCTGTCGGACAGCTTGTCGACACATTCCACGATTCCACTGTGTCTTCCTGGCCAACATGTCTTGGACCAATACCAGTAGCCCCTCTTGTGATCTCTACAGGAGTTCACCCGAAATTGGATTACTTCCTGCTGGTGTATTTTGGATTACTTCCTGCCAGTGTTACTTCCTGCCGGTGTATTTTCTTATTCTGCATGTTCTCCTGTACCTCGGGCCACAGCTTGTTAGTCGCCATGGGGATAGCTCCCCCCCCCCCCCCTCCCCCTAGTTTTCTGTGCCAGGAACCGTTGGCTTGGGCTTACATCTAATCCTACAGTACAGTAGGTGTGTTACACCATTCCAGTAGAGCTCAAAAAGTCTTTACTTCAGCAACCATTTTGCAATCTTCACAGCTGATCAATCTATTATAGGGTGATGACATTGTGTGTTGGAATTCCCAGCTTATAGCCAAGTCCCTGTGAACTCCCAGCCTATGAAGTGTCCCCGTAGCTACCAATGTGTGTGGGAGGTCAGAAGTGGTGCCTGTACTTCAGTTATAGCTGCTAGCTATAACTGCAGTGGTGGATGCCATAAAAGTGCAGTTCACTTGATATGGAATACGACTGGTAGTGCAAACAGATGGGCAGAGTACGTTACTCCCTTTCATTTCTTGCTTGAAGGATACTTTCCATATCTATATAAATAACCATCTCTATGATACGTCTAAGCTAAATACAAATCTCCAACACCTTACAAATACTTTAAGGTGGCACACACCCCACCCCACCTGGGCCCATGCACAAAAGTGCTACCCTGACCTCATGAATGCACAACCCCACAACCAGCTCTGGTCCCACAACCAGCTCTGGCTCCACAACCAGCTCTGGCCCCACAACCAGCTCTGGCTCCACAACCAGCTCTGTCCCCACAACCAGCTCTGGCCCCACAACCAGCTCTTGCTCCCCAACCAGCTCTGGCTCCACAACCAGCTCTGGCTCCACAACCAGCTCTGGCTCCACAACCAGCTCTGGCCCCACAACCAGCTCTGGCTCCACAACCAGCTCTGACCCCACAACCAGCTCTGGCTCCACAAACAGCTCTGGCTCCACAACCAACTCTGACCCCACAACCAGCTCTGGCTCCACAACCAGCTCTGGCTCCATAACCAGCTCTGGCTCCATAACCAGCTCTGGCCCCACAACCAGCTCGGGCCCCACAACCAGCTCTGGCTCCACAACCAGCTCTGGCCCCACAACCAGCTATTACTGAGCACCACCGACAAAAGGGTATTACTGAGCACCACCGACAAAAGGGTATTACTGAGCACCACCGACAAAAGGGTATTACTGAGCACCACCGACAAAAGGGTATTACTGAGCACCACCGACAAAAGGGTATTACTGAGCACCACCGACAAAAGGGTATTACTGAGCACCACCGACAAAAGGGTATTACTGAGCACCACTGACAAAAGGGTATTACTGAGCACCACCGACAAAAGGGTATTACTGAGCACCAAAGACAAAAGGGTATTACTGAGCACCAAAGACAAAAGGGTATTACTGAGCACCACCGACAAAAGGTTATTACTGAGCACCACCGACAAAAGGGTATTACTGAGCACCACCACAAAAGGGTATTACTGAGCACCACCGACAAAAGGGTATTACTGAGCACCACCGACAAAAGGGTATTACTGAGCACCAAAGACAAAAGGTATTACTGAGCACCACCGACAAAAGGGTATTACTGAGCACCACCGACAAAAGGGTATTACTGAGTACCACCGACAAATGGGTATTACTGAGCACCAAAGACAAAAGGCTATGTACAATGTCAAAGTACATGGTGCTCCGTATCAAGTAGGTGACTGGGTATGGCTACATTCACCAGCTGTGCCCCGGGGTCAATGTAGGAAATTACATCACCTATCCTTCACCTGTGTGTGCTGTGAGCTAGGGTAGTCTAGGTAACGAGATGGGAGTGGCTGTGGGAGTGGTTACATGTGACCTAACACATGTGATCTAAAGATTCGTCCATTACATGGTTTTGGTATGTTATTTGGACTGAAGTGTTTAGCAAAAGTGGTTCTGATAGTAATCATTTTCATCTAGGTTATTTTAGACTTTGTTTATTGTAGAACACATACACACACACATTGGTTGACATAATTAGCTTCACTTATGTCCACATTAATGGGTGCCACCAGAGATGAAACAGATCTCTTGATTCCAATACATGCACACCCATACACCATGCGTACACACATGTGCACCCACAATTGCCATGTGGTCAGGTAGTATATGAGACTGTTTCTGCGGATATGTGAGCATTCAAGGCATTGTTTGCATGGTCACGAAATACGGGACTTGCCCCCCCCCCCCCCCCCCTCACCCCCAGTGGTGTTACATTGTATGTCTTATGCACAGGCTTCTAGAAGTATGGTGGAGCTGTTGCAGAACAGGAAGCACCGTGATTCTGAACACAAATTTATATCAGTTGTGGCTACGCCGTGCTGTCATATTTTGTTTGAACAGAGCAGCACACCTCAATATTAGCTATAGGTAGCTGGCCTATGAACGAACTATGTGTATTGTCTAGTTGGTAATGACAGTGACTTGCACAGCAGATGAAGGACCAATTATATGTCAAAGTGGGTTGGGTGAAGGGAGCATGATATAGGAGATGCCCAGCTATGTACCATTCTGATGATAATTATCATATATGTGGACTATTGCCACAAATCACCCACACATGGGTACATGGTTATCAGATACAAGTACATAAATACATGTACATGTATATACCTAGCTCTCCTTAGATTTTGGGGAACCTGATCAAAGTTGGTGGTGTTAGAGGAGGAGACCCCCCAACCCATTGAATGTGTGTGTGTGGGGGGGGGGGGGGGGAGGGGTGTAACCACAGGGTCCATTTACACCATAACCTATCTCTGACAGACCACACCCATGGTCCTATCAATCCCATCTTCCCCTTCCTCCACTCCACCCACTGCTGGGTCATGTGACTGTGGAGTTGATGTAGTGGTGTCATGGCTAGACCTCCACCCACCACATCTACTGCCACACCACCTCATGGTCACCCCTCATGTATGGTCACCCCTCATGTACATGTATGGTCACCCCTCATGTATGGTCACCTGTCATGTATGGTCACCCCTCATGTATAGTCGCCCCTCATGTATGGTCATCCCTCATGTATGGTCACCTCTCATGTATGGACACCCCTCATGTATGGTCACCCCTCATGTATAGACACCCCTCATGTATGGTCACCCCTCATGTATGATTACCCCTCATGTATGGTCATCCCTCATGTATGGTCATCCCTCATGTATGGTCACCCCTCATGTATGGTCACCCCTCATGAATGGTCACCTATCATGTATGGTCACCCCTCATGTATGGTCACCCCTCATGTACATGTGTGGTCACCCCTCATGTATGGTCACCCCTCATGCATGGTCATCCCTCATGTATGGTCACCCCTCATGTATGGTCACCCCTCATGTATGGTCACCCCTCATGTATGGTCACCCCTCGTGTATGGTCACACCTCATGTATGGTCGCCCCTCATGTATGGTCACCCCTCATGTATGGTCACCCCTCATGTGTGGTCACCCCTTGTGTATGGTCACCCTTCATGTATGGTCACCCCTCATGTACATGTATGGTCACCCCTCATGTATGGCCACCCCTTATGTATGGTCACCCCTCATGTGTGGTCACCCCTCATGTATGGTCACCCCTCATGTATGGTCACCCCTCATGTATGGTCACCCCTCATGTATGGTCACCCTCATGTATGGTCACCCCTCATGTATGGTCACCCCTCATGTATGGTCACCCCTCATGTATGGTCACCCCTCACGTATGGTCACCCCTCATGTGTGGTCACTCCTCACGTATGGGCACCCCTCATGTATGGTCACCTCTCATGTATGGTCACCTCTCATGTACATGTATGGTCACCCCTCATGTATGGTCACCCCTCATGTATGGTCACCTCTCATGTATGGTCACCCCTCATGTATGGTCACCCCTCATGTATGGTCACCTCTCATGTATGGTCACCCCTCATGTATGGTCACCCCTCATGTATGGTCACCCCTCATGTATGGTCTCCCCTCATGTATGGTCACCCCTCATGTATGGTCACCCCTCATGTATGGTCACACCTCATGTATGGTCACCCCTCATGTATGGTCACCCCTCATGTATGGTCACCCCTCATGTATGGTCACCCCTCATGTATGGTCACCCTTCATGTATGGTCACCCCTCATGTGTGGTCACCCCTCATGTATGGTCACCCCTCATGTATGGTCACCCCTCATGTATGGTCACCCCTCATGTATGGTCACCCTTCATGTATGGTCACCCCTCATGTGTGGTCATCCCTCATGTATGGTCACCCCTCATGTATGGCCACCCCTCATGTATGGTCACCCCTCATGTATAGTCACCCCTCATGAATGGTCGCCCCTCATGTATGGTCACCCTTTCATGTATGGTCACCCCTTATGTATGGTCACCCCTCATGTATGGTCACCCCTCATGTATGGTCACCCCTCATGTATGGTCACCCCTCATGTTTGGTCACCCCTCATGTATGGTCACCCCTCATGTATGGTCACCCCTCATGTATGGTCACTCCTCATGTATGGTCACTCCTCATGTATGGTCACCCCTCATGTATGGTCACCCCTCATGTATGGTCACCCCTCATGTATGGTCACTCCTCATGTATGGTCACCCCTCATGTATGGTCACCCCTCATGTATGGTCACCCCTCATGTATGGTCAGCCTTCATGTATGGTCATCCCTCATGTATGGTCAACCTTCATGTATGGTCTAAACTTTCTCCACTGGTTTTGTGCATAAGCCTCATCAGGTCCCCAGACCACCTTTCATTTTTCCACTACATTGTACGTCTGCCTGTTCACTTTGGTCCCTCCCCTCTTCTCCATCACGTTTTGTAGATAATGGTGAGCATTTTATCATCATACATGATCATGATACAGGAGTTTTTTTTTTTCTCCTTCTTAGGCTTAGGTGGATAACTGAACAGATCATGTGAGAATGGTCCAACATGTCTGCATGTGAGTGTTGTATGTGTGCTTCCATGTCTGTATATGTGGGAACCTCTCATTACTGGGCACCACACAATGGGAGGGGCCACGATAATCAAGTCATTCACACACCTTATACGTCATGTGTGGACCATCATCATTAGTGATGTTCCAATGTTTTATTACCATATGTGCACATGTCCCTCTTGAATATAAAGTATGTACCTCTCTGATGGTGATGGTGTGGGTTGAATGATGATGAGTTATTATCTTGGCTATGGCCCCTCCCCCTAAGTACAGAGGGTACATGGTCCCTCCCCCTGAGTACAGAGGGTACATGGCCCCTCCCCCTGAGTACAGAGGGTACATTGCCCCTCCCCCTGGGTACTGAGGGTACAAGACCCCTCCCCTGAGTACTGAGGGTACATGGCCCCTCCCCCTTAGTACTGACGGTACGTGGCCCCTCCCCCTGGGTACAGAGGGTACATTACCTGTGGCAGTTGGTTATAAGTATCTTTGAAGGAACTGAATGGCCTGGAGACTTGTCCTCTTTCCCAGGGATACGTACCCATTCTGTAAAGACACTGTTTGGTTTAACACACACACACACATGTGCAGTACATCAAGAACTACACCAGTACACAGACTAGTGGGTTCAGTCAAACTCTCTGTTGTTCAGTCTAAACGTTCCTGCACGGCATAATGTACATGTACAGGGGGAGGGGCCATGTACCCAGGGGGAGGGGCCATGTACCCATGGGGGAGGGGTTTGTTATTCCATTGGCAAGCGCTGAGTTTATGGAGCTGTTTCTGAGTTGCTTAGTGGGGGTTATGTAAGCTCTAAACCCTGTATTTGCAGCCCGTTGTCAGTGGTAGAGAATGCTGTGGGGAAGAAACATTTGGTAACTCAACCTGCACCAGTTCATATGGAAACAGAAATTTAAGTATGAGGACTTGCGTATTGCTATGTTGCTGTTTCGGCCAGGTGAGTTTATGTTTACTTTTGATTTCAATTCGGGTTACCACCATGGGGGGTTGTACAAGCACATCGTAAGTACTGTACTTGGGTTTTGAATGGAAAGGGAATTATTTTCAGTTTACTGTTTTGCCTCCTTTTGGTTTATCATCAGCACCGTATGTTTTCCCTAAGCTCATGTGACCATTGGTTAAGTTATGGAGGGCCAAAGGGTTAAAAGCAGTTATGTACCTGGATGATGGTATACATATGTGCGGTTAAAAAGGTAGAGTGGAGGCTGAAAGGGCCAATGCTTGGGTGAGGGATAGCTTGGAGTGTGCAGGTTTAGTCGTTAACAAGGATAAGTCAGTTTGGCTCCCAGCACTCCCTGCATCATGGTTGGGATATATCTAGAGCATGTTTGTACTTCAGTTCCAGAAGCTAAGTTGGTGGCCATTGAGGGCCATGTTGAAAGGCCACGTGTGTAGTAGCAACCCACCTGCCATGGCAGCACGTTTTATTGCCAGGTTGGTTGGGAGGATTAATTTCATGTGTTTGGCTTTGAGGCCTATGTCTAGGCTTATGACTAGGAGTTTATATGCCCTGCTGGGGACCAGACAGGCATGGTGTGGGTATTTAGCAGCCTCTAACATTTCATCTGTAGCAGCGGAAATACAGCATATGTAGAATCCTGGTTACAGACTCATATATAGGTAAATCACATGCATGCGTCTAGACGGAAATGTAAGGGGGCATCCCTATACGTGCAATCAGGTGATAGACGTCCAATACTGTTGAGGCGACCAGTTCAGCACATCAATCCACTTGAGACTGATGTTGTACCTACAGGATTGCAAGAACCAGTCACTAACCATGGAGAGCGTTTGGTTGATCATTGAGGTGCTCATTCTCATCGTCCTAGAAGAGCAGCAACCCAGGCCACCAGATTTAGGATACAGGAACTACTGAATGATTGAACCCTTTGTTAACCATGTCCCTTGTTGACCAGCTATGCCAGTCAAGGGGGAGTGTCTGATATTTAGTTGTTACATAATAATTGTAATGTGTATCGCGTGATTTTTTATTCCTTTGAACGTGAAGTGAGGGTGGATTGTCGCGTACGAAATCTATAGTGATCCTGTGATTGTAAAGATCTTGCACACACAACAACAGGACACAAGCAAGAGTGTTTGTATGTGACTAGTGTGTGTGTGCGTTCGTGTGTGTGTGTGCGTGTGTGTGTGAGCGTTGTTCGAGTTGATAATACCTACACCCCTGGATACCATCATCACCATGGTGACTTGCACACATTCATGGAGTATTATATCATGTAGCTGGGCATAACCCCTTATGTTACCATGGTAATGGTATAAATGTAGAGTTACCATTGGTATCAATTGTCTCTTTCCACCAGTGTGGTATGTAAGCAGCTGGCCTTTATGTTGGGCAGACAGCAGATGTTCCTGGAGCTTGAAGAAGACTGCTCTGATGACGATGACATCATCGAGATCATGTCCAATGTACACCTCAACACCAACTTCCTCAACTTAGCCAGAGAGGTGAGTTCACTACACCCAACTTACAATGAGCAGTTAGTTAACTAATGTGTTAATATTTACATGTAATTAAGTGGGACTGCCCTGAAACATGGGAGGGATGACAATGACCATTTCTTGTAGTGTGGTCCAGAAATGGTTACGCCCCCTCCCCTAGGGTCATGAAAGTCATAATTATAATCTCCCCAATCATGAACCAGTTTTACAATGTGTAGTTAATTAATTATTAGCGAGAGCAGTAAGCTATAACTCCCTAGGCCTCTGATACATGCACAGGGTGATTGGAAAGTTGTGCAAAGACTTTGAATTGGTAGAACTGGTATATTAACTCCAGAGCTTAGCATGGAATAATTATGCTATATAAAGTTATTAATTTGAAGTTTTAAAAGTTGCTGCTCAGTTTATTTTTTTTTTAAATGTTCAATTTTGGAGTTATACAACTTTGAAATCACCCTGTATATGTACTTCACATGCTCATCAGATGACTCCTCAAAAGCATTTCAAATCACCTGTGATGACCTCTGCACTTTATCAAGTGAGAGTTCAGAGTGGGTGTGGTGAAAGGGGATCCCCCTGCTGAACCTCTTCTGATGACATGGTGGATGGATACATGTATGTGCACTGTATACTAAATGTACATGTATGGTGATGAATGTGAGTATGAGGCACTTGTTCCTCCTACCATACCTCCTCCCTACCCTACCTCCTCCCTACCATACCTCCTCCCTACCATACCTCCTCCTACCATACCTCCTCCCTACCATACCTCCTCCCTACCATACCTCCTCCTACCATACCTCCTCCCTACCATACCTCCCTACCATACCTCCTCCCTACCATACCTCCTCCCTACCATACCTCCTCCCTACCATACCTCCTCCCTACCATACCTCCTTCCTACCATACCTCCTCCCTACCATACCTCCTCCCTACCATACCTCCTCCCTACCATATCTCCTCCCTACCATACCTCCTCCCTACCATATCTCCTCCCTACCATACCTCCTCCCTACCATATCTCCTCCCTACCATACCTCCTCCCTACCATACCTCCTCCCTACCATATCTCCTCCCTACCATACCTCCTCCCTACCGTACCTCCTCCCTACCGTACCTCCTCCCTACCATACCTCCTCCCTACCATACCTCCTCCTACCATACCTCCTCCCTACCATACCTCCTCCCTACCATACCTCCTCCCTACCATACCTCCTCCCTACCATACCTCCTCCCTACCATACCTCCTCCCTACCATACCTCCTCCCTACCATACCTCCTCCCTACCATACCTCCTCCCTACCATACCTCCTCCCTACCATACCTCCACCCTACCATACCTCCTCTCTACCATACCTCCTCCCTACCATACCTCCTCCCTACCATACCTCCTCCCTACCATACCTCCTCCCTACCATACCTCCTCCCTACCATACCTCCTCCCTACCATACCTCCTCCCTACCATACCTCCTCCCTACCATACCTCCTCCCTACCATACCTCCTCCCTACCATACCTCCTCCCTACCATACCTCCTCCCTACCATACCTCCTCCCTACCATACCTCCTCCCTATCGTACCTCCTCCCTACCATACCTCCTCCCTACCATACCTCCTCCCTACCATACCTCCTCCCTACCATACCTCCTCCCTACCATACCTCCACCCTACCATACCTCCTCTCTACCATACCTCCTCCCTACCATATCTCCTCCCTACCATACCTCCTCCCTACCATACCTCCTCCGTACCATACCTCCTCCCTACCATACCTCCTCCCTACCATACCTCCTCCCTACCATACCTCCTCCCTACCATACCTCCTCCCTACCATACCTCCTCCCTACCATACCTCCTCCCTACCATACCTCCTCCCTATCATACCTCCTCCCTACCATACCTCCTCCCTCGATTGCCCCCTCTGTTGAGCTACGTACAAGTGGAAGGAGACCTAAGGCCCTCCCATTGACCCGCTTCTCGTATTCCCCTTGCCAGGGTCCTGTCAACAAGCTAATCACCTCGATTCTCGAGGAAACCGAAACATATAACCTGCCAACCAGCTGGGATTTAAGGGGAAGGTATGTAAACTGCTGTACAGCACACCCTGTACCCCCACCATATGGCAGCAGCTGCTATGTCGCCAATAGCAACCATGCTGTGTACACCTGAGGAGGTGTGGACTGGAAGAGGACACTCCCCCTTTATGAATCACCCTGATAATTGATATCACAAGGAGCACGAACCCTTTTAACATGTAATTGGAAATCATCTCATACGTGTTAATAAATAACATTAATATTGTGTTGTGTGATGTTAAGTAATTATTTTTAGCAAATTTAATATGCCAATTATGTAATAAATTACACAGACAGGTAAGGTTTTACACTCTTAGGAGAATGGCCTCTGGCATTCTTTCTAATTAAACAACTGCTTATAAGATGGAGAACAGGTCGGAAGAAGCCTGTGACTTTGGCACGGATTTCGGATAGTGTCCAGCAACATCACCCTTCTTTGTAGTTTTTCAAGTTTGGTTTTCCGTTAACTCCAAAGATCTTCTATTAAATGGGCCTCATAGGCATCCTAAATCGGACTATCCATCATAAATAAAGGCACTGAATTTATAATTAGATATTAAATATAATTCAAGAAAAGCCTGGCTGATTCTGTCCAAGAGAATCTTGGATTGCATGGTCCGGCTGTGTCAAACAAGCAGATTAATACGAGAGTAAAGGTAACGCTATTATACATGTACACGAAACTACTTAAATTCGGATTGCTATAGGATTATTACACCAGTCGAAGGTCTACTATCTTGACTAATGGAAGTCGTCCTGCTCTAAAGCAGAAGCGACGCCTCTCTCTTAATTGCAGCCGATTAACTTATGTAAGTTATACGCTACTGTCGTTGCTCGCTGATCATAGGTGGCACGTGATAAAGCAGTTCAACAAGCCATTCAGCAAGGGGAGATACGTGCTGATGATGGAAAAGTATCAGAGAGTCAGTCTCAGCTATGAATTGTCACCACCGCCAAGCTACAACGGTGACGATGAGCTGGTCTGCAAGAGGAGACAAATTTCGATTTTAGCTCGGGCCAGAGCTTATCGAAATATTCAGAAATGCCAGGACAGCTAGCACAGACAAACAGAACTTTTTAAATTCGGAGTTCTCTACAGAATATGACTCTTAGATATTTTTTTGGCATCTGTGTAACCCCCGGCTTGAATCAATTAAACGTATTTCATAGATGAATCTTAATTGACAAAGAAATCATGTATAGAATCTGAGACTAAATAATTTGCACATTTCAATTGGAGAATCAAAACTAGACAAAAGATCAGATTTTACGATTGATTTTATCACTGAAATCCATTCATGGTTTTAAAGCCAGCGGACGACTTTAAAAACCGGTCACTGTCATAATTTATTTAATGCATCCGTTCAGCTCTCCAGGCCACTGGCATACCTGCCCGCAAACCTTCCCTCATCCACAATGCACACACGGCGCTGTGCGGATGAGCGTCAGACTTTTAGTTCAATGCCTATCTGTTCCTCTTCGGCCAGAATAATTACTGATTCTTCTACATTATACTGGTACGAAAATCCCCCCCCCCCAACCTTAGGATAGGAAGTATACGCGGGGTTATATTATTCCAGCTAGGATAGTATATAAGCATATAATAATTACACGATATATTGATAACGAGGCTATAGCATAGCAAATACGCGTTGGAAATCGTGTGTGTTTGGCAACAGGGGGTGAAATTTATCTGTCCAAAATACACTAATCCGGGATAGACATTACTGAACTCCATTTTGAGTCATGTAGGACCTAGATCATGCTAGTTGTGTATAATTACACTCACATGATTTCCAACCTTTATATGAATATCGTACATGGGTAATGTTTATATACTTATGTACTATATATCCTGGAATAATATAACCCCGCGGATACTTCCTAAGTAATTAGGGGGGTGGGGGGATTTTCGTACCTATATAATGTAGAAGAATCAGTATGGTACATAGCTGACCAGGCCAATAAGAGGACTGGTGTAGTTCATGATGGTACATAGCTGACCTGGTCAATAAGAGGACTGGTGTAGTTCATGATGGTACATAGCTGACCTGGTCAATAAGAGGACTGGTGTAGTTCATGATGGTACATAGCTGACCAGGTCAATAAGAGGACTGGTGTAGTTCATGATGGTACATAGCTGACCAGGCCAATAAGAGGACTGGTGTAGTTCATGATGGTACATAGCTGACCTGGTCAATAAGAGGACTGGTGTAGTTCATGATGGTACATAGCTGACCTGGTCAATAAGAGGACTGGTGTAGTTCATGATGGTACATAGCTGATCTGGTCAATAAGAGGACTGGTGTAGTTCATGATGGTACATAGCTGACCTGGTCAATAAGAGGACTGGTGTAGTTCATGATGGTACGTAGCTGACCAGGTCAATAAGAGGACTGGTGTAGTTCATGATGGACATAGCTGACCTGGTCAAATAAGAGGACTGGTGTAGTTCATGATGGTACATAGCTGACCTGGTCAATAAGTGGACTGGTGTAGTTCATGATGGTACATAGCTGACCTGGTCAATAAGAGGACTGGTGTAGTTCATGATGGTACATAGCTGACCTGGTCAATAAGAGGACTGGTGTAGTTCATGATGGTACATAGCTGACCAGGTCAATAAGACGACTGGTGTAGTTCATGATGGTGCATAGCTGACCAGGTCAATAAGAGGACTGGTGTAGTTCATGATGGTACATAGCTGACCTGGTCAATAAGAGGACTGGTGTAGTTCATGATGGTACATAGCTGACCTGGTCAATAAGAGGACTGGTGTAGTTCATGATGGTACATAGCTGACCAGGCCAATAAGAGGACTGGTGTAGTTCATGATGGTACATAGCTGACCTGGTCAATAAGAGGACTGGTGTAGTTCATGATGGTACATAGCTGACCTGGTCAATAAGAGGACTGGTGTAGTTCATGATGGTACATAGCTGATCTGGTCAATAAGAGGACTGGTGTAGTTCATGATGGTACATAGCTGACCTGGTCAATAAGAGGACTGGTGTAGTTCATGATGGTACATAGCTGACCTGGTCAATAAGAGGACTGGTGTAGTTCATGATGGTACATAGCTGACCTGGTCAATAAGAGGACTGGTGTAGTTCATGATGGTACATAGCTGACCAGGTCAATAAGAGGACTGGTGTAGTTCATGATGGTACATAGCTGACCTGGTCAATAGGAGGACTGGTGTAGTTCATGATGGTACATAGCTGACCTGGTCAATAAGAGGACTGGTGTAGTTCATGATGGTACATAGCTGATCTGGTCAATAAGAGGACTGGTGTAGTTCATGATGGTACATAGCTGACCTGGTCAATAAGAGGACTGGTGTAGTTCATGATGGTACATAGCTGACCTGGTCAATAAGAGGACTGGTGTAGTTCATGATGGTACATAGCTGACCAGGTCAATAAGAGGACTGGTGTAGTTCATGATGGTACATAGCTGACCAGGCCAATAAGAGGACTGGTGTAGTTCATGATGGTACATAGCTGACCTGGTCAATAAGAGGACTGGTGTAGTTCATGATGGTACATAGCTGACCTGGTCAATAAGAGGACTGGTGTAGTTCATGATGGTACATAGCTGACCAGGTCAATAAGAGGACTGGTGTAGTTCATGATGGTACATAGCTGACCTGGTCAATAAGAGGACTGGTGTAGTTCATGATGGTACATAGCTGACCTGGTCAATAAGAGGACTGGTGTAGTTCATGATGGTACATAGCTGACCTGGTCAATAAGAGGACTGGTGTAGTTCATGATGGTACATAGCTGACCTGGTCAATAAGAGGACTGGTGTAGTTCATGATGGTACATAGCTGACCAGGTCAATAAGAGGACTGGTGTAGTTCATGATGGTACATAGCTGACCTGGTCTATAAGAGGACTGGTGTAGTTCATGATGGCACATAGCTGACCTGGTCAATAAGAGGACTGGTGTAGTTCATGATGGTACATAGCTGACCAGGTCAATAAGAGGACTGGTGTAGTTCATGATGGTACATAGCTGACCTGGTCAATAAGAGGACTGGTGTAGTTCATGATGGTACATAGCTGACCAGGTCAATAAGAGGACTGGTGTAGTTCATGATGGTACATAGCTGACCTGGTCAATAAGAGGACTGGTGTAGTTCATGATGGTACGTAGCTGACCTGGTCAATAAGAGGACTGGTGTAGTTCATGATGGTACATAGCTGACCAGGTCAATAAGAGGACTGGTGTAGTTCATGATGGTACATAACTGACCTGGTCAATAAGAGAACTGGTGTAGTTCATGATGGTACATAGCTGACCTGGTCAATAAGAGGACTGGTGTAGTTCATGATGGTAGATAGCTGACCTGGTCAATAAGAGGACTGGTGTAGTTCATGATGGTACATAGCTGACCTGGTCAATAAGAGGACTGGTGTAGTTCATGATGGTACATAGCTGACCTGGTCAATAAGAGGACTGGTGTAGTTCATGATGGTACATAGCTGACCTGGTCAATAAGAGGACTGGTGTAGTTCATGATGGTAGATAGCTGACCTGGTCAATAAGAGGACTGGTGTAGTTCATGATGGTACATAGCTGACCTGGTCTATAAGAGGACTGGTGTAGTTCATGATGGCACATAGCTGACCTGGTCAATAAGAGGACTGGTGTAGTTCATGATGGTACATAGCTGACCTGGTCAATAAGAGGACTGGTATAGTTCATGATGGTACATAGCTGACCTGGTCAATAAGAGGACTGGTGTAGTTCATGATGGTACATAGCTGACCTGGTCAATAAGAGGACTGGTGTAGTTCATGATGGTACATAGCTGACCTGGTCAATAAGAGGACTGGTGTAGTTCATGATGGTACAAAGCTGACCAGGTCAATAAGAGGACTGGTGTAGTTCATGATGGTACATAGCTGACCTGGTCAATAAGAGGACTGGTGTAGTTCATGATGGTACATAGCTGACCTGGTCAATAAGAGGACTGGTGTAGTTCATGATGGTACATAGCTGACCTGGTCAATAAGAGGACTGGTGTAGTTCATGATGGTACATAGCTGACCTGGTCAATAAGAGGACTGGTGTAGTTCATGATGGTACATAGCTGACCAGGTCAATAAGAGGACTGGTGTAGTTCATGATGGTACATAGCTGATCTGGTCAATAAGAGGACTGGTGTAGTTCATGATGGTATACATAGCTGACCTGGTCAATAAGAGGACTGGTGTAGTTCATGATGGTACATAGCTGACCTGGTCAATAAGAGGACTGGTGTAGTTCATGATGGTACATAGCTGACCTGGTCAATAAGAGGACTGGTGTAGTTCATGATGGTACATAGCTGACCTGGTCAATAAGAGGACTGGTGTAGTTCATGATGGTACATAGCTGACCTGGTCAATAAGAGGACTGGTGTAGTTCATGATGGTACATAGCTGACCTGGTCAATAAGAGGACTGGTGTAGTTCATGATGGTACATAGCTGACCTGGTCAATAAGAGGACTGGTGTAGTTCATGATGGTAGATAGCTGACCAGGTCAATAAGAGGACTGGTGTAGTTCATAATGGTACATAGCTGACCAGGTCAATAAGAGGACTGGTGTAGTTCATGATGGTAGATAGCTGACCAGGTCAATAAGAGGACTGGTGTAGTTCATGATGGTACATAGCTGACCTGGTCAATAAGAGGACTGGTGTAGTTCATGATGGTAGATAGCTGACCAGGTCAATAAGAGGACTGGTGTAGTTCATGATGGTACATAGCTGACCTGGTCAATAAGAGGACTGGTGTAGTTCATGATGGTAGATAGCTGACCAGGTCAATAAGACGACTGGTGTAGTTCATGATGGTACATAGCTGACCAGGTCAATAAGAGGACTGGTGTAGTTCATGATGGTACATAGCTGATCTGGTCAATAAGAGGACTGGTGTAGTTCATGATGGTACATAGCTGACCAGGTCAATAAGAGGACTGGTGTAGTTCATGATGGACATAGCTGACCAGGTCAATAAGAGGACTGGTGTAGTTCATGATGGTACATAGCTGACCAGGTCAATAAGAGGACTGGTGTAGTTCATGATGGACATAGCTGACCAGGTCAATAAGAGGACTGGTGTAGTTCATGATGGACATAGCTGACCAGGTCTATAAGAGGACTGGTGTAGTTCATGATGGTACATAGCTGACCTGGTCAATAAGAGGACTGGTGTAGTTCATGATGGTACATAGCTGACCTGGTCAATAAGAGGACTGGTGTAGTTCATGATGGTACATAGCTGACCTGGTCAATAAGAGGACTGGTGTAGTTCATGATGGTACATAGCTGACCTGGTCAATAAGAGGACTGGTGTAGTTCATGATGGTACATAGCTGACCTGGTCAATAAGAGGACTGGTGTAGTTCATGATGGTACATAGCTGACCTGGTCAATAAGAGGACTGGTGTAGTTCATGATGGTACATAGCTGACCAGGTCAATAAGAGGACTGGTGTAGTTCATGATGGACATAGCTGACCAGGTCAATAAGAGGACTGGTGTAGTTCATGATGGTACATAGCTGACCAGGTCAATAAGAGGACTGGTGTAGTTCATGATGGTACATAGCTGACCTGGTCAATAAGAGGACTGGTGTAGTTCATGATGGACATAGCTGACCAGGTCAATAAGAGGACTGGTGTAGTTCATGATGGTACATAGCTGACCTGGTCAATAAGAGGACTGGTGTAGTTCATGATGGTACATAGCTGACCTGGTCAATAAGAGGACTGGTGTAGTTCATGATGGTACATAGCTGACCTGGTCAATAAGAGGACTGGTGTAGTTCATGATGGTACATAGCTGACCAGGTCAATAAGAGGACTGGTGTAGTTCATGATGGACATAGCTGACCAGGTCAATAAGAGGACTGGTGTAGTTCATGATGGTACATAGCTGACCAGGTCAATAAGAGGACTGGTGTAGTTCATGATGGACATAGCTGACCAGGTCAATAAGAGGACTGGTGTAGTTCATGATGGACATAGCTGACCAGGTCTATAAGAGGACTGGTGTAGTTCATGATGGTACATAGCTGACCTGGTCAATAAGAGGACTGCTGTAGTTCATGATGGTACATAGCTGACCTGGTCAATAAGAGGACTGGTGTAGTTCATGATGGTACATAGCTGACCTGGTCAATAAGAGGACTGGTGTAGTTCATGATGGTACATAGCTGACCTGGTCAATAAGAGGACTGGTGTAGTTCATGATGGTACATAGCTGACCAGGTCAATAAGAGGACTGGTGTAGTTCATGATGGTACATAGCTGACCTGGTCAATAAGAGGACTGGTGTAGTTCATGATGGTACATAGCTGACCTGGTCAATAAGAGGACTGGTGTAGTTCATGATGGTACATAGCTGACCTGGTCAATAAGAGGACTGGTGTAGTTCATGATGGTACATAGCTGACCTGGTCAATAAGAGGACTGGTGTAGTTCATGATGGTACATAGCTGACCAGGTCAATAAGAGGACTGGTGTAGTTCATGATGGTACATAGCTGACCTGGTCAATAAGAGGACTGGTGTAGTTCATGATGGTACATAGCTGACCAGGTCAATAAGAGGACTGGTGTAGTTCATGATGGACATAGCTGACCAGGTCTATAAGAGGACTGGTGTAGTTCATGATGGTACATAGCTGACCTGGTCAATAAGAGGACTGGTGTAGTTCATGATGGTACATAGCTGACCTGGTCAATAAGAGGACTGGTGTAGTTCATGATGGTACATAGCTGACCTGGTCAATAAGAGGACTGGTGTAGTTCATGATGGTACATAGCTGACCTGGTCAATAAGAGGACTGGTGTAGTTCATGATGGTACATAGCTGACCAGGTCAATAAGAGGACTGGTGTAGTTCATGATGGTACATAGCTGACCTGGTCAATAAGAGGACTGGTGTAGTTCATGATGGTACATAGCTGACCTGGTCAATAAGAGGACTGGTGTAGTTCATGATGGTACATAGCTGACCTGGTCAATAAGAGGACTGGTGTAGTTCATGATGGTACATAGCTGACCTGGTCAATAAGAGGACTGGTGTAGTTCATGATGGTACATAGCTGACCAGGTCAATAAGAGGACTGGTGTAGTTCATGATGGTACATAGCTGACCAGGTCAATAAGAGGACTGGTGTAGTTCATGATGGTACATAGCTGACCAGGTCAATAAGAGGACTGGTGTAGTTCATGATGGTACATAGCTGACCTGGTCAATAAGAGGACTGGTGTAGTTCATGATGGTACATAGCTGACCAGGTCAATAAGAGGACTGGTGTAGTTCATGATGGTACATAGCTGACCAGGTCAATATAAGGACTGGTGTAGTTCATGATGGTACATAGCTGACCTGGTCAATAAGAGGACTGGTGTAGTTCATGATGGTAGATAGCTGACCAGGTCAATAAGAGGACTGGTGTAGTTCATAATGGTACATAGCTGACCAGGTCAATAAGAGGACTGGTGTAGTTCATGATGGTAGATAGCTGACCAGGTCAATAAGAGGACTGGTGTAGTTCATGATGGTACATAGCTGACCAGGTCAATAAGAGGACTGGTGTAGTTCATGATGGTACATAGCTGACCTGGTCAATAAGAGGACTGGTGTAGTTCATGATGGTAGATAGCTGACCAGGTCAATAAGAGGACTGGTGTAGTTCATAATGGTACATAGCTGACCAGGTCAATAAGAGGACTGGTGTAGTTCATGATGGTAGATAGCTGACCAGGTCAATAAGAGGACTGGTGTAGTTCATGATGGTACATAGCTGACCTGGTCAATAAGAGGACTGGTGTAGTTCATGATGGTAGATAGCTGACCAGGTCAATAAGAGGACTGGTGTAGTTCATGATGGTACATAGCTGACCTGGTCAATAAGAGGACTGGTGTAGTTCATGATGGTAGATAGCTGACCAGGTCAATAAGACGACTGGTGTAGTTCATGATGGTACATAGCTGACCAGGTCAATAAGAGGACTGGTGTAGTTCATGATGGTACATAGCTGATCTGGTCAATAAGAGGACTGGTGTAGTTCATGATGGTACATAGCTGACCAGGTCAATAAGAGGACTGGTGTAGTTCATGATGGACATAGCTGACCAGGTCAATAAGAGGACTGGTGTAGTTCATGATGGTACATAGCTGACCAGGTCAATAAGAGGACTGGTGTAGTTCATGATGGACATAGCTGACCAGGTCAATAAGAGGACTGGTGTAGTTCATGATGGACATAGCTGACCAGGTCTATAAGAGGACTGGTGTAGTTCATGATGGTACATAGCTGACCTGGTCAATAAGAGGACTGGTGTAGTTCATGATGGTACATAGCTGACCTGGTCAATAAGAGGACTGGTGTAGTTCATGATGGTACATAGCTGACCAGGTCAATAAGAGGACTGGTGTAGTTCATGATGGTACATAGCTGACCTGGTCAATAAGAGGACTGGTGTAGTTCATGATGGTACATAGCTGACCTGGTCAATAAGAGGACTGGTGTAGTTCATGATGGTACATAGCTGACCTGGTCAATAAGAGGACCGGTGTAGTTCATGATGGTACATAGCTGACCTGGTCAATAAGAGGACCGGTGTAGTTCATGATGGTACATAGCTGACCTGGTCAATAAGAGGACTGGTGTAGTTCATGATGGTACATAGCTGACCTGGTCAATAAGAGGACTGGTGTAGTTCATGATGGTACATAGCTGACCTGGTCAATAAGAGGACTGGTGTAGTTCATGATGGTACATAGCTGACCTGGTCAATAAGAGGACTGGTGTAGTTCATGATGGTACATAGCTGACCTGGTCAATAAGAGGACTGGTGTAGTTCATGATGGTACATAGCTGACCAGGTCAATAAGAGGACTGGTGTAGTTCATGATGGACATAGCTGACCAGGTCAATAAGAGGACTGGTGTAGTTCATGATGGTACATAGCTGACCAGGTCAATAAGAGGACTGGTGTAGTTCATGATGGACATAGCTGACCAGGTCAATAAGAGGACTGGTGTAGTTCATGATGGACATAGCTGACCAGGTCTATAAGAGGACTGGTGTAGTTCATGATGGTACATAGCTGACCTGGTCAATAAGAGGACTGCTGTAGTTCATGATGGTACATAGCTGACCTGGTCAATAAGAGGACTGGTGTAGTTCATGATGGTACATAGCTGACCTGGTCAATAAGAGGACTGGTGTAGTTCATGATGGTACATAGCTGACCTGGTCAATAAGAGGACTGGTGTAGTTCATGATGGTACATAGCTGACCAGGTCAATAAGTGGACTGGTGTAGTTCATGATGGTACATAGCTGACCTGGTCAATAAGAGGACTGGTGTAGTTCATGATGGTACATAGCTGACCAGGTCAATAAGAGGACTGGTGTAGTTCATGATGGTACATAGCGGACCTGGTCAATAAGAGGACTGGTGTAGTTCATGATGGTACATAGCTGACCTGGTCAATAAGAGGACTGGTGTAGTTCATGATGGTACATAGCTGACCAGGTCAATAAGAGGACTGGTGTAGTTCATGATGGTACATAGCTGACCTGGTCAATAAGAGGACTGGTGTAGTTCATGATGGTACATAGCTGACCTGGTCAATAAGAGGACTGGTGTAGTTCATGATGGTAGATAGCTGACCAGGTCAATAAGAGGACTGGTGTAGTTCATGATGGTACATAGCTGACCAGGTCAATAAGAGGACTGGTGTAGTTCATGATGGTACATAGCTGACCTGGTCAATAAGAGGACTGGTGTAGTTCATGATGGTAGATAGCTGACCAGGTCAATAAGAGGACTGGTGTAGTTCATAATGGTACATAGCTGACCAGGTCAATAAGAGGACTGGTGTAGTTCATGATGGTAGATAGCTGACCAGGTCAATAAGAGGACTGGTGTAGTTCATGATGGTACATAGCTGACCAGGTCAATAAGAGGACTGGTGTAGTTCATGATGGTACATAGCTGACCAGGTCAATAAGAGGACTGGTATAGTTCATGATGGTACATAGCTGACCTGGTCAATAAGAGGACTGGTGTAGTTCATGATGGTACATAGCTGACCTGGTCAATAAGAGGACTGGTGTAGTTCATGATGGTACATAGCTGACCTGGTCAATAAGAGGACTGGTGTAGTTCATGATGGTACATAGCTGACCTGGTCAATAAGAGGACTGGTGTAGTTCATGATGGTACATAGCTGACCTGGTCAATAAGAGGACTGGTGTAGTTCATGATGGTAGATAGCTGACCAGGTCAATAAGAGGACTGGTGTAGTTCATGATGGTACATAGCTGACCTGGTCAATAAGAGGACTGGTGTAGTTCATGATGGTACATAGCTGACCTGGTCAATAAGAGGACTGGTGTAGTTCATGATGGTACATAGCTGACCTGGTCAATAAGAGGACTGGTGTAGTTCATGATGGTACATAGCTGACCAGGTCAATAAGAGGACTGGTGTAGTTCATGATGGTACATAGCTGACCTGGTCAATAAGAGGACTGGTGTAGTTCATGATGGACATAGCTGACCAGGTCAATAAGAGGACTGGTGTAGTTCATGATGGTACATAGCTGACCTGGTCAATAAGAGGACTGGTGTAGTTCATGATGGTACATAGCTGACCTGGTCAATAAGAGGACTGGTGTAGTTCATGATGGTACATAGCTGACCTGGTCAATAAGAGGACCGGTGTAGTTCATGATGGTACATAGCTGACCTGGTCAATAAGAGGACCGGTGTAGTTCATGATGGTACATAGCTGACCTGGTCAATAAGAGGACTGGTGTAGTTCATGATGGTACATAGCTGACCTGGTCAATAAGAGGACTGGTGTAGTTCATGATGGTACATAGCTGACCTGGTCAATAAGAGGACTGGTGTAGTTCATGATGGTACATAGCTGACCTGGTCAATAAGAGGACTGGTGTAGTTCATGATGGTACATAGCTGACCTGGTCAATAAGAGGACTGGTGTAGTTCATGATGGTACATAGCTGACCAGGTCAATAAGAGGACTGGTGTAGTTCATGATGGACATAGCTGACCAGGTCAATAAGAGGACTGGTGTAGTTCATGATGGTACATAGCTGACCAGGTCAATAAGAGGACTGGTGTAGTTCATGATGGACATAGCTGACCAGGTCAATAAGAGGACTGGTGTAGTTCATGATGGACATAGCTGACCAGGTCTATAAGAGGACTGGTGTAGTTCATGATGGTACATAGCTGACCTGGTCAATAAGAGGACTGCTGTAGTTCATGATGGTACATAGCTGACCTGGTCAATAAGAGGACTGGTGTAGTTCATGATGGTACATAGCTGACCTGGTCAATAAGAGGACTGGTGTAGTTCATGATGGTACATAGCTGACCTGGTCAATAAGAGGACTGGTGTAGTTCATGATGGTACATAGCTGACCAGGTCAATAAGTGGACTGGTGTAGTTCATGATGGTACATAGCTGACCTGGTCAATAAGAGGACTGGTGTAGTTCATGATGGTACATAGCTGACCAGGTCAATAAGAGGACTGGTGTAGTTCATGATGGTACATAGCGGACCTGGTCAATAAGAGGACTGGTGTAGTTCATGATGGTACATAGCTGACCTGGTCAATAAGAGGACTGGTGTAGTTCATGATGGTACATAGCTGACCAGGTCAATAAGAGGACTGGTGTAGTTCATGATGGTACATAGCTGACCTGGTCAATAAGAGGACTGGTGTAGTTCATGATGGTACATAGCTGACCTGGTCAATAAGAGGACTGGTGTAGTTCATGATGGTAGATAGCTGACCAGGTCAATAAGAGGACTGGTGTAGTTCATGATGGTACATAGCTGACCAGGTCAATAAGAGGACTGGTGTAGTTCATGATGGTACATAGCTGACCTGGTCAATAAGAGGACTGGTGTAGTTCATGATGGTAGATAGCTGACCAGGTCAATAAGAGGACTGGTGTAGTTCATAATGGTACATAGCTGACCAGGTCAATAAGAGGACTGGTGTAGTTCATGATGGTAGATAGCTGACCAGGTCAATAAGAGGACTGGTGTAGTTCATGATGGTACATAGCTGACCAGGTCAATAAGAGGACTGGTGTAGTTCATGATGGTACATAGCTGACCAGGTCAATAAGAGGACTGGTATAGTTCATGATGGTACATAGCTGACCTGGTCAATAAGAGGACTGGTGTAGTTCATGATGGTACATAGCTGACCTGGTCAATAAGAGGACTGGTGTAGTTCATGATGGTACATAGCTGACCTGGTCAATAAGAGGACTGGTGTAGTTCATGATGGTACATAGCTGACCTGGTCAATAAGAGGACTGGTGTAGTTCATGATGGTACATAGCTGACCTGGTCAATAAGAGGACTGGTGTAGTTCATGATGGTAGATAGCTGACCAGGTCAATAAGAGGACTGGTGTAGTTCATGATGGTACATAGCTGACCTGGTCAATAAGAGGACTGGTGTAGTTCATGATGGTACATAGCTGACCTGGTCAATAAGAGGACTGGTGTAGTTCATGATGGTACATAGCTGACCTGGTCAATAAGAGGACTGGTGTAGTTCATGATGGTACATAGCTGACCAGGTCAATAAGAGGACTGGTGTAGTTCATGATGGTACATAGCTGACCTGGTCAATAAGAGGACTGGTGTAGTTCATGATGGACATAGCTGACCAGGTCAATAAGAGGACTGGTGTAGTTCATGATGGTACATAGCTGACCTGGTCAATAAGAGGACTGGTGTAGTTCATGATGGTACATAGCTGACCTGGTCAATAAGAGGACTGGTGTAGTTCATGATGGTACATAGCTGACCTGGTCAATAAGAGGACTGGTGTAGTTCATGATGGTACATAGCTGACCAGGTCAATAAGAGGACTGGTGTAGTTCATGATGGTACATAGCTGATCTGGTCAATAAGAGGACTGGTGTAGTTCATGATGGTACATAGCTGACCAGGTCAATAAGAGGACTGGTGTAGTTCATGATGGACATAGCTGACCAGGTCAATAAGAGGACTGGTGTAGTTCATGATGGTACATAGCTGACCAGGTCAATAAGAGGACTGGTGTAGTTCATGATGGACATAGCTGACCAGGTCAATAAGAGGACTGGTGTAGTTCATGATGGACATAGCTGACCAGGTCTATAAGAGGACTGGTGTAGTTCATGATGGTACATAGCTGACCTGGTCAATAAGAGGACTGGTGTAGTTCATGATGGTACATAGCTGACCTGGTCAATAAGAGGACTGGTGTAGTTCATGATGGTACATAGCTGACCTGGTCAATAAGAGGACTGGTGTAGTTCATGATGGTACATAGCTGACCTGGTCAATAAGAGGACTGGTGTAGTTCATGATGGTACATAGCTGACCTGGTCAATAAGAGGACTGGTGTAGTTCATGATGGTAGATAGCTGACCTGGTCAATAAGAGGACTGGTGTAGTTCATGATGGTACATAGCTGACCTGGTCAATAAGAGGACTGGTGTAGTTCATGATGGTACATAGCTGACCTGGTCAATAAGAGGACTGGTGTAGTTCATGATGGTACATAGCTGACCTGGTCAATAAGAGGACTGGTGTAGTTCATGATGGTACATAGCTGACCTGGTCAATAAGAGGACTGGTGTAGTTCATGATGGTACATAGCTGACCTGGTCAATAAGAGGACTGGTGTAGTTCATGATGGTACATAGCTGACCTGGTCAATAAGAGGACTGGTGTAGTTCATGATGGTACATAGCTGACCTGGTCAATAAGAGGACTGGTGTAGTTCATGATGGTAGATAGCTGACCTGGTCAATAAGAGGACTGGTGTAGTTCATGATGGTACATAGCTGACCTGGTCAATAAGAGGACTGGTGTAGTTCATGATGGTACATAGCTGACCTGGTCAATAAGAGGACTGGTGTAGTTCATGATGGTACATAGCTGACCTGGTCAATAAGAGGACTGGTGTAGTTCATGATGGTACACTCAGGTGTGTTAAGACTGGCTACACCCTAAATTTTAGGACAAAAATGGTAGATTACACCACATTTGAAATTTATATTTTTCTTGAAACTTAATGTATTATGTGAGTTTTTGTTGTCCGTATAATTATTCGATTGTTTTGTGATTTTTATCAATGCTCATTGTCATGACAACTAATTGCGTCTTTGCGCTGCGCGGTTTATTGCCGCTCACCAATTTATACATATTTTTAAAAATCCGGGTGGTTAAAATGAGTAGGATTGATCGGAAACAAGTACTGTTACGAGTATCTATGTGGCACGGAACTGGAAACGGCAGGCAAAACTTGTCTTAATCTACGCGACGGTAATTTGAACCAAAAAACTGCAGAATTAAGATAAAATAATGCAGTAATCAATTTTCATTACCTCAGAACTGATATCTCAAAGGTCTAACCCTTTTCTGCCTACTGATACGACATAATTTGAAGGTTGTATTACTATACCGATTAATAATAATGTGCAATATACATAATTGAACCACCCGGGAAAATGTGTGAACATTATAACTTCATCCCGTGCGGCCGATTACTCCTGGTGACGTAATATGAATTACGTAATATACACTTCCACCAATGAAATCAATGAGCGCCAAAGGAACATACGGTCCAACCGCGGCACAACATATATATAAACACCTGTACCTATTCAATGTGCGCCCAACTATAATTTCCTTTTTGTTTGTGAGCCGACTGTCCGAATTTTAACAGCTTTTCTCAAAGGTAAGCTACGTCATATTCATTAGTGATCGTTCATAGCGCCTGAATTATACGCTAGCTTGATCCTGCACTTGCAACGTTGAACTCGTTTCGTAGACCAACTTATCAAAGTTTGAAAGGTAAGGTGCGTCATATTCATTGGTGACCGTTCATAACCACTTAAATTATACGGCAGCTTGATTCTTCTTTTGAAACGTTGATCGTGGTTCGTAGACCGATACAGATAAAAAGGAACACTAAGACTTGTAAAAACTGTTCGGACGGTTGAAATTCCGAAAGGTAATCTCTACCCCCGCCCCCCTCCGCCCCCCCCCCCCCCCCCCCCCCCTCCCCGCCCTTTTTTTTTAACGAGCGCATTTTTACAACCCCTCATGTTACTGCTTTTCTTTTTCAAACTGAAGTGCCTGTACCCTTTCTTTCTTGATAATACTCATGGCTGGGACGTGTACTGACATGCTTCATCCCCTGCAAGGGCGTATAGCTTGGACACGCTATTTTAAGGGGGGGGGGGGGGGGGGGGGGGTAGTGTGTGTGTTGTGTGTTGTGTGTGTGTGTGTGTTATATCCGGGACTTGACGGTAATCATCTCATGCAGATGGCAGAAGCAATCAATTGCTGCTATGCCAGAACAGCTGTTCGCACCATAGTGCAGAAACTGTATGAGGAGAAAGGAGGTGTGAAACAACTTACTGCACAACACATGCCACAGTTAATGAAAGATTACAATGCTTCGTTTTAATGCCATGCCTGCAATGCAATTAACAACACAGAAACATTCAACTATCGAGAAACTGATGGTGTTATTTTACTCACATTGGGATGAGCAAAATCAAAAGGAAGAGTTTCTACACATATTTTCATTTGATGAATAAAAGGTCACTTTTCTAATCTAATTGATGCAACAGAACATTTGCTCTCTGGAAAGGTACTTACTGGGTTTAAGGAAGTAAAGGCGGCAATTCTAGGCAAGGCCACACTGAGGTGTTCTGACTATCGCAAAGCTATGATTCTCTTCTACCTGAAACTTAAAGAAACAAATGCAGATCAAACAATTGCAGATGTCTTTAAAACAGCAGTCCACCTCAGTCATATATTATACACATCTGACTACCATCGAACACCAAAAGCCATTCTGGCTTTGCACAACTTATCATTTATCCATGGCATGTTGTGCATTGAACAATTCTCTACAACCAAAACTAACATATTTGGTAGATATTTCCACTCAATCACCACACATTCACCAATTCTATTCCGCATTGTCAGCATGCGATCCATGAATACAGAAGACCAGGAGAGAATGTTTGGGCAGGCAAAAGCAATAACAAAAGCCACTTCATGCAACAGACCCAATGAGATACTCACAAATATCATTCAACGTGTACAAATGGAGTCTGGATCCCACAAGATGGAAGTAACGGATAAAGGTGAGAGTGAAGTAAACAAATTGTCTAGAACAATTGGACCCAGATGCAACACCATATACTCAGACAGTTTTATTAAAAAACATGCAGCGCAGTATCAGGCTCACCTGGAAAGAATTAGTGACTACCTACTGCCCGGAGAAGGAACATGGTGGAAACATTCGGCAGCAGGAGTGGAATTTCTAGATGGACATGGAGAAAAAAATGTAAGTGAAAAAGGTCCAACGCTGATGCACTACAGAACAAAATCAATGCGCGATATTGAGATCCATCTACAACAGAAATGGGAAGATTGCATATTATCAGGGATAAAACTTCCAGCTGTTGACATTGAGCACTACATTCCTTATGAAACCAATCCAGATATGGACGCCATGTGGACTGAGGCAAACACACAAACATGTAGCTCAGTTCATATTGATGAGCTTCCAGAAATGACAGCTACTATAGAAACTACGAATGTATTGACTGATAGTACTGCTAAAACACTGTCTGAGCACCATCACACATCACTAGTGCAAAAGCCACAATACCACACATCACTAGTGCGGTCTCTTTACGAACACAACATTCTACAACCATCAGAAACACTTTCTAAATTTGACCTTGCACGTTACAGTTTAAAGAATATGCCCCCCTCAACTGAAAATGATGCACTGCAAACTGAATACACAAAACTACGATTACTTATTAAAAACAAAATTCAAAAAAGGCTAACAGAATTGGTAAATGACACACAGCTTCAAAACATTGCCAAGAAACTACTTCTGCATGAGTGGAAGATAGCATGCTGAAGTAACATTGTACGTACATTTCTCATTTGTAATCGTGTACACATGGCTACATATGAAATAATGTGTGCTATATTCTCTGTCCCAAAACATCCATTTTCATATCTACTTGTCCCGAGACTCACACCATGTACACACTGGGCACTCACACCATGTACACACTGGGCACTCACACATGTACACACAAGGCACTCACACCATGTACACACAAAGCACACACCATGTACACACAAAGCACTCACACCATGTACACACAAGGCACTCACACCATGTACACACAAAGCACACACCATGTACACACAAAGCACACACACCATGTACACACAAAGCACTCACACCATGTACACACAAGGCACTCACACCATGTACACACAAAGCACACACCATGTACACACAAAGCACACACCATGTACACACAAAGCACTCACACCATGTACACACAAAGCACACACCATGTACACACAAAGCACACACCATGTACACACAAAGCACACACCATGTACACACAAGGCACTCACACCATGTACACACAAAGCACACACCATGTACACACAAGGCACTCACACCATGTACACACAAAGCACACACCATGTACACACAAAGCACACACACCATGTACACACAAAGCACTCACACCATGTACACACAAGGCACTCACACCATGTACACACAAAGCACACACCATGTACACACAAAGCACACACCATGTACACACAAAGCACTCACACCATGTACACACAAAGCACACACCATGTACACACAAAGCACACACCATGTACACACAAAGCACACACCATGTACACACAAGGCACTCACACCATGTACACACAAAGCACACACCATGTACACACAAGGCACTCACACCATGTACACACAAAGCACACACCATGTACACACAAAGCACACACACCATGTACACACAAAGCACTCACACCATGTACACACAAGGCACTCACCATGTACACACAAAGCACACACCATGTACACACAAGGCACTCACACCATGTACACACAAAGCACACACCATGTACACACAAAGCACACACACCATGTACACACAAAGCACTCACACCATGTACACACAAGGCACTCACACCATGTACACACAAAGCACACACCATGTACACACAAGGCACTCACACCATGTACACACAAAGCACACACCATGTACACACAAAGCACTCACACCATGTACACACAAAGCACACACCATGTACACACAAAGCACTCACACCATGTACACACAAGGCACTCACACCATGTACACACAAAGCACACACCATGTACACACAAAGCACTCACACCATGTACACACAAAGCACTCACACCATGTACACACAAAGCACACACACCATGTACACACAAAGCACACACCATGTACACACAAAGCACACACACCATGTACACACAAAGCACTCACACCATGTACACACAAGGCACTCACACCATGTACACACAAAGCACACACCATGTACACACAAAGCACACACCATGTACACACAAAGCACACACACCATGTACACACAAAGCACACACCATGTACACACAAGGCACTCACACCATGTACACACAAAGCACACACCATGTACACACAAGGCACTCACACCATGTACACACAAAGCACACACCATGTACACACAAAGCACACACACCATGTACACACAAAGCACTCACACCATGTACACACAAGGCACTCACCATGTACACACAAAGCACACACCATGTACACACAAGGCACTCACACCATGTACACACAAAGCACACACCATGTACACACAAAGCACACACACCATGTACACACAAAGCACTCACACCATGTACACACAAGGCACTCACACCATGTACACACAAAGCACACACCATGTACACACAAGGCACTCACACCATGTACACACAAGGCACTCACACCATGTACACACAAAGCACACACCATGTACACACAAAGCACACACCATGTACACACAAAGCACACACACCATGTACACACAAAGCACACACCATGTACACACAAGGCACTCACACCATGTACACACAAAGCACACACCATGTACACACAAGGCACTCACACCATGTACACACAAAGCACACACCATGTACACACAAAGCACACACACCATGTACACACAAAGCACTCACACCATGTACACACAAGGCACTCACCATGTACACACAAAGCACACACCATGTACACACAAGGCACTCACACCATGTACACACAAAGCACACACCATGTACACACAAAGCACACACACCATGTACACACAAAGCACTCACACCATGTACACACAAGGCACTCACACCATGTACACACAAAGCACACACCATGTACACACAAGGCACTCACACCATGTACACACAAAGCACACACCATGTACACACAAAGCACACACACCATGTACACACAAAGCACTCACACCATGTACACACAAGGCACTCACCATGTACACACAAAGCACACACCATGTACACACAAGGCACTCACACCATGTACACACAAAGCACACACCATGTACACACAAAGCACACACCATGTACACACAAGGCACTCACACCATGTACACACAAAGCACACACCATGTACACACAAAGCACACACCATGTACACACAAAGCACACACACCATGTACACACAAAGCACACACCATGTACACACAAAGCACACACCATGTACACACAAAGCACTCACACCATGTACACACAAAGCACTCACACCATGTACACACAAAGCACACACACCATGTACACACAAAGCACACACCATGTACACACAAAGCACACACCATGTACACACAAAGCACTCACACCATGTACACACAAAGCACTCACACCATGTACACACAAAGCACACACACCATGTACACACAAAGCACACACCATGTACACACAAAGCACACACACCATGTACACACAAAGCACTCACACCATGTACACACAAGGCACTCACACCATGTACACACAAAGCACACACCATGTACACACAAAGCACACACCATGTACACACAAAGCACTCACACCATGTACACACAAAGCACACACCATGTACACACAAAGCACACACCATGTACACACAAAGCACACACCATGTACACACAAGGCACTCACACCATGTACACACAAAGCACACACCATGTACACACAAGGCACTCACACCATGTACACACAAAGCACACACCATGTACACACAAAGCACACACCATGTACACACAAAGCACACACCATGTACACACTGGGCACACACACCATGTACACACAAAGCACACACACCATGTACACACAAAGCACACACCATGTACACACAAAGCACTCACACCATGTACACTCAAAGCACACACCATGTACACACAAAGCACACACCATGTACACACAAAGCACACACCATGTACTAACAAGGCACTCACACCATGTACACACAAAGCACACACCATGTACACACAAGGCACTCACACCATGTACACACAAAGCACACACCATGTACACACAAAGCACACACCATGTACACACTGGGCACACACACCATGTACACACAAAGCACACACACCATGTACACACAAGGCACACACCATGTACACACAAAGCACACACCATGTACACACAAAGCACACACCATGTACACACAAAGCACTCACCATGTACACACAAAGCACACACCATGTACACACAAGGCACTCACACCATGTACACACAAAGCACACACCATGTACACACAAGGCACTCACACCATGTACACACAAAGCACACACCATGTACACACAAAGCACACACCATGTACACACTGGGCACACACACCATGTACACACAAAGCACACACACCATGTACACACAAGGCACACACCATGTACACACAAAGCACACACCATGTACACACAAAGCACTCACACCATGTACACACAAGGCACACACCATGTACACACAAAGCACACACACCATGTACACACAAGGCACACACCATGTACACACAAAGCACACACCATGTACACACAAAGCACTCACCATGTACACACAAAGCACTCACCATGTACATGTACGAGGGCACGTGTTGACATCTTCCATAACGCGCGCACCCCTAATGGCATCGAAGCACATATTCGCAAGACAAAGTAAAACCGTACTCCATAAGAGTACAGACCAAGCTGTTGTGGCGGTAGAATCATCCACGGCACTAAATAGAATTATCAATTTTCAATGCTCGGATGTTTTCGATAAAGCACCCTTCCCCGAGAGAACAAAATGGTTCTCACATACTTAATATGCCTCTGATATACTTACTTTTCAATACTGTAACATCTGTTTCACCCTGCTCGCGTCACATCGTCCATGTATTACTTAGTAAAGCCAGTCCGTCTCTTTCGAATATTATGATACCTGCTCTTGGTGTGATTCCTACATCGGATCTCCGGTCGGAAGGCACTAGCGATCGAATAGCTGTTCTACCCATCTGACCGATTTCAAACATTTGCATTATTCAAACGTTATCACGCGTTATCACGAGTCAGTCACACGATATCTAAATACGCATTTCATTCCGCGGTTTTCGTGGTTACGTTAATTATACGTTACGTAATTCTCCATATAATGCTATAGCAACGTTCGGCGTGCGCCGACATGTGTCCAAAACGTGTTGTGAACATAGTGACACGAAAGTATAAGTGTAGCTAGTCTTAACATACCTGAGCATAGCTGACCTGGTCAATAAGAGGACTGGTGTAGTTCATGATGGTACATAGCTGACCTGGTCAATAAGAGGACTGGTGTAGTTCATGATGGTACATAGCTGACCAGGTCAATAAGAGGACTGGTGTAGTTCATGATGGACATAGCTGACCAGGTCAATAAGAGGACTGGTGTAGTTCATGATGGACATAGCTGACCAGGTCTATAAGAGGACTGGTGTAGTTCATGATGGTACATAGCTGACCTGGTCAATAAGAGGACTGGTGTAGTTCATGATGGTACATAGCTGACCAGGTCAATAAGAGGACTGGTGTAGTTCATGATGGACATAGCTGACCAGGTCAATAAGAGGACTGGTGTAGTTCATGATGGTACATAGCTGACCTGGTCAATAAGAGGACTGGTGTAGTTCATGATGGTACATAGCTGACCTGGTCAATAAGAGGACTGGTGTAGTTCATGATGGTACATAGCTGACCTGGTCAATAAGAGGACTGGTGTAGTTCATGATGGTACATAGCTGACCTGGTCAATAAGAGGACTGGTGTAGTTCATGATGGTACATAGCTGACCTGGTCAATAAGAGGACTGGTGTAGTTCATGATGGTACATAGCTGACCTGGTCAATAAGAGGACTGGTGTAGTTCATGATGGTACATAGCTGACCAGGTCAATAAGAGGACTGGTGTAGTTCATGATGGTACATAGCTGACCTGGTCAATAAGAGGACTGGTGTAGTTCATGATGGTACATACTGTAGCTGACCTGGTCAATAAGAGGACTGGTGTAGTTCATGATGGTACATAGCTGACCTGGTCAATAAGAGGACTGGTGTAGTTCATGATGGTACATAGCTGACCAGGTCAATAAGAGGACTGGTGTAGTTCATGATGGTACATAGCTGACCTGGTCAATAAGAGGACTGGTGTAGTTCATGATGGTACATAGCTGACCTGGTCAATAAGAGGACTGGTGTAGTTCATGATGGTACATAGCTGACCAGGTCAATAAGAGGACTGGTGTAGTTCATGATGGTACATAGCTGACCTGGTCAATAAGAGGACTGGTGTAGTTCATGATGGTGCATAGCTGACCAGGTCAATAAGAGGACTGGTGTAGTTCATGATGGTACATAGCTGACCAGGTCAATAAGAGGACTGGTGTAGTTCATGATGGTACATAGCTGACCTGGTCAATAAGAGGACTGGTGTAGTTCATGATGGTACATAGCTGACCTGGTCAATAAGAGGACCGGTGTAGTTCATGATGGTACATAGCTGACCTGGTCAATAAGAGGACTGGTGTAGTTCATGATGGTACATAGCTGACCTGGTCAATAAGAGGACTGGTGTAGTTCATGATGGTACATAGCTGACCTGGTCAATAAGAGGACTGGTGTAGTTCATGATGGTACATAGCTGACCTGGTCAATAAGAGGACTGGTGTAGTTCATGATGGTACATAGCTGACCTGGTCAATAAGAGGACTGGTGTAGTTCATGATGGTACATAGCTGACCTGGTCAATAAGAGGACTGGTGTAGTTCATGATGGTACATAGCTGACCTGGTCAATAAGAGGACTGGTGTAGTTCATGATGGTACATAGCTGACCTGGTCAATAAGAGGACTGGTGTAGTTCATGATGGTACATAGCTGACCTGGTCAATAAGAGGACTGGTGTAGTTCATGATGGTACATAGCTGACCTGGTCAATAAGAGGACTGGTGTAGTTCATGATGGTACATAGCTGACCTGGTCAATAAGAGGACTGGTGTAGTTCATGATGGTACATAGCTGACCTGGTCAATAAGAGGACTGGTGTAGTTCATGATGGTACATAGCTGACCTGGTCAATAAGAGGACTGGTGTAGTTCATGATGGTACATAGCTGACCTGGTCAATAAGAGGACTGGTGTAGTTCATGATGGTACATAGCTGACCTGGTCAATAAGAGGACTGGTGTAGTTCATGATGGTACATAGCTGACCTGGTCAATAAGAGGACTGGTGTAGTTCATGATGGTGCATAGCTGACCTGGTCAATAAGAGGACTGGTGTAGTTCATGATGGTAGATAGCTGACCAGGTCAATAAGAGGACTGGTGTAGTTCATGATGGTACATAGCTGACCTGGTCAATAAGAGGACTGGTGTAGTTCATGATGGTAGATAGCTGACCAGGTCAATAAGAGGACTGGTGTAGTTCATGATGGTACATAGCTGACCAGGTCAATAAGAGGACTGGTGTAGTTCATGATGGACATAGCTGACCAGGTCAATAAGAGGACTGGTGTAGTTCATGATGGTACATAGCTGACCTGGTCAATAAGAGGACTGGTGTAGTTCATGATGGTGCATAGCTGACCTGGTCAATAAGAGGACTGGTGTAGTTCATGATGGTAGATAGCTGACCAGGTCAATAAGAGGACTGGTGTAGTTCATGATGGTACATAGCTGACCTGGTCAATAAGAGGACTGGTGTAGTTCATGATGGTACATAGCTGACCTGGTCAATAAGAGGACTGGTGTAGTTCATGATGGTACATAGCTGACCTGGTCAATAAGAGGACTGGTGTAGTTCATGATGGTACATAGCTGACCTGGTCAATAGGAGGACTGGTGTAGTTCATGATGGTACATAGCTGACCTGGTCAATAGGAGGACTGGTGTAGTTCATGATGGTACATAGCTGACCAGGTCAATAAGAGGACTGGTGTAGTTCATGATGGTACATAGCTGACCTGGTCAATAAGAGGACTGGTGTAGTTCATGATGGTACATAGCTGACCTGGTCAATAAGAGGACTGGTGTAGTTCATGATGGTACATAGCTGACCTGGTCAATAAGAGGACTGGTGTAGTTCATGATGGTACATAGCTGACCAGGTCAATAAGAGGACTGGTGTAGTTCATGATGGTACGTAGCTGACCTGGTCAATAAGAGGACTGGAGTAGTTCATGATGGTACATAGCTGACCAGGTCAATAAGAGGACTGGTGTAGTTCATGATGGTACAGTCCCCCATAGCTTTCCAAGAGTTAACACACTGGTGGTGCTTCCCTGACCAATCAATGACCTTACAGAATGGGCACGTATTCCTGAGGAAGAAGACAAGTCCCCAGGCCATTCAGTTCCTTCAAGGTCACTAATAACCAACTGCCACAGCACAATGTACCCTCAGTACTCAGGGGGAGGGGCCATGTGCCCTCTGTACTCAGGGGGAGGGGCCATGTACCCTCTGTACTCAGGGGGAGGGGCCATGCACCCTCTGTTCTCAGGGGGAGGGGCCATGTGCCCTCTGTACTCAGGGGGAGGGGCCATGCACCCTCTGTACTCAGGGGGAGGGGCCTGTAGTAATGTGGGACAATGTGGCGGTCCCATTGTGTGTCTGGGCCGCGCCGGCCGGGGCGCAAGCCAGCCACAGCCGGCCATAGAACAGTCTGGATGTGATGCACGTGTATATATTGTATGTTTGCACGTGTGTTATTCGAGTTGTTTGCCCCTGGCTGGAGACTGCCCAGTACGTTCTCGTGGCTGCACCATGCAGCTACGTGCGGCTGCCTGCGCTAACAGCCACCTCGCGATACTACATTGGCGACGAGGGTAAAACACCTAGCCACTAAGATCCCAGCCCTTCGGAGAGAGGAGGGGTAGGACCCCAGCCGTCCGTAAGAGGACAAACGCTCCCAGCGCCTGGGAAGAAAAGCTTCACCGCTGTAAAGGGGACCCGCCGCCGGGGAGAACAAGCTGCCTGCCGCCGCGGAGGACAAGTCACGCCTGTCGGAAGGCTCGTAACGTCAAGAGGACGATCCGCACAAGTCACGCCTGTCGGAAGGCTCGTAACGTCAAGAGGACGATCCGCACAAGTCACGCCTGTCGGAAGGCTCGTAACGTCAAGAGGACGATCCGCACAAGTCACGCCTGTCGGAAGGCTCGTAACGTCAAGAGGACGATCCGCACAAGTCACGCCTGTCGGAAGGCTCGTAACGTCAAGAGGACGATCCGCACAAGTCACGCCAGCAGCTGTCGGAAAGGCTCACAGTCGTCACATGACGATTCCGAAACCTAGCCCACACTGCAAGGAATTAAGGGGGAGGACAGTCAGAGCCTGCCACCGGGGAGGACAGAGAGTGAGTCTGCCGCCGGAGAGGAGAGAGCGAGCCTGACAGCTGACGGAGCTAAGCTCATGCAAGTCCGGATGGAAAAGTGCACCCGCCGCACACCCATGGAAGCAAGCGATAATGGGGGAGGAGTGTAGTAATGTGGGACAATGTGGCGGTCCCATTGTGTGTCTGGGCCGCGCCGGCCGGGGCGCAACCCAGCCACAGCCGGCCATAGAACAGTCTGGATGTGATGCACGTGTATATATTGTATGTTTGCACGTGTGTTATTCGAGTTGTTTGCCCCTGGCTGGAGACTGCCCAGTACGTTCTCGTGGCTGCACCATGCAGCTACGTGCGGCTGCGTGCGCTAACAGCCACCTCGCGATACTACAGGGCCATGTACCCTCTGTACTCATGGGGAGGGGCCATGTACCCACTGTACTCAGGGGGAGGTGCCATAGCCAAAATAATGATTACTCACCATCATTCAACCCACACCATCACCATCACCTCTGTAGAGAGAGGTACATACCTTATCTTCAAGAGGGACATGTGTACATATGGTAATAAAACATTGGTACATCACTAATGATGATGGTCCATACATGACGTATAAGGTGTGTGTACCACTTGATTATCGTGGCCCCTCCCATTGTGTGGTGTCCAGTAATGAGAGGTTCCCACATATGCAGACATGGAAGCACACATACAACACTCACATGCAGACATGTTGGACCATTCTCACATGATCTGTTCTGTGTTCCTCCTAAAAGGGAGATAAAATAAACATGAGGGGTGACCATACATGAGGGGTGACCCTACATGACGGGTGACCATACATGAGGGGTGATCATACATGAGGGGTGACCCTACATGACGGGTGACCATACATGAGGGGTGACCATACATGAGGGGTGATCATACATGAGGGGTGACCCTACATGACGGGTGACCATACATGAGGGGTGACCATACATGAGGGGTAACCATACATGAGGGGGTGACCATACATGAGGGGTGACCATACATGAGGGGTGACCATACATGAGGGATGACCATACATGAGGGGTGACCATACGTGAGGGCTGTCCATACATGAGGGGTGACCATACATGATGGGTGACAATACATGAAGGGTGACCATACATGATCTTTAGGGGTGACCATACATGAGGGGTGACCATAAATGAGGGGTGACCGTACATGAGGGGTGACCATGCATGAGGGGTGACCATACATGAGGGGTGACCATACATGAGGGGTGATCATACATGAGGGGTGACCACACATGAGGGGTGAACATACATGAGGGGTGACCATACTTGAGGGGTGACCATACATGAGGGGTGACCATACTTGAGGGGTGACCATACATGAGGGGTGACCATACATGAGGGGTGACCATACCTGAGGGGTGACCATACATGAGGTGACCATACATGAGGGGTAACTGTACATGAGGGGTACCCATACATGAGGGATGACCACACATGAGGGGTGACCGTACATGAGGGGTGACCATACATGAGGGGTGACCATACATGAGGGGTGACCATACATGAGGGGTGGCCATACATGAAGGGTGACCATACATGAAGGGTGACCATACATGAGGGGTGACATTCTTGAGGGGTGACCATACATGAGGGGTGACAATACATGAGGGGTGACCATACATGAGGGGTGACCATACGTGAGGGGTGACGATGCATGAGGGGTGACCATACATGAGGGGTGACCATACATGAGGGGGGACCATACATGAGGGGTGACCATACATGAGGGGTTACCATACATGATGGGTGACCATACATGAGGGGTGACCATACATGAGGGGCGACCATACATGAGGGGTGACCACACATGAGGGGTGACTATACATGAGGTGTGACCATACATGAGGGATGACCATACATGAGGGGTGACCATACATGAGGGGTGACCATACATGAGGGGCGACCATACATGAGGGGTGACCATACATGGGGGTGACCATACATGAGGGGTGAGCATACATGAAGGGTGAACACACATGAGGGGTGACCATACATGAGGGGTGACCGTACATGAGGGGTGACCGTACATGAGGGGTGACCATACATGAGGGATGAACACACGAGGGGTGACCATACATGAGGGGTGACCATACCTGAGGGGTGACCATACCTGAGGTGTGGCCATACCTGAGGGGTGACCATACATGAGGGGTGACCATACATGAGGGGTGACCATACATGAAGGGTGACCATACATGAGGGGTGACATTCTTGAGGGGCGACCATACATGAGTGGTGACCATACATGAGGGGTGACCATACATGAGGGGTGACCATACATGAGGGGTGACCATACATGAGGGGTGACCATACATGAGGTGTGACCATACATGAGGGATGACCATACATGAGGGGTGACCATACATGAGGGGTGACCATACATGAGGGGTGACCATACATGAGAGGTGACCATACATGAGGGTGACCATACATGAGGGGTAACCATACATGAGGGGTGACCATACATGAGGGGTGACTACACATGAGGGGTTACCATGAGGTGGTGGGAGGAGGTCTAGTCATGCAAGACTATACCAACTCCACAGTCACATGACCCAGCAGTGGGTGGAGTGGAGGAAGGGGAAGATGGGATTGATAGGTCCATGGGTGTGGTCTGTCAGAGATAGGTTATGGTGTAAATGGACCCTGTGGTTACACCCTTCCCCCCCCCCCACACACACACACACACACATTCAATGGGTTGGGGGGTCTCCTCCTCTAAAACCCCCAACTTTGATCAGGTTCTCCGACAACTAAGGAGAGCTACAGTATGTATATACATGTACTTGTATCTGATAACCATGTTACCAGTGTGTGGGTGATTTGTGGCAATAGTCCACATATATGATAATTATTATCACAATGGTACATAGCTGGGCATCTCCTATATCATGCTCACTTCACCCAACCCACTTTGACATATAATTGGTCCTTCATCTGCTGTGCACGTCACTGTCATTACTAACCAGACAATACACATAGTTCGTTCATAGGCCAGCTACCTATAGCTAATTTTGAGGTGTGCTGCTCTGTTCAAACAAAATATGACAGCATGGTGTAGCCACAACTGATATAAATTTGTGTTCAGAATCACGGTGCTTCCTGATCTGCAACAGCTCCACCATACTTCTAGAAGCCTGTGCATAAGATATAACACCACTGGGGGGGGGGGGGGGTGGCAAGTCCCGTATTTCGTGACCATGCACACAATGCCTAAAATGCTCACATATCAGCAGAAACAGTCTCATATACTACCTGACCACATGGCAATTGTGGGTGCACATGTGTGTATGCATGGTGTATGGGTGTGCATGTATTGGAATCAAGAGATCTGTTTCATCTCTGGGGACACCCATTAATGTGGACATAAGTGAAGGCTCAAAGGATCTAAATATGTTAACCAATGTGTGTGTATGTGTGGCTACAATAAACAAAGTCTAAAATAACCTAGATGAAAATGATTACTACCAGAACCACTTTTGCTAAACACTTCAGTCCCTCCCGCCTCTATGCCCATGCAAGATGACCACAATGACAACCTTTTAACATTGGTTTTCGCCGAATGTGCACGACACAACACGAACATACGTCACAACTAGACTGAACAAACATTACAACTAGACAATGCAAAGAAAGAATGATTACTGCTAGTGGGTACGACCTGCTCACAACCCCAAGCACTTGCTCACTTCTAAGCGCTTTTCTACTGCATCTTTTATGTACCCATCCTTAGCAGTCTCTGACTTCCAGCGACCATGTCTCTTAAACAGCCTATCTGGGACTCCAGCATTAGCTGCCTTGGTAACACCACCAGCCCGGAGACTGTGCATACCAAACAGCGTGGGGTCCCACCCCAACTGGCCTATCTTAGCCAACACTACTTCTCTGAGGCGTGTATAGCTAATCCCCCCGGACTTACGAAGTTTCTCACCCTCCCTCGTATGTACGATACCTCTGAACACCTTCTCGCTAGACTGCACTGTGAGTCCAGCCATGTCAAAGTAACGAGTCATCATATTTATTTGTAGGCGCCCAGATACTTCTTGGTAGTACTGTCAGCTCGGCTCCTTAAGACTGTGGTTGGCAGCGCTGCGGCCAGGCGACGCAGCTCTGGGTCCTCTAAGTTGGTCAGTAGAGGCCACACTCCTGAGCTCCAGATATCTGCAGGGAAGAATTTTCTGCATTAAACACTGCACAACTACAACATGTAATAAAATAACCATAGCTGACTCCATACACTGAATACACACATCAGTCCAGTGGCTGAACACACACCGGCCCAGTGGCCGAACACACACCAGCCCAGTGGCTGAACACACAGCAGCTAAATGGCTGAACACACCAGCCCAGTGGCCAAACACGAACTTAAAATAGCCCGGTGACGGACACCATACTCGCCCGGCGGCTTATAGAATGCTCGGTCTCAAAAAGCTATTTCCATAGCCAATACCGGTGTATTGGTTAGCACGCAAGCCCCGGATCTACCTGGCATGAACACATCCATACATGTCCCCAGCTCAATTGCTGCTAATACGAACGATGCATACCCACTACCCGAGCAAACTAGGGGCCAGAAAGGGGCTGATGGCCAGCAAGGTATGACAATCATACCACGTGCTCTACACTGCTGGGCATGACGCAGGACCCTCACTATGAGGGAAGGGGGTGTCCAAAGCCAGTTATTTTCCTCCCACCAGTCAACTGTAAATGCATCAATTGCCTCCGTATTAGGGCAAGCATACCTCGAGTTGAACCTGGGTAATTGTGTATTGTAATTGCTTGCAAACCTGTCTACAGAAAAGGGCCCAAACTGCCCGTTCAACCAATAGAACATTTCTGGCACCAACTGCCAATCGTCGTAGTCCACGATTCGACTAATGCAATCTGTTATTGCATTCTCCTCTCGCGGAACCCACTCCGGCTCCAACTTAATCTGATGCTCCACGCACATATTAAATACTTTCAGCACTTCTTCATGCAACTGTGGCTTCCTACTACCCACTTTCGAAATATGGACTATATTTATAACGCACTCTTTCACCAGAAAGCTTAAGTACCATTGACTCTAACACGCGGCTTACTGCCACTAGCTCTCTCCATGTGGAGCTCTGATTAGCCTCCTCGGCAGTCCAACTATCATTGGCTATAAGTGGGCCATGCTCCACCATGTACCCACCATAGCCAACATTGCTAGCATCTGAATACACCACCCTCACTGCTGAAGGCTTGAACCTTATGGGCTGCCCATTATAACTGACCAATGATTTTGCCCAAAAACACAACTCCCCTTGCACCTCGTCGGTCACATGCAGCATGTCACACCAGCTCGTGCGACCTTCAAGTGCAACGTACATGCATCTAGTCATCAGTCTAGCAACAGGACCTAATGCCATGCCCATGGACAAAATTTTTCCAATCAGAGAGGCCAGTGACCTGGCGCTGATAACTGCCAGCTTACATGTTGCCTGCAGAATTGACTGCAGCTTTGCTAGTTTGGCATCTGGTACTAACACACAGCCCTGTTGGAGATCAATGATAAACCCCAGCCATGCTATGACCGGGGATGGCAACCAGACAGATTTTTCCTCATTAGCTAGCAAACCTGCCTTCACTAGGGTATCCTGTACAAATTGGCCAGCTTCGCTAGCTTCCTTCTCCCCATGCACTGCAAACACACCATCATCTAGGTACAACACTGACTTAATACCCTTATTTCTCCATAGCCTGACCAATGGACGTAAAAGCTTGGTGAACACATATGGGGCCACTGCCAACCCAAATGGCAACACTGTAAACACATAAAACCTGTTATTCCATTCTAGACCCAGCTACTTATAGTGTTGAGCAGCAATATCCACATGATGGTAACCAGATTTAAGGTCAAAGCTAAACATCAGCTCACCTTGCTCAAACAGCATCATGGCTATGCGCAAGTCTTCATATTTGAAACTCCTTCTCAAGAGAAACTTGTTTACATGCCTCATATTTACCACCAATCGTTTCTTGCTCCACTACTGACAATGGGCTACAAACATATGGCTTTTCCTTTACCTCCCTAATGTATTGACCCTTTACTAACTCAGTGATTGCACCATCCACCCACTCGGCATTGCTTGTGGCAGATAACTGGTTAGGTCTATAGTATGGGGTAGGCTCAGTATGCAATGGCAATATCAACCCGTGTTTAATGGTATCAATGACCCATGGAGGTGCAGACATCTCCCGCTCCCAGAAGGACACATGCTCCCGTAAATACCCCATTCACAGACCTGTTCTTGACCATCCCATGGGCTGAAACATCACCTTGGAACTCCCAGCGCCTCTTCATCATTTTCCCCTTCACCTACAGGACCCACATCGCAAACAGGCTCACTAACAACACACGTTATGGTGGGAGGATACACAGCTGAGGCCGGCACGGGCTTCTTGGTACACGTGTGCCTCACGTGGCCAGTTTCACCACACTGGTAACACATGATAGGCCCGGGGGGCCTTGGAGCAAGCGCGCCACCACTTGAAATAGGCCTGGGGACCGGGAGTGACGTCGAAGCCACCACAGGCGCTTGGCCGCCACCCAGCCTAGGCTCTCTACGCGCCTCCTCGTCCTGCCGCTTCCTTCTCTTCGCCCCCACCTTCCTCTCGGCCGCTCGCTCCGCCTTTTCGAGCCTCCTTTCGTCGTCGGAGTTAACGGCGAGGTCGTCATCCTCGTACTCCTCGACGACGACGCAGCCGAACTCGGATCGGTCGGCGATCCGGATCAACTTCTGGCGGTGGGCGAGGAGTTCCTTACCCTTAGTGACATCCTGCGCCCGTACGACTGCCTCCTTCGCAGGACCATCTGCCATTAGCCGCGCTGCCTTTGCCAGGCTGGATTCGGCACCCTTCAACCTATCCTCCACACTTTGGTTGAAGGAGTGCTGAACCTCGTGGGTCTTCTTGTTGAAGTGGAGTGGTTTCTCCCTCCTCATCGCCTCCAGCTTTTCCGCCGCCTCCTCCTGCGACTCGCATATCTCCTTACGGACGGCCTGCATTTCGGCCTGGGACTGGTTGATGGCCCCAAGTATAAGGGCTACTTGGTTATCCCCTAGCCGCGGGGCGGTAGAAGATCTTGCAGACCCTGCCGTCGTTCCATCTGCCGTCGTTCCGTCTGACTCGTGCTCGCTCATCTCGACTGTATGGCAAAAGAACAGAAAAAGAAAAACGCCACGTGCACAAACGCTTAAGGCCGGCATACACTGGGTCAACTTTTGTTGAGCAACAAATGAATTTTTGTAAATTTCTTGTAAAATATCAGTATTTAAACTAATGTTTTACTGAAAATATAATTGCATTCATTGCACAATCAACTTGTTGCTCAACAAAAGTTGACCCATGTATGCCGGCCCTTAGACTGACTCTTAACTCTCTCATCCATCATTTATACCCTCTACCACATGGCCCAACTTTGGGCGCCACAATCTGACCAATCACCAGTCATCCTGCAACTTACACCCGGCAGGAGCTAATTTTCTGTCTAATTCATTCCATTCAACCGACAAAAATGGTATAAATAACATACCAAAACCATGTAATGGACGAATCATTAGAACACATGTGTTAGGTCCATTGTAACCACTCCCACAGCTACGCCCATCTCGTATCAGTAATACGCTTTTGTCGGTGGTGCTCAGTAATACCCAAGGTTTTGTGGGTGATGCTCAGTAATACCCTTTTGTCGGTGGTGCTCAGTAATACCCTTTTGTGGGTGATGCTCAGTAATACCCTTTTGTCGGTGGTGCTCAGTAATACCCTTTTGTGGGTGATGCTCAGTAATACCCTTTTGTCGGTGGTGCTCAGTAATACCCTTTTGTCGGTGGTGCTCAGTAATACCCTTTTGTCGGTGGTGCTCAGTAATACCCTTTTGTCAGTGGTGCTCAGTAATACCCTTTTGTCGGTGGTGCTCAGTAATACCCTTTTGTCGGTGGTGCTCAGTAATACCCTTTTGTCGGTGGTGCTCAGTAATACCCTTTTGTCGGTGGTGCTCAGTAATACCCTTTTGTCAGTGGTGCTCAGTAATACCCTTTTGTCAGTGGTGCTCAGTAATACCCTTTTGTCGGTGGTGCTCAGTAATACCCTTTTGTCGGTGGTGCTCAGTAATACCCTTTTGTCAGTGGTGCTCAGTAATACCCTTTTGTCAGTGGTGCTCAGTAATACCCTTTTGTCGGTGGTGCTCAGTAATACCCTTTTGTCGATGGTGCTCAGTAATACCCTTTTGTCGGTGGTGCTCAGTAATACCCTTTTGTCTGAGGTGCTCAGTAATACCCTTTTGTCAGTGGTGCTCAGTAATACCCTTTTGTCTTTGGTGCTCAGTAATACCCTTTTGTCGGTGGTGCTTAGTAATACCCTTTTGTCGGTGGTGCTCAGTAATACCCTTTTGTCGGTGGTGCTCAGTAATACCCTTTGTTGAGCCAACGCATATACCTCTGTGCGATTGTTCCGCAACGTATATGCACAATCACCCAAGGAGCAGGCTTCGTGTGGGGTTGAGCCATACATCAGGTCAAGTGGTAGGTTTACTTGATGACCATACATCAAATAAAAGGGGGAGTACCCTGTGGATGCATGAACACTAGAATTGTATGCTAAACACACCCTCCGTATACACTGGTCCCAATCCATCTCATGATCCTTAACCACTGTAGATAGCATGTCTAACAATGTTCTATTGAACCTCTCTACTAACACATTACAATGAGGATGGTAGGCCGTTGTACGGGTTTTGTGTATCTGGAGCAGGGTGCAGACTTCCTTCAACACTATATCCTGGTGCTGTGTGACTATGGAACCAGATATCCGGAAGCTGTTGCAGGGAGCGGAGCATTGTGACATGGAGTGCATAGCTGATGAGTTGGTACGGATTTTTACTAGGGTTGGGATACCGGAAGACTTATCAAGACAGTAATTTCACGTCAAAGTTGCTGAGTGAAATTTACAGACTTCTGCACATACACTCACTCAGGACCAGCCCCTATCATCCGCAGACAGATGGGTTAGTTGAAAGAATCAATGGAACTCTCAAGGCAATGCTGAGAAAGGTGGTGGTAGAAGATGTGAAGAGTTGGGACAGATGGCTCTCATTTCTGTTATTTGCGTATAGGGAGGTACCACTGGCCTCCACAGGGTTTTTGCCCTTGAAGTTGCTACACGTTAGGGGACCGCTGGACATAGTCAAGGGAGCCTGGGAAGGAAGCAAGTCAACGAAGGACAGTGTGGTGTCTCATGTACTCGGAGTACTGAACAAGTTGTCAAAGATGGCAGCTCTGGCAGCCGCACACCTTGGTGAAGCCCAAGTGGACCAGAAGCACTGGTGTGATCGTAATGCACGACAGCGAGCGTTCCAGATGGGCAATGTTATGATCTTGATGTGGTGTCTGTACCTGGAAAACTACAAGTGGTGCTGTCCAGAGCTCCAGTGGGACATACTGTGGGAAATGAGGGGGAAAAGCATGATGTTGTTCAGCTTGAAGATCAGGAGATGGAGAAATGGACTCTCCAACACTGCAGACTTGGCACACAACATTCCTCAGAAACCTTGGGAAACAGTTGGAATGTACTAGGGGGAACCAAGGGAAGACTAGGGATGACTAGGGAGGACCAAGTGAGGACTAGGGAGCTTGTGGAGCCAGAGCTGGTTGTGGTGTCAGAGCTGGTTGTGGAGCCAGAGCTGGTTGTGGGGCCAGAGCTGGTTGTGGGGCCAGAGCTGGTTGTGGGGCCAGGGCTGGTTGTGGGGCCAGAGCTAGTTGTGGGGCCAGAGCTGGTTGTGGGGCCAGAGCTGGTTGTGGGGCCAGAGCTGGTTGTGGAGCCAGAGCTGGTAGTGGAGCCGGAGCTGGTTGTGGAGCCAGAGCTGGTTGTGGAGCCAGAGCTGGTTGTGGGGCCAGAGCTGGTTGTGGAGCCAGAGCTGGTTGTGGGGCCAGAGCTGGTTGTGGGGCCAGAGCTGGTTGCGGAGCCAGAGCTGGTTGTGGGACCAGAGCTGGTTGTGGGGTTGTGCATTCATGAAGTCAGGGTAGCACAGTTGTGCATGGGCCCAGGTGGGGTGGGGGGTGTGCCACCTTAAAGTATTTGTGAGGTGTTGGAGATTTGTATTTAGCTTAGCGCTAGTTGGATTGTTTATTTTAAATAGATATGGAAAATAACCTTCAAGCAAAAAATGACAAGGTGAGCAAGTCTGTGGTCGTTTTTAGGTTGTGTCTTATGACTTGCTGGGGACACTTAGCTCGGTACTATTCTTAAGATGCTAAAAATGAATAAAAACAGTTAGCTGGAATGGCCTGCAACTCTTTTGTACATGTACGTCTTCTGTGTATGTTAGCTGGCCTTGCCCTTTTGTTGAGACCCTTGTAATATTAAAAGGGAGTAACGTACTCTGCCCATCTGTTTGCACTGCCAGTCATATTCCATATCAAGTGAACTGTTCTTTTATGGCATCCACCACTGCAGTTATAGCTAGCAGCTATAACTGAGGTACAGGCACCACTTCTGACCTCCCACACACTTTGGTAGCTACGCGGACACTTGATAGGCTGGGAGTTCACAGGGTCTTGGCAAAAAGCTGGGAATTCCAACACACAATGTCATCACCCTATAATAGATTGATCAGCTGTGAAGATTGCAAAATGGTTGCTGAAGTAAAGACTTTTTGAGCTCTACTGGAATGGTGTAACACACCTACTGTAGTGTAGGATTAGATGTAAGCCCAAGCCAACGGTTCCTGGCACAGAGAACTAGGGGGAGGGGGGGGGGAGGGGGCTATCACCATGGCGACTAACAAGCTGTGGCCTGAGGTACAGGAGAACATGCAGAATAAGAAAATACACCGGCAGGAAGTAACACTGGCAGGAAGTAATCCAAAATACACCAGCAGGAAGTAATCCAAATTCGGGTGAACTCCTGTAGAGATCAGAAGAGGGGCTACTGGTATTGGTCCAAGACATGTTGGCCAGGAAGACGCAGTGGAATCGTGGAATGTGTCGACAAGCTGTCCAACAGATCCTACATAATAGACGTGGACGGCCGGATCCTGCGAAGATACAGGAAGTTTCTGAAGCCATCATACAATGTCCTGCGAGTGGAAACTCCTTCCTATGAGCAAGAGCCAGAGGTCCTAGCAACGCAGCAGGGTACGGCAGAACCACCTGTACCAAACACTGAAGACCAGGGGGGAGGGGCCATGTACCCTCTGTACTCAGGGGGAGGGGCCATATACCCTCTGTACCCAGGGGGAGGGGCCATGTACCCTCTGCACTCAGGGGAGGGGCCATGTACTGAAGACCAAAATCAAGAGTCAGGACAGGAAGTAGGGGATGTTGCTGCATGACATCAATCCAGATCCATAATAGTCCTATATTTAGCACATTTCTATTATGTAGGATATAGAATGTTGTTCGTGTGCTAAATATAGGACTATTCCATTTTCCCTTATTATTAGACCCTTGTTTTCTTCCTTTTTACACCACCATTGCCTTCAAATCCTATATGTCACCCACTTTCTCATAGAGAATGTTTTTTATTTACTTGTATAGAGTAAAATTACGATTAACAATAATTTGGGGGAGGGGGGGGGGGGGACAAGGACATGAGTACCCCACAGGGCCTGTGTTCTCAAACCATCCACCCCCCACCACAACCAAAGTGACCATCTGGTACCAAGCCAGACCACTGGTCATGTCTACATTAGCCAGGATAGTGGGGAAGACTGACAGGCACAATGGTGAGGTTGGCCAACAGCTGGGTGACCCATGTACCAAGCCAGGCCCCTGGTGTGGGTGGGTGTGGTTTACATTGGTAGGCAGTAAACAACCAATCAGATCTCCATTGGTCAGCTACTATTTGAGGTCACCTCTCCTCATATGGTGTTACAAGTGTCACATGGTTATTACAGCAGACTATAAACAACCAATCAGATCTCCCTAAACCACAACATTGGTCCCCAAATGATGGTGTTCACCAAAGCCAGCATGCTATGACATCACCTCACCTGACCAGATGTCTGGCTGTAGCTTGAGGCCCCAGGTAGAATTACTGCTGAAATTACTATGGCTGCAAATGACAGCTTGCCAGTGTGGGAGAGCAGTTAGCTCTTTGTAGCTAGCCACTGTTGAACCAAGGGCAAGGGGTCCACCATCTTGTCTTGTGGGAGTGGTAGTTGAACAGGTAGTGTGCAGATATCCTCACATAGCAACAGCCTGTCAAAACACACTGCCATTAAATGCACACCCCAACATAATAAGAGCTAAACAATTGGCACATTTTGGTACTTCACCATCTGCAAGGCTGTGTGTGGAAAGGCTTGCACCAGAAGAGCCATGAAAGCTTCCACCCAATTGGCCAATGTGCCTTTGGTGAGACCCCTTCTCCCCTGGGCACCTCCCCCTGATGGACCATTACCTCATCCACCACAGGTGGTAGCATCTCACCTCATCTGATCACTGTTATGGGGTACTTGGGAGGAGCAGTTGTGTAGGAGGGGGATGGAGGGTTCAGAGAGGACTCCTTGAGGTTGATGGAACAGGTCATGATGGTGATGGTCACCTGTGGCTAGATGAAGAGGATGGTGACCAGCTGGACATAGAGATCCCTCAGTCCCTGGAGTCATCCTAGTGCCCAGACCATCTTGGGCTGCCACTGGATAGGGATGGTGCCCAGGCCTCTTAGGTGTGGCCCTGGAATGGAATGGTGCACATGTCTCATATGAGTGGACCTGTGGGACTACAAGCACTCAGCAGTGCATTAATTAGAACTAATCCTCACACCTATGCTGACTGCTGACTCATATACACACACCCATGCATTAAGCCAACATGTCACCTCTCCTCCAATACAAATGAGCACACCTAAGGGAGTGTTGTGTTAACAGTTTAGGTAGTACTGTTAGAATTTGTAACATGATGGGAAGTAAGCAATACAGAGCCCACACACTGCTTCTATAACACCACAACTCCCCCAAGTCCTCCCTAGCCCTCCCTTGGTCCTCCTAGTCCTCCTTAGTCCTCCCTAGTCCTCCCTAGTCCTCACTAGTCCTCCCTAGTCCTCCCTAGTCCTCCCTTGGTCCTCCTAGTCCTCCCTTGGTCCTCCCTAGTCCTCCCTAGTCCTCCCTAGTCCTCCCTTGGTCCTCCTAGTCCTCCCTTGGTCCTCCCTAGTCCTCCCTAGTCCTCCCTACATTATTGGAATCTGTTTAATCTGGGGACATATATTATGTGGACATAAGTGACGGCTATACGTTAGCATGCATTACTGAAGCCTAAAATGACCAATGTAATATAATCACATGGAAAGAGGGGAGGGGCCACAGAGAGGTCACATGTACACAGGTCTACATGGGAAGAGGGGAGGGGCCAAAGAGAGGTCACATGTACACAGGTCTACATGGGACGTGGGGAGGGGTCATGTGTACACAGGTCTATATGGGAAGAGGGGAGGGGCCAAAGAGGGGTCACATGTACACAGGTCTACATGGGAAGAGGGGAGGGGCCAAAGAGGGGTCACATGTACACAGGTCTACATGGGAAGAGGGGAGGGGCCAAAGAGGGTTCACTAGACACAGGTCTACATGGGAAGAGGGGAGGGGCCAAAGAGGGGTCACATGTACACAGGTCTACATGGGAAGAGGGGAGGGGTCAAAGAGGGGTCACATGTACACAGGTCTACATGGGAAGAGGGGAGGGGCCAAAGAGGGGTCACATGTACACAGGTCTACATGGGAAGAGGGGAGGGGCCAAAGAGGGGTCACATGTACACAGGTCTACAAGGGAAGAGGGGAGGGGCCAAAGAGGGGTCACATGTACACAGGTCTACATGGGAAGAGGGGAGGGGCCAAAGAGGGGTCACATGTACACAGGTCTACATGGGAAGAGGGGAGGGGCCAAAGAGGGGTCACATGTACACAGGTCTACATGGGAAGAGGGGAGTGGCCAAAGAGGGGTCACATGTACACAGGTCTACATGGGAAGAGGGGAGGGGCCAAAGAGGGGTCACATGTACACAGGTCCACATGGGAAGAGGGGAGGGGCCAAAGAGGGGTCACATGTACACAGGTTTACATGGGAAGAGGGGAGGGACCAAAGAGGGGTCACATGTACACAGGTCTACATGGGAAGAGGGGAGGGGCCAAACAGGGGTCACATGTACACAGGTCTACATGGGAAGAGGGGAGGGGCCAAAGAGGGGTCACATGTACACAGGTCTACATGGGAAGAGGGGAGGGGCCAAAGAGAGGTCACATGTACACAGGTCTACATGGGAAGTGGGGAGGGGTCATGTGTACACAGGTCTACATGGGAAGAGGGGAGGGGCCAAAGAGGGGTCACATGTACACAGGTCTACATGGGAAGAGGGGAGGGGCCAAAGAGGGGTCACATGTACACAGGTCTACATGGAAAGAGGGGAGGGGCCAAAGAGGGGTCACATGTACACAGGTCTACATGGGAAGAGGGGAGGGGCCAAAGAGGGGTCACATGTACACAGGCCTACATGGGAAGAGGGGAGGGGCCAAAGAGGGGTCACATGTACACAGGTATACATGGGAAGAGGGGAGGGGCCAAAGAGGGGTCACATGTACACAGGTCTTCATGGGAAGAGGGGAGGGGCCAAAGAGGGGTCACATGTACACAGGTCTACATGGGAAGAGGGGAGGGGCCAAAGAGGATTCACTATACACAGGTCTACATGGGAAGAGGGGAGGGGCCAAAGAGGGGTCACATGTACACATGTCTACATGGGAAGAGGGGAGGGGCCAAAGAGGGGTCACATGTACACAGGTCTACTTGGGAAGAGGGGAGGGGCCAAAGAGGGGTCACATGTACAGAGGTCTACTTGGGAAGAGGGGAGGGGTCAAAGAGGGGTCACATATACACAGGTCTACATGGGAAGAGGGGAGGGGCCAAAGAGGGGTCACTGTACACAGGTCTACATGGGAAGAGGGGAGGGGCCAAAGAGGGGTCACATGTACACAGGTCTACATGGGAAGAGGGGAGGGGTCAAAGACGGGGTCCCATGTACACAGGTCTACATGGGAAGAGGGGAGGGGCCAAAGAGGGGTCACTGTACACAGGTCTGCATGGGAAGAGGGGAGGGGTCAAAGAGGGGTCACATGTACACTGGTCTACATGGGAAGAGGGGAGGGGACAAAGAGGGGTCACATGTACACAGGTCTACATGGGAAGAGGGGAGGGGTCAAAGAGGGGTCACATGTACACAGGTCTACATGGGAAGAGGGGAGGGGCCAAAGAGGGGTCACATGTACACAGGTCTACTTGGGAAGAGGGGAGGGGCCAAAGAGGGGTCACATGTACAGAGGTCTACTTGGGAAGAGGGGAGGGGTCAAAGAGGGGTCACATGTACACAGGTCTACATGGGAAGAGGGGAGGGGCCAAAGAGGGGTCACTGTACACAGGTCTACATGGGAAGAGGGGAGGGGCCAAAGAGGGGTCACATGTACACAGGTCTACATGGGAAGAGGGGAGGGGTCAAAGACGGGGTCCCATGTACACAGGTCTACATGGGAAGAGGGGAGGGGCCAAAGAGGGGTCACTGTACACAGGTCTGCATAAGAAGAGGGGAGGGGTCAAAGAGGGGTCGCATGTACACAGGTCTATATAGGAAGAGGGGAGGGGCCAAAGAGGGGTCACATGTACACAGGTATACATGGGAAGAGGGGAGGGGCCAAAGAGGGGTCACATGTACACAGGTCTTCATGGGAAGAGGGGAGGGGCCAAAGAGGGGTCACATGTACACAGGTCTACATGGGAAGAGGGGAGGGGCCAAAGAGGATTCACTATACACAGGTCTACATGGGAAGAGGGGAGGGGCCAAAGAGGGGTCACATGTACACATGTCTACATGGGAAGAGGGGAGGGGCCAAAGAGGGGTCACATGTACACAGGTCTACTTGGGAAGAGGGGAGGGGCCAAAGAGGCGTCACATGTACAGAGGTCTACTTGGGAAGAGGGGAGGGGTCAAAGAGGGGTCACATGTACACAGGTCTACATGGGAAGAGGGGAGGGGCCAAAGAGGGGTCACTGTACACAGGTCTACATGGGAAGAGGGGAGGGGCCAAAGAGGGGTCACATGTACACAGGTCTACATGGGAAGAGGGGAGGGGTCAAAGAGGGGTCACATGTACACAGGTCTACATGGGAAGAGGGGAGGGGCCAAAGAGGGGTCACTGTACACAGGTCTGCATGGGAAGAGGGGAGGGGTCAAAGAGGGGTCACATGTACACAGGTCTACATGGGAAGAGGGGAGGGGACAAAGAGGGGTCACATGTACACAGGTCTACATGGGAAGAAGGGAGGGGTCAAAGAGGGGTCACATGTACACAGGTCTACATGGGAAGAGGGGAGGGGCCAAAGAGGGGTCACATGTACACAGGTCTACATGGGAAGAGGGGAGGGGCCAAAGAGGGGTCACATGTACACAGGTCTACATGGAAAGAGGGGAGCGGCCAAAGAGGGGTCACATGTACACAGGTCTACATGGGAAGAGGGGAGGGGCCAAAGAGGGGTCACATGTACACAGGCCTACATGGGAAGAGGGGAGGGGTCAAAGAGGGGTCACATGTACACAGGTCTACATGGGAAGAGGGGAGGGGCCAAAGAGGGGTCACATGTACACAGGTCTACATGGGAAGAGGGGAGGGGCCAAAGAGGGGTCACATGTACACAGGTCCACATGGGAAGAGGGGAGGGGCCAAAGAGGGGTCACATGTACACAGGTCTACATGGGAAGAGGGGAGGGGACAAAGAGGGGTCACATGTACACAGGTCTACATGGGAAGAAGGGAGGGGTCAAAGAGGGGTCACATGTACACAGGTCTACATGGGAAGAGGGGAGGGGCCAAAGAGGGGTCACATGTACACAGGTCTACATGGGAAGAGGGGAGGGGCCAAAGAGGGGTCACATGTACACAGGTCTACATGGAAAGAGGGGAGCGGCCAAAGAGGGGTCACATGTACACAGGTCTACATGGGAAGAGGGGAGGGGCCAAAGAGGGGTCACATGTACACAGGCCTACATGGGAAGAGGGGAGGGGTCAAAGAGGGGTCACATGTACACAGGTCTACATGGGAAGAGGGGAGGGGCCAAAGAGGGGTCACATGTACACAGGTCTACATGGGAAGAGGGGAGGGGCCAAAGAGGGGTCACATGTACACAGGTCCACATGGGAAGAGGGGAGGGGCCAAAGAGGGGTCACATGTACACAGGTCCACATGGGAAGAGGGGAGGGGCCAAAGAGGGGTCACATGTACACAGGTTTACATGGGAAGAGGGGAGGGGCCAAAGAGGGGTCACATGTACACAGGTCTACATGGGAAGAGGGGAGGGGCCAGAGAGGGGTCACATGTACACAAGTCTACATGGGAAGAGGGGAGGGGCCAAAGAGAGGTCACATGTACACAGGTCTACATGGGAAGTGGGGAGGGGTCATGTGTACACAGGTCTACATGGGAAGAGGGGAGGGGCCAAAGAGGGGTCACATGTACATGTACGCAGGTCTACATGGGAAGAGGGGAGGGGCCAAAGAGGGGTCACATGTACACAGGTCTACATGGGAAGAGGGGAGGGGCCAAAGAGGGGTCACATGTACACAGGTCTACATGGGAAGAGGGGAGGGGCCAAAGAGGGGTCACATGTACACAGGTCCACATGGGAAGAGGGGAGGGGCCAAAGAGGGGTCACATGTACACAGGTTTACATGGGAAGAGGGGAGGGGCCAAAGAGGGGTCACATGTACACAGGTCTACATGGGAAGAGGGGAGGGGCCAGAGAGGGGTCACATGTACACAGGTCTACATGGGAAGAGGGGAGGGGCCAAAGAGAGGTCACATGTACACAGGTCTACATGGGAAGTGGGGAGGGGTCATGTGTACACAGGTCTACATGGGAAGAGGGGAGGGGCCAGAGAGGGGTCACATGTACACAGGTCTACATGGGAAGAGGGGAGGGGCCAGAGAGGGGTCACATGTACACAGGTCTACATGGGAAGAGGGGAGGGGCCACAGAGAGGTCACATGTACACAGGTCTACATGGGAAGAGGGGAGGGGCCAAAGAGGGGTCACATGTACACAGGCCTACATGGGAAGAGGGAAGGGGCCAAAGAGGGGTCACATGTACACAGGTCTACATGGGAAGAGGGGAGGGGCCAAAGAGGGGTCACATGTACACAGGTCTACATGGGAAGAGGGGAGGGGTCAAAGAGGGGTCACATGTACACAGGTCTACATGGGAAGAGGGGAGGGGCCAAAGAGGGTTCACTATACACAGGTCTACATGGGAAGAGGGGAGGGGCCAAAGAGGGGTCACATGTACACAGGTCTACATGGGAAGAGGGGAGGGGCCAAAGAGGGGTCACATGTACACAGGTCTACATGGGAAGAGGGGAGGGGTCAAAGAGGGGTCACATGTACACAGGTCTACATGGGAAGAGGGGAGGGGCCAAAGAGGGGTCACATGTACACAGGTCTACATGGAAAGAGGGGAGGGGCCAAAGAGGGGTCACATGTACACAGGTCTACATGGGAAGAGGGGAGGGGCCAAAGAGGGGTCACATGTACACAGGTCTACATGGGAAGAGGGGAGGGGCCAAAGAGGGGTCACATGTACACAGGCCTACATGGGAAGAGGGGAGGGGCCAAAGAGGGGTCACATGTACACAGGTCTACATGGGAAGAGGGGAGGGGCCAAAGAGGGGTCACATGTACACAGGTATACATGGGAAGAGGGGAGGGGCCAAAGAGGGGTCACATGTACACAGGTCTACATGGGAAGAGGGGAGGGGCCAAAGAGGGGTCACATGTACACAGGTCTACATGGGAAGAGGGGAGGGGCCAAAGAGGGGTCACATGTACACAGGTCTACATGGGAAGAGGGGAGGGGCCAAAGAGGGGTCACATGTACACAGGTATACATGGGAAGAGGGGAGGGGCCAAAGAGGGGTCACATGTACACAGGTCTTCATGGGAAGAGGGGAGGGACCAAAGAGGATTCACTATACACAGGTCTACATGGGAAGAGGGGAGGGGCCAAAGAGGGGTCACATGTACACAGGTCTACATGGGAAGAGGGGAGGGGCCAAAGAGGGGTCACATGTACACAGGTCTACATGGGAAGAGGGGAGGGGTCAAAGAGAGGTCACATGTACACAGGTCTACATGGGAAGAGGGGAGGGGCCAAAGAGGGGTCACTGTACACAGGTCTGCATGGGAAGAGGGGAGGGGTCAAAGAGGGGTCACATGTACACTGGTCTACGTGGGAAGAGGGGAGGGGACAAAGAGGGGTCACATGTACACAGGTCTACATGGGAAGAGGGGAGGGGTCAAAGAGGGGTCACATGTACACAGGTCTACATGGGAAGAGGGGAGGGGCCAAAGAGGGGTCACATGTACACAGGTCTACATGGGAAGAGGGGAGGGGCCAAAGAGGGGTCACATGTACACAGGTCTACATGGAAAGAGGGGAGGGGCCAAAGAGGGGTCACATGTACACAGGTCTACATGGGAAGAGGGGAGGGGCCAAAGAGGGGTCACATGTACACAGGTCTACATGGGAAGAGGGGAGGGGCCAAAGAGGGGTCACATGTACACAGGTATACATGGGAAGAGGGGAGGGGCCAAAGAGGGGTCACATGTACACAGGTCTTCATGGGAAGAGGGGAGGGGCCAAAGAGGGGTCACATGTACACAGGTCTACATGGGAAGAGGGGAGGGGCCAAAGAGGATTCACTATACACAGGTCTACATGGGAAGAGGGGAGGGGCCAAAGAGGGGTCACATGTACACATGTCTACATGGGAAGAGGGGAGGGGCCAAAGAGGGGTCACATGTACACAGGTCTACTTGGGAAGAGGGGAGGGGCCAAAGAGGGGTCACATGTACAGAGGTCTACTTGGGAAGAGGGGAGGGGTCAAAGAGGGGTCACATGTACACAGGTCTACATGGGAAGAGGGGAGGGGCCAAAGAGGGGTCACTGTACACAGGTCTACATGGGAAGAGGGGAGGGGCCAAAGAGGGGTCACATGTACACAGGTCTACATGGGAAGAGGGGAGGGGCCAAAGAGGGGTCACATGTACACAGGTCCACATGGGAAGAGGGGAGGGGCCAAAGAGGGGTCACATGTACACAGGTTTACATGGGAAGAGGGGAGGGGCCAAAGAGGGGTCACATGTACACAGGTCTACATGGGAAGAGGGGAGGGGCCAGAGAGGGGTCACATGTACACAGGTCTACATGGGAAGAGGGGAGGGGCCAAAGAGAGGTCACATGTACACAGGTCTACATGGGAAGTGGGGAGGGGTCATGTGTACACAGGTCTACATGGGAAGAGGGGAGGGGCCAGAGAGGGGTCACATGTACACAGGTCTACATGGGAAGAGGGGAGGGGCCAGAGAGGGGTCACATGTACACAGGTCTACATGGGAAGAGGGGAGGGGCCACAGAGAGGTCACATGTACACAGGTCTACATGGGAAGAGGGGAGGGGCCAAAGAGGGGTCACATGTACACAGGCCTACATGGGAAGAGGGAAGGGGCCAAAGAGGGGTCACATGTACACAGGTCTACATGGGAAGAGGGGAGGGGCCAAAGAGGGGTCACATGTACACAGGTCTACATGGGAAGAGGGGAGGGGTCAAAGAGGGGTCACATGTACACAGGTCTACATGGGAAGAGGGGAGGGGCCAAAGAGGGTTCACTATACACAGGTCTACATGGGAAGAGGGGAGGGGCCAAAGAGGGGTCACATGTACACAGGTCTACATGGGAAGAGGGGAGGGGCCAAAGAGGGGTCACATGTACACAGGTCTACATGGGAAGAGGGGAGGGGTCAAAGAGGGGTCACATGTACACAGGTCTACATGGGAAGAGGGGAGGGGCCAAAGAGGGGTCACATGTACACAGGTCTACATGGAAAGAGGGGAGGGGCCAACGAGGGGTCACATGTACACAGGTCTACATGGGAAGAGGGGAGGGGCCAAAGAGGGGTCACATGTACACAGGTCTACATGGGAAGAGGGGAGGGGCCAAAGAGGGGTCACATGTACACAGGCCTACATGGGAAGAGGGGAGGGGCCAAAGAGGGGTCACATGTACACAGGTCTACATGGGAAGAGGGGAGGGGCCAAAGAGGGGTCACATGTACACAGGTATACATGGGAAGAGGGGAGGGGCCAAAGAGGGGTCACATGTACACAGGTCTACATGGGAAGAGGGGAGGGGCCAAAGAGGGGTCACATGTACACAGGTCTACATGGGAAGAGGGGAGGGGCCAAAGAGGGGTCACATGTACACAGGTCTACATGGGAAGAGGGGAGGGGCCAAAGAGGGGTCACATGTACACAGGTCTACATGGGAAGAGGGGAGGGGCCAAAGAGGGGTCACATGTACACAGGTCTACATGGGAAGAGGGGAGGGGACAAAGAGGGGTCACATGTACACAGGTCTACATGGGAAGAAGGGAGGGGTCAAAGAGGGGTCACATGTACACAGGTCTACATGGGAAGAGGGGAGGGGCCAAAGAGGGGTCACATGTACACAGGTCTACATGGGAAGAGGGGAGGGGCCAAAGAGGGGTCACATGTACACAGGTCTACATGGAAAGAGGGGAGCGGCCAAAGAGGGGTCACATGTACACAGGTCTACATGGGAAGAGGGGAGGGGCCAAAGAGGGGTCACATGTACACAGGCCTACATGGGAAGAGGGGAGGGGTCAAAGAGGGGTCACATGTACACAGGTCTACATGGGAAGAGGGGAGGGGCCAAAGAGGGGTCACATGTACACAGGTCTACATGGGAAGAGGGGAGGGGCCAAAGAGGGGTCACATGTACACAGGTATACATGGGAAGAGGGGAGGGGCCAAAGAGGGGTCACATGTACACAGGTCTACATGGGAAGAGGGGAGGGGCCAAAGAGGGGTCACATGTACACAGGTCTACATGGGAAGAGGGGAGGGGCCAAAGAGGGGTCACATGTACACAGGTCTACATGGGAAGAGGGGAGGGGCCAAAGAGGGGTCACATGTACACAGGTCTACATGGGAAGAGGGGAGGGGCCAAAGAGGGGTCACATGTACACAGGTCTACATGGGAAGAGGGGAGGGGCCAAAGAGGGGTCACATGTACACAGGTATACATGGGAAGAGGGGAGGGGCCAAAGAGGGGTCACATGTACACAGGTCTTCATGGGAAGAGGGGAGGGGCCAAAGAGGGGTCACATGTACACAGGTCTACATGGGAAGAGGGGAGGGACCAAAGAGGATTCACTATACACAGGTCTACATGGGAAGAGGGGAGGGGCCAAAGAGGGGTCACATGTACACATGTCTACATGGGAAGAGGGGAGGGGCCAAAGAGGGGTCACATGTACACAGGTCTACTTGGGAAGAGGGGAGGGGCCAAAGAGGGGTCACATGTACAGAGGTCTACTTGGGAAGAGGGGAGGGGTCAAAGAGGGGTCACATGTACACAGGTCTACATGGGAAGAGGGGAGGGGCCAAAGAGGGGTCACTGTACACAGGTCTACATGGGAAGAGGGGAGGGGCCAAAGAGGGGTCACATGTACACAGGTCTACATGGGAAGAGGGGAGGGGTCAAAGAGAGGTCACATGTACACAGGTCTACATGGGAAGAGGGGAGGGGCCAAAGAGGGGTCACTGTACACAGGTCTGCATGGGAAGAGGGGAGGGGTCAAAGAGGGGTCACATGTACACTGGTCTACATGGGAAGAGGGGAGGGGACAAAGAGGGGTCACATGTACACAGGTCTTCATGGGAAGAGGGGAGGGGTCAAAGAGGGGTCACATGTACACAGGTCTACATGGGAAGAGGGGAGGGGCCAAAGAGGGGTCACATGTACACAGGTCTACATGGGAAGAGGGGAGGGGCCAAAGAGGGGTCACATGTACACAGGTCTACATGGAAAGAGGGGAGGGGCCAAAGAGGGGTCACATGTACACAGGTCTACATGGGAAGAGGGGAGGGGCCAAAGAGGGGTCACATGTACACAGGTCTACATGGGAAGAGGGGAGGGGCCAAAAAGGGGTCACATGTACACAGGTATACATGGGAAGAGGGGAGGGGCCAAAGAGGGGTCACATGTACACAGGTCTTCATGGGAAGAGGGGAGGGGCCAAAGAGGGGTCACATGTACACAGGTCTACATGGGAAGAGGGGAGGGGCCAAAGAGGATTCACTATACACAGGTCTACATGGGAAGAGGGGAGGGGCCAAAGAGGGGTCACATGTACACATGTCTACATGGGAAGAGGGGAGGGGCCAAAGAGGGGTCACATGTACAGAGGTCTACTTGGGAAGAGGGGAGGGGTCAAAGAGGGGTCACATGTACACAGGTCTACATGGGAAGAGGGGAGGGGCCAAAGAGGGGTCACTGTACACAGGTCTACATGGGAAGAGGGGAGGGGCCAAAGAGGGGTCACATGTACACAGGTATACATGGGAAGAGGGGAGGGGCCAAAGAGGGGTCACATGTACACAGGTCTACATGGGAAGAGGGGAGGGGCCAAAGAGGGGTCACATGTACACAGGTCTACATGGGAAGAGGGGAGGGGCCAAAGAGGGGTCACATGTACACAGGTCTACATGGGAAGAGGGGAGGGGCCAAAGAGGGGTCACATGTACACAGGTCTACATGGGAAGAGGGGAGGGGCCAAAGAGGGGTCACATGTACACAGGTCTACATGGGAAGAGGGGAGGGGACAAAGAGGGGTCACATGTACACAGGTCTACATGGGAAGAAGGGAGGGGTCAAAGAGGGGTCACATGTACACAGGTCTACATGGGAAGAGGGGAGGGGCCAAAGAGGGGTCACATGTACACAGGTCTACATGGGAAGAGGGGAGGGGCCAAAGAGGGGTCACATGTACACAGGTCTACATGGAAAGAGGGGAGCGGCCAAAGAGGGGTCACATGTACACAGGTCTACATGGGAAGAGGGGAGGGGCCAAAGAGGGGTCACATGTACACAGGCCTACATGGGAAGAGGGGAGGGGTCAAAGAGGGGTCACATGTACACAGGTCTACATGGGAAGAGGGGAGGGGCCAAAGAGGGGTCACATGTACACAGGTCTACATGGGAAGAGGGGAGGGGCCAAAGAGGGGTCACATGTACACAGGTATACATGGGAAGAGGGGAGGGGCCAAAGAGGGGTCACATGTACACAGGTCTACATGGGAAGAGGGGAGGGGCCAAAGAGGGGTCACATGTACACAGGTCTACATGGGAAGAGGGGAGGGGCCAAAGAGGGGTCACATGTACACAGGTCTACATGGGAAGAGGGGAGGGGCCAAAGAGGGGTCACATGTACACAGGTCTACATGGGAAGAGGGGAGGGGCCAAAGAGGGGTCACATGTACACAGGTCTACATGGGAAGAGGGGAGGGGCCAAAGAGGGGTCACATGTACACAGGTATACATGGGAAGAGGGGAGGGGCCAAAGAGGGGTCACATGTACACAGGTCTTCATGGGAAGAGGGGAGGGGCCAAAGAGGGGTCACATGTACACAGGTCTACATGGGAAGAGGGGAGGGACCAAAGAGGATTCACTATACACAGGTCTACATGGGAAGAGGGGAGGGGCCAAAGAGGGGTCACATGTACACATGTCTACATGGGAAGAGGGGAGGGGCCAAAGAGGGGTCACATGTACACAGGTCTACTTGGGAAGAGGGGAGGGGCCAAAGAGGGGTCACATGTACAGAGGTCTACTTGGGAAGAGGGGAGGGGTCAAAGAGGGGTCACATGTACACAGGTCTACATGGGAAGAGGGGAGGGGCCAAAGAGGGGTCACTGTACACAGGTCTACATGGGAAGAGGGGAGGGGCCAAAGAGGGGTCACATGTACACAGGTCTACATGGGAAGAGGGGAGGGGTCAAAGAGAGGTCACATGTACACAGGTCTACATGGGAAGAGGGGAGGGGCCAAAGAGGGGTCACTGTACACAGGTCTGCATGGGAAGAGGGGAGGGGTCAAAGAGGGGTCACATGTACACAGGTCTACATGGGAAGAGGGGAGGGGCCAAAGAGGGGTCACATGTACACATGTCTACATGGGAAGAGGGGAGGGGCCAAAGAGGGGTCACATGTACACAGGTCTACTTGGGAAGAGGGGAGGGGTCAAAGAGGGGTCACATGTACACAGGTCTACATGGGAAGAGGGGAGGGGCCAAAGAGGGGTCACATGTGCACAGGTCTACAAGGGAAGAGGGGAGGGGCCAAAGAGGGGTCACATGTACAGAGGTCTACATGGGAAGAGGGGAGGGGTCAAAGAGGGGTCACATGTACACAGGTCTACATGGGAAGAGGGGAGGGGCCAAAGAGGGGTCACATGTACATTGGTCTACTTGGGAAGAGGGGAGGGGCCAAAGAGGGGTCACATGTACACAGGTCTACATGGGAAGAGGGGAGGGGCCAAAGAGGGGTCACATGTACACAGGTCTACATTGGAAGAGGGGTCACATGTACACAGGTCTACATTGGAAGAGGGGAGGGGCCAAAGAGAGGTCATATGTACACAGGTCTACATGGTAAGAGGGGAGGGGTCAAAGAGGGGTCACATGTACACAGGTCTACTTGGGAAGAGGGGAGGGGCCAAAGAGGGGTCACATGTACACAGGTCTACATGGGAAGAGGGGAGGGGTCAAAGAGGGGTCGCATGTACACAGGTCTATATGGGAAGAGGGGAGGGGCCAAAGAGGGGTCACATGTACACAGGTCTAAATGGGAAGAGGGGAGGGGCCAAAGAGGGGTCACATGTACACAGGTCTACATGGGAAGAGGGGAGGGGCCAAAGAGGGGTCACATGTACAGAGGTCTACATGGGAAGAGGGGAGGGGTCAAAGAGGGGTCACATGTACACAGGTCTACATGGGAAGAGGGGAGGGGCCAAAGAGGGGTCACATGTACACAGGTCTACTTGGGAAGAGGGGAGGGGCCAAAGAGGGGTCACATGTACACAGGTCTACATGGGAAGAGGGGAGGGGCCAAAGAGGGGTCACATGTACACAGGTCTACATTGGAAGAGGGGTCACATGTACACAGGTCTACATTGGAAGAGGGGAGGGGCCAAAGAGAGGTCATATGTACACAGGTCTACATGGGAAGAGGGGAGGGGTCAAAGAGGGGTCACATGTACACAGGTCTACTTGGGAAGAGGGGAGGGGCCAAAGAGGGGTCACATGTACACAGGTCTACATGGGAAGAGGGGTCGGGCCAAAGAGGGGTCACATGTACACAGGTCTACATGGGAAGAGGGGAGGGGCCAAAGAGGGGTCACATGTACACAGGTCTACATGGGAAGAGGGGAGGGGTCAAAGAGGGGTCGCATGTACACAGGTCTATATGGGAAGAGGGGAGGGGCCAAAGAGGGGTCACATGTACACAGGTCTATATGGGAAGAGGGGAGGGGCCAAAGAGGGGTCACATGTACAGAGGTCTACTTGGGAAGAGGGGAGGGGTCAAAGAGGGGTCACATGTACACAGGTCTACATGCGAAGAGGGGAGGGGCCAAAGAGGGGTCACATGTACAGAGGTCTACTTGGGAAGAGGGGAGGGGTCAAAGAGGGGTCACATGTACACAGGTCTACATGGGAAGAGAGGATGGGCCAAAGAGGGGTCACATGTACACAGGTCTACATGGGAAGAGGGGAGGGGCCAAAGAGGGGTCACATGTACAGAGGTCTACATGGGAAGAGGGGAGGGGTCAAAGAGGGGTCACATGTACACAGGTCTGCATGGGAAGAGGGGAGGGGCCAAAGAGGGGTCACATGTACACAGGTCTACTTGGGAAGAGTGGAGGGGCCAAATAGGGGTCACATGTACACAGGTCTACATGGGAAGATGGGAGGGGCCAAAGAGAGGTCATATGTACACAGGTCTACATGGGAAGAGGGGAGGGGTCAAAGAGGGGTCACATGTACACAGGTCTACTTGGGAAGAGGGGAGGGGCCAAAGAGGGGTCACATGTACACAGGTCTACATGGGAAGAGGGGTGGGGCCAAAGAGGGGTCACATGTACAGAGGTCTACATGGGAAGAGGGGAGGGGTCAAAGAGGGGTCACATGTACACAGGTCTACATGGGAAGAGGGGAGGGGCCAAAGAGGGGTCACATGTACACAGGTCTACTTGGGAAGAGGGGAGGGGCCAAAGAGGGGTCACATGTACACAGGTCTACATGGGAAGAGGGGAGGGGCCAAAGAGGGGTCACATGTACACAGGTCTACATTGGAAGAGGGGTCACATGTACACAGGTCTACATTGGAAGAGGGGAGGGGCCAAAGAGAGGTCATATGTACACAGGTCTACATGGGAAGAGGGGAGGGGTCAAAGAGGGGTCACATGTACACAGGTCTACATGGGAAGAGGGGATGGGTCAAAGAGGGGTCACATGTACACAGGTCTACTTGGGAAGAGGGGAGGGGCCAAAGAGGGGTCACATGTACACAGGTCTACATGGGAAGAGGGGAGGGGCCAGAGAGGGGTCACATGTACACAGGCCTACATGGGAAGAGGGGAGGGGCCAAAGAGGGGTCACTGTACACAGGTCTACATGGGAAGAGGGGAGGGGCCAAAGAGGGGTCACATGTACACAGGTCTACATGGGAAGAGGGGAGGGCTCAAAGAGGGGTCACATGTACACAGGTCTACATGGGAAGAGGGGAGGGGCCAAAGAGGGGTCACTGTACACAGGTCTGCATGGGAAGAGGGGAGGGGTCAAAGAGGGGTCACATGTACACTGGTCTACATGGGAAGAGGGGAGGGGCCAAAGAGGGGTCACATGTACAGAGGTCTACATGGGAAGAGGGGAGGGGTCAAAGAGGGGTCACATGTACACAGGTCTAGATGGGAAGAGGGGAGGGGCCAAAGAGGGGTCACATGTACACAGGTCTACATGGGAAGAGGGGAGGGGCCAAAGAGGGGTCACTGTACACAGGTCTACATGGGAAGAGGGGAGGGGCCAAAGAGGGGTCACATGTACACAGGTCTACATGGGAAGAGGGGAGGGGTCAAAGAGAGGTCACATGTACACAGGTCTACATGGGAAGAGGGGAGGGGCCAAAGAGGGGTCACTGTACACAGGTCTGCATGGGAAGAGGGGAGGGGTCAAAGAGGGGTCACATGTACACTGGTCGACATGGGAAGAGGGGAGGGGACAAAGAGGGGTCACATGTACACAGGTCTACATGGGAAGAGGGGAGGGGTCAAAGAGGGGTCACATGTACACAGGTCTACATGGGAAGAGGGGAGGGGCCAAAGAGGGGTCACATGTACACAGGTCTACATGGGAAGAGGGGAGGGGCCAAAGAGGGGTCACATGTACACAGGTCCACATGGGAAGAGGGGAGGGGCCAAAGAGGGGTCACATGTACACAGGTCTACATGGGAAGAGGGGAGGGGACAAAGAGGGGTCACATGTACACAGGTCTACATGGGAAGAAGGGAGGGGTCAAAGAGGGGTCACATGTACACAGGTCTACATGGGAAGAGGGGAGGGGCCAAAGAGGGGTCACATGTACACAGGTCTACATGGGAAGAGGGGAGGGGCCAAAGAGGGGTCACATGTACACAGGTCTACATGGAAAGAGGGGAGCGGCCAAAGAGGGGTCACATGTACACAGGTCTACATGGGAAGAGGGGAGGGGCCAAAGAGGGGTCACATGTACACAGGTCTACATGGGAAGAGGGGAGGGGCCAAAGAGGGGTCACATGTACACAGGTCTTCATGGGAAGAGGGGAGGGGCCAAAGAGGGGTCACATGTACACAGGTCTACATGGGAAGAGGGGAGGGACCAAAGAGGATTCACTATACACAGGTCTACATGGGAAGAGGGGAGGGGCCAAAGAGGGGTCACATGTACACATGTCTACATGGGAAGAGGGGAGGGGCCAAAGAGGGGTCACATGTACACAGGTCTACTTGGGAAGAGGGGAGGGGCCAAAGAGGGGTCACATGTACAGAGGTCTACTTGGGAAGAGGGGAGGGGTCAAAGAGGGGTCACATGTACACAGGTCTACATGGGAAGAGGGGAGGGGCCAAAGAGGGGTCACTGTACACAGGTCTACATGGGAAGAGGGGAGGGGCCAAAGAGGGGTCACATGTACACAGGTCTACATGGGAAGAGGGGAGGGGTCAAAGAGAGGTCACATGTACACAGGTCTACATGGGAAGAGGGGAGGGGCCAAAGAGGGGTCACTGTACACAGGTCTGCATGGGAAGAGGGGAGGGGTCAAAGAGGGGTCACATGTACACAGGTCTACATGGGAAGAGGGGAGGGGCCAAAGAGGGGTCACATGTACACATGTCTACATGGGAAGAGGGGAGGGGCCAAAGAGGGGTCACATGTACACAGGTCTACTTGGGAAGAGGGGAGGGGTCAAAGAGGGGTCACATGTACACAGGTCTACATGGGAAGAGGGGAGGGGCCAAAGAGGGGTCACATGTGCACAGGTCTACAAGGGAAGAGGGGAGGGGCCAAAGAGGGGTCACATGTACAGAGGTCTACATGGGAAGAGGGGAGGGGTCAAAGAGGGGTCACATGTACACAGGTCTACATGGGAAGAGGGGAGGGGCCAAAGAGGGGTCACATGTACATTGGTCTACTTGGGAAGAGGGGAGGGGCCAAAGAGGGGTCACATGTACACAGGTCTACATGGGAAGAGGGGAGGGGCCAAAGAGGGGTCACATGTACACAGGTCTACATTGGAAGAGGGGTCACATGTACACAGGTCTACATTGGAAGAGGGGAGGGGCCAAAGAGAGGTCATATGTACACAGGTCTACATGGTAAGAGGGGAGGGGTCAAAGAGGGGTCACATGTACACAGGTCTACTTGGGAAGAGGGGAGGGGCCAAAGAGGGGTCACATGTACACAGGTCTACATGGGAAGAGGGGAGGGGTCAAAGAGGGGTCGCATGTACACAGGTCTATATGGGAAGAGGGGAGGGGCCAAAGAGGGGTCACATGTACACAGGTCTAAATGGGAAGAGGGGAGGGGCCAAAGAGGGGTCACATGTACACAGGTCTACATGGGAAGAGGGGAGGGGCCAAAGAGGGGTCACATGTACAGAGGTCTACATGGGAAGAGGGGAGGGGTCAAAGAGGGGTCACATGTACACAGGTCTACATGGGAAGAGGGGAGGGGCCAAAGAGGGGTCACATGTACACAGGTCTACTTGGGAAGAGGGGAGGGGCCAAAGAGGGGTCACATGTACACAGGTCTACATGGGAAGAGGGGAGGGGCCAAAGAGGGGTCACATGTACACAGGTCTACATTGGAAGAGGGGTCACATGTACACAGGTCTACATTGGAAGAGGGGAGGGGCCAAAGAGAGGTCATATGTACACAGGTCTACATGGGAAGAGGGGAGGGGTCAAAGAGGGGTCACATGTACACAGGTCTACTTGGGAAGAGGGGAGGGGCCAAAGAGGGGTCACATGTACACAGGTCTACATGGGAAGAGGGGTCGGGCCAAAGAGGGGTCACATGTACACAGGTCTACATGGGAAGAGGGGAGGGGCCAAAGAGGGGTCACATGTACACAGGTCTACATGGGAAGAGGGGAGGGGTCAAAGAGGGGTCGCATGTACACAGGTCTATATGGGAAGAGGGGAGGGGCCAAAGAGGGGTCACATGTACACAGGTCTATATGGGAAGAGGGGAGGGGCCAAAGAGGGGTCACATGTACAGAGGTCTACTTGGGAAGAGGGGAGGGGTCAAAGAGGGGTCACATGTACACAGGTCTACATGCGAAGAGGGGAGGGGCCAAAGAGGGGTCACATGTACAGAGGTCTACTTGGGAAGAGGGGAGGGGTCAAAGAGGGGTCACATGTACACAGGTCTACATGGGAAGAGAGGATGGGCCAAAGAGGGGTCACATGTACACAGGTCTACATGGGAAGAGGGGAGGGGCCAAAGAGGGGTCACATGTACAGAGGTCTACATGGGAAGAGGGGAGGGGTCAAAGAGGGGTCACATGTACACAGGTCTGCATGGGAAGAGGGGAGGGGCCAAAGAGGGGTCACATGTACACAGGTCTACTTGGGAAGAGTGGAGGGGCCAAATAGGGGTCACATGTACACAGGTCTACATGGGAAGATGGGAGGGGCCAAAGAGAGGTCATATGTACACAGGTCTACATGGGAAGAGGGGAGGGGTCAAAGAGGGGTCACATGTACACAGGTCTACTTGGGAAGAGGGGAGGGGCCAAAGAGGGGTCACATGTACACAGGTCTACATGGGAAGAGGGGTGGGGCCAAAGAGGGGTCACATGTACAGAGGTCTACATGGGAAGAGGGGAGGGGTCAAAGAGGGGTCACATGTACACAGGTCTACATGGGAAGAGGGGAGGGGCCAAAGAGGGGTCACATGTACACAGGTCTACTTGGGAAGAGGGGAGGGGCCAAAGAGGGGTCACATGTACACAGGTCTACATGGGAAGAGGGGAGGGGCCAAAGAGGGGTCACATGTACACAGGTCTACATTGGAAGAGGGGTCACATGTACACAGGTCTACATTGGAAGAGGGGAGGGGCCAAAGAGAGGTCATATGTACACAGGTCTACATGGGAAGAGGGGAGGGGTCAAAGAGGGGTCACATGTACACAGGTCTACATGGGAAGAGGGGATGGGTCAAAGAGGGGTCACATGTACACAGGTCTACTTGGGAAGAGGGGAGGGGCCAAAGAGGGGTCACATGTACACAGGTCTACATGGGAAGAGGGGAGGGGCCAGAGAGGGGTCACATGTACACAGGCCTACATGGGAAGAGGGGAGGGGCCAAAGAGGGGTCACTGTACACAGGTCTACATGGGAAGAGGGGAGGGGCCAAAGAGGGGTCACATGTACACAGGTCTACATGGGAAGAGGGGAGGGCTCAAAGAGGGGTCACATGTACACAGGTCTACATGGGAAGAGGGGAGGGGCCAAAGAGGGGTCACTGTACACAGGTCTGCATGGGAAGAGGGGAGGGGTCAAAGAGGGGTCACATGTACACTGGTCTACATGGGAAGAGGGGAGGGGCCAAAGAGGGGTCACATGTACAGAGGTCTACATGGGAAGAGGGGAGGGGTCAAAGAGGGGTCACATGTACACAGGTCTAGATGGGAAGAGGGGAGGGGCCAAAGAGGGGTCACATGTACACAGGTCTACATGGGAAGAGGGGAGGGGCCAAAGAGGGGTCACTGTACACAGGTCTACATGGGAAGAGGGGAGGGGCCAAAGAGGGGTCACATGTACACAGGTCTACATGGGAAGAGGGGAGGGGTCAAAGAGAGGTCACATGTACACAGGTCTACATGGGAAGAGGGGAGGGGCCAAAGAGGGGTCACTGTACACAGGTCTGCATGGGAAGAGGGGAGGGGTCAAAGAGGGGTCACATGTACACTGGTCGACATGGGAAGAGGGGAGGGGACAAAGAGGGGTCACATGTACACAGGTCTACATGGGAAGAGGGGAGGGGTCAAAGAGGGGTCACATGTACACAGGTCTACATGGGAAGAGGGGAGGGGCCAAAGAGGGGTCACATGTACACAGGTCTACATGGGAAGAGGGGAGGGGCCAAAGAGGGGTCACATGTACACAGGTCCACATGGGAAGAGGGGAGGGGCCAAAGAGGGGTCACATGTACACAGGTCTACATGGGAAGAGGGGAGGGGACAAAGAGGTGTCACATGTACACAGGTCTACATGGGAAGAAGGGAGGGGTCAAAGAGGGGTCACATGTACACAGGTCTACATGGGAAGAGGGGAGGGGCCAAAGAGGGGTCACATGTACACAGGTCTACATGGGAAGAGGGGAGGGGCCAAAGAGGGGTCACATGTACACAGGTCTACATGGAAAGAGGGGAGCGGCCAAAGAGGGGTCACATGTACACAGGTCTACATGGGAAGAGGGGAGGGGCCAAAGAGGGGTCACATGTACACAGGTCTACATGGGAAGAGGGGAGGGGCCAAAGAGGGGTCACATGTACACAGGTCCACATGGGAAGAGGGGAGGGGCCAAAGAGGGGTCACATGTACACAGGTTTACATGGGAAGAGGGGAGGGGCCAAAGAGGGGTCACATGTACACAGGTCTACATGGGAAGAGGGGAGGGGCCAGAGAGGGGTCACATGTACACAGGTCTACATGGGAAGAGGGGAGGGGCCAAAGAGAGGTCACATGTACACAGGTCTACATGGGAAGTGGGGAGGGGTCATGTGTACACAGGTCTACATGGGAAGAGGGGAGGGGCTAGAGAGGGGTCACATGTACACAGGTCTACATGGGAAGAGGGGAGGGGCCAGAGAGGGGTCACATGTACACAGGTCTACATGGGAAGAGGGGAGGGGCCACAGAGACGTCACATGTACACAGGTCTACATGGGAAGAGGGGAGGGGCCAAAGAGGGGTCACATGTACACAGGCCTACATGGGAAGAGGGAAGGGGCCAAAGAGGGGTCACATGTACACAGGTCTACATGGGAAGAGGGGAGGGGCCAAAGAGGGGTCACATGTACATAGGTCTACATGGGAAGAGGGGAGGGGTCAAAGAGGGGTCACATGTACACAGGTCTACATGGGAAGAGGGGAGGGGCCAAAGAGGGTTCACTATACACAGGTCTACATGGGAAGAGGGGAGGGGCCAAAGAGGGGTCACATGTACACAGGTCTACATGGGAAGAGGGGAGGGGCCAAAGAGGGGTCACATGTACACAGGTCTACATGGGAAGAGGGGAGGGGTCAAAGAGGGGTCACATGTACACAGGTCTACATGGGAAGAGGGGAGGGGCCAAAGAGGGGTCACATGTACACAGGTCTACATGGAAAGAGGGGAGGGGCCAAAGAGGGGTCACATCTACACAGGTCTACATGGGAAGAGGGGAGGGGCCAAAGAGGGGTCACATGTACACAGGTCTACATGGGAAGAGGGGAGGGGCCAAAGAGGGGTCACATGTACACAGGCCTACATGGGAAGAGGGGAGGGGCCAAAGAGGGGTCACATGTACACAGGTCTACATGGGAAGAGGGGAGGGGCCAAAGAGGGGTCACATGTACACAGGTATACATGGGAAGAGGGGAGGGGCCAAAGAGGGGTCACATGTACACAGGTCTACATGGGAAGAGGGGAGGGGCCAAAGAGGGGTCACATGTACACAGGTCTACATGGGAAGAGGGGAGGGGCCAAAGAGGGGTCACATGTACACAGGTCTACATGGGAAGAGGGGAGGGGCCAAAGAGGGGTCACATGTACACAGGTCTACATGGGAAGAGGGGAGGGGCCAAAGAGGGGTCACATGTACACAGGTCTACATGGGAAGAGGGGAGGGGCCAAAGAGGGGTCACATGTACACAGGTATACATGGGAAGAGGGGAGGGGCCAAAGAGGGGTCACATGTACACAGGTCTTCATGGGAAGAGGGGAGGGGCCAAAGAGGGGTCACATGTACACAGGTCTACATGGGAAGAGGGGAGGGACCAAAGAGGATTCACTATACACAGGTCTACATGGGAAGAGGGGAGGGGCCAAAGAGGGGTCACATGTACACATGTCTACATGGGAAGAGGGGAGGGGCCAAAGAGGGGTCACATGTACACAGGTCTACTTGGGAAGAGGGGAGGGGCCAAAGAGGGGTCACATGTACAGAGGTCTACTTGGGAAGAGGGGAGGGGTCAAAGAGGGGTCACATGTACACAGGTCTACATGGGAAGAGGGGAGGGGCCAAAGAGGGGTCACTGTACACAGGTCTACATGGGAAGAGGGGAGGGGCCAAAGAGGGGTCACATGTACACAGGTCTACATGGGAAGAGGGGAGGGGTCAAAGAGAGGTCACATGTACACAGGTCTACATGGGAAGAGGGGAGGGGCCAAAGAGGGGTCACTGTACACAGGTCTGCATGGGAAGAGGGGAGGGGTCAAAGAGGGGTCACATGTACACTGGTCTACATGGGAAGAGGGGAGGGGACAAAGAGGGGTCACATGTACACAGGTCTACATGGGAAGAGGGGAGGGGTCAAAGAGGGGTCACATGTACACAGGTCTACATGGGAAGAGGGGAGGGGCCAAAGAGGGGTCACATGTACACAGGTCTACATGGGAAGAGGGGAGGGGCCAAAGAGGGGTCACATGTACACAGGTCTACATGGAAAGAGGGGAGGGGCCAAAGAGGGGTCACATGTACACAGGTCTACATGGGAAGAGGGGAGGGGCCAAAGAGGGGTCACATGTACACAGGTCTACATGGGAAGAGGGGAGGGGCCAAAGAGGGGTCACATGTACACAGGTATACATGGGAAGAGGGGAGGGGCCAAAGAGGGGTCACATGTACACAGGTCTTCATGGGAAGAGGGGAGGGGCCAAAGAGGGGTCACATGTACACAGGTCTACATGGGAAGAGGGGAGGGGCCAAAGAGGATTCACTATACACAGGTCTACATGGGAAGAGGGGAGGGGCCAAAGAGGGGTCACATGTACACATGTCTACATGGGAAGAGGGGAGGGGCCAAAGAGGGGTCACATGTACACAGGTCTACTTGGGAAGAGGGGAGGGGCCAAAGAGGGGTCACATGTACACATGTCTACATGGGAAGAGGGGAGGGGCCAAAGAGGGGTCACATGTACACAGGTCTACTTGGGAAGAGGGGAGGGGCCAAAGAGGGGTCACATGTACAGAGGTCTACTTGGGAAGAGGGGAGGGGTCAAAGAGGGGTCACATGTACACAGGTCTACATGGGAAGAGGGGAGGGGCCAAAGAGGGGTCACTGTACACAGGTCTACATGGGAAGAGGGGAGGGGCCAAAGAGGGGTCACATGTACACAGGTCTACATGGGAAGAGGGGAGGGGTCAAAGAGAGGTCACATGTACACAGGTCTACATGGGAAGAGGGGAGGGGCCAAAGAGGGGTCACTGTACACAGGTCTGCATGGGAAGAGGGGAGGGGTCAAAGAGGGGTCACATGTACACTGGTCTACATGGGAAGAGGGGAGGGGACAAAGAGGGGTCACATGTACACAGGTCTACATGGGAAGAGGGGAGGGGTCAAAGAGGGGTCACATGTACACAGGTCTACATGGGAAGAGGGGAGGGGCCAAAGAGGGGTCACATGTACACAGGTCTACATGGGAAGAGGGGAGGGGCCAAAGAGGGGTCACATGTACACAGGTCTACATGGAAAGAGGGGAGGGGCCAAAGAGGGGTCACATGTACACAGGTCTACATGGGAAGAGGGGAGGGGCCAAAGAGGGGTCACATGTACACAGGTCTACATGGGAAGAGGGGAGGGGCCAAAGAGGGGTCACATGTACACAGGTATACATGGGAAGAGGGGAGGGGCCAAAGAGGGGTCACATGTACACAGGTCTTCATGGGAAGAGGGGAGGGGCCAAAGAGGGGTCACATGTACACAGGTCTACATGGGAAGAGGGGAGGGGCCAAAGAGGATTCACTATACACAGGTCTACATGGGAAGAGGGGAGGGGCCAAAGAGGGGTCACATGTACACATGTCTACATGGGAAGAGGGGAGGGGCCAAAGAGGGGTCACATGTACACAGGTCTACTTGGGAAGAGGGGAGGGGCCAAAGAGGGGTCACATGTACAGAGGTCTACTTGGGAAGAGGGGAGGGGTCAAAGAGGGGTCACATGTACACAGGTCTACATGGGAAGAGGGGAGGGGCCAAAGAGGGGTCACTGTACACAGGTCTACATGGGAAGAGGGGAGGGGCCAAAGAGGGGTCACATGTACACAGGTCTACATGGGAAGAGGGGAGGGGTCAAAGAGAGGTCACATGTACACAGGTCTACATGGGAAGAGGGGAGGGGCCAAAGAGGGGTCACTGTACACAGGTCTGCATGGGAAGAGGGGAGGGGTCAAAGAGGGGTCACATGTACACTGGTCTACATGGGAAGAGGGGAGGGGACAAAGAGGGGTCACATGTACACAGGTCTACATGGGAAGAGGGGAGGGGTCAAATAGGGGTCACATGTACACAGGTCTCTACATGGGAAGAGGGGAGGGGCCAAAGAGGGGTCACATGTACACAGGTCTACATGGGAAGAGGGGAGGGGCCAAAGAGGGGTCACATGTACACAGGTCTACATGGAAAGAGGGGAGGGGCCAAAGAGGGGTCACATGTACACAGGTCTACATGGGAAGAGGGGAGGGGCCAGAGAGGGGTCACATGTACACAGGCCTACATGGGAAGAGGGGAGGGGCCAAAGAGGGGTCACATGTACACAGGTCTACATGGGAAGAGGGGAGGGGCCAAAGAGGGGTCACATGTACACAGGTATACATGGGAAGAGGGGAGGGGCCAAAGAGGGGTCACATGTACACAGGTCTTCATGGGAAGAGGGGAGGGGCCAAAGAGGGGTCACATGTACACAGGTCTACATGGGAAGAGGGAAGGGGCCAAAGAGGATTCACTATACACAGGTCTACATGGGAAGAAGGGAGGGGCCAAAGAGGGGTCACATGTACACATGTCTACATGGGAAGAGGGGAGGGGCCAAAGAGGGGTCACATGTACACAGGTCTACTTGTGAAGAGGGGAGGGGCCACATGTACAGAGGTCTACTTGGGAAGAGGGGTCACATGTACACAGGTCTACATGGGAAGAGGGGAGGGGCCAAAGAGGGGTCACTGTACACAGGTCTACATGGGAAGAGGGGAGGGGCCAAAGAGGGGTCACATGTACACAGGTCTACATGGGAAGAGGGGAGGGCTCAAAGAGGGGTCACATGTACACAGGTCTACATGGGAAGAGGGGAGGGGCCAAAGAGGGGTCACTGTACACAGGTCTGCATGGGAAGAGGGGAGGGGTCAAAGAGGGGTCACATGTACACTGGTCTACATGGGAAGAGGGGAGGGGCCAAAGAGGGGTCACATGTACAGAGGTCTACATGGGAAGAGGGGAGGGGTCAAAGAGGGGTCACATGTACACAGGTCTAGATGGGAAGAGGGGTCACATGTACACAGGTCTACTTGGGAAGAGGGGAGGGGCCAAAGAGGGGTCACATGTACACAAGTCTACATGGGAAGAGAGGAGGGGCCAAAGAGGGGTCACATGTACACAGGTCTACATTGGAAGAGGGGTCACATGTACACAGGTCTACATTGGAAGAGGGGAGGGGCCAAAGAGAGGTCATATGTACACAGGTCTACATGGGAAGAGGGGAGGGGTCAAAGAGGGGTCACATGTACACAGGTCTACTTGGGAAGAGGGGAGGGGCCAAAGAGGGGTCACATGTACACAGGTCTACATGGGAAGAGGGGTGGGGCCAAAGAGGGGTCACATGTACACAGGTCTACATGGGAAGAGGGGAGGGGCCAAAGAGGGGTCACATGTACACAGGTCTACATGGGAAGAGGGGAGGGGTCAAAGAGGGGTCGCATGTACACAGGTCTATATGGGAAGAGGGGAGGGGCCAAAGAGGGGTCACATGTACACAGGTCTATATGGGAAGAGGGGAGGGGCCAAAGAGGGGTCACATGTACACAGGTCTACTTGGGAAGAGGGGAGGGGTCAAAGAGGGGTCACATGTACACAGGTCTACATGGGAAGAGGGGAGGGGCCAAAGAGGGGTCACATGTGCACAGGTCTACAAGGGAAGAGGGGAGGGGCCAAAGAGGGGTCACATGTACAGAGGTCTACATGGGAAGAGGGGAGGGGTCAAAGAGGGGTCACATGTACACAGGTCTACATGGGAAGAGGGGAGGGGCCAAAGAGGGGTCACATGTACATTGGTCTACTTGGGAAGAGGGGAGGGGCCAAAGAGGGGTCACATGTACACAGGTCTACATGGGAAGAGGGGAGGGGCCAAAGAGGGGTCACATGTACACAGGTCTACATTGGAAGAGGGGTCACATGTACACAGGTCTACATTGGAAGAGGGGAGGGGCCAAAGAGAGGTCATATGTACACAGGTCTACATGGGAAGAGGGGAGGGGTCAAAGAGGGGTCACATGTACACAGGTCTACTTGGGAAGAGGGGAGGGGCCAAAGAGGGGTCACATGTACACAGGTCTACATGGGAAGAGGGGAGGGGTCAAAGAGGGGTCGCATGTACACAGGTCTATATGGGAAGAGGGGAGGGGCCAAAGAGGGGTCACATGTACACAGGTCTAAATGGGAAGAGGGGAGGGGCCAAAGAGGGGTCACATGTACACAGGTCTACATGGGAAGAGGGGAGGGGCCAAAGAGGGGTCACATGTACAGAGGTCTACATGGGAAGAGGGGAGGGGTCAAAGAGGGGTCACATGTACACAGGTCTACATGGGAAGAGGGGAGGGGCCAAAGAGGGGTCACATGTACACAGGTCTACTTGGGAAGAGGGGAGGGGCCAAAGAGGGGTCACATGTACACAGGTCTACATGGGAAGAGGGGAGGGGCCAAAGAGGGGTCACATGTACACAGGTCTACATTGGAAGAGGGGTCACATGTACACAGGTCTACATTGGAAGAGGGGAGGGGCCAAAGAGAGGTCATATGTACACAGGTCTACATGGGAAGAGGGGAGGGGTCAAAGAGGGGTCACATGTACACAGGTCTACTTGGGAAGAGGGGAGGGGCCAAAGAGGGGTCACATGTACACAGGTCTACATGGGAAGAGGGGTGGGGCCAAAGAGGGGTCACATGTACACAGGTCTACATGGGAAGAGGGGAGGGGCCAAAGAGGGGTCACATGTACACAGGTCTACATGGGAAGAGGGGAGGGGTCAAAGAGGGGTCGCATGTACACAGGTCTATATGGGAAGAGGGGAGGGGCCAAAGAGGGGTCACATGTACACAGGTCTATATGGGAAGAGGGGAGGGGCCAAAGAGGGGTCACATGTACAGAGGTCTACTTGGGAAGAGGGGAGGGGTCAAAGAGGGGTCACATGTACACAGGTCTACATGCGAAGAGGGGAGGGGCCAAAGAGGGGTCACATGTACAGAGGTCTACTTGGGAAGAGGGGAGGGGTCAAAGAGGGGTCACATGTACACAGGTCTACATGGGAAGAGAGGATGGGCCAAAGAGGGGTCACATGTACACAGGTCTACATGGGAAGAGGGGAGGGGCCAAAGAGGGGTCACATGTACAGAGGTCTACATGGGAAGAGGGGAGGGGTCAAAGAGGGGTCACATGTACACAGGTCTGCATGGGAAGAGGGGAGGGGCCAAAGAGGGGTCACATGTACACAGGTCTACTTGGGAAGAGTGGAGGGGCCAAAGAGGGGTCACATGTACACAGGTCTACATGGGAAGATGGGAGGGGCCAAAGAGAGGTCATATGTACACAGGTCTACATGGGAAGAGGGGAGGGGTCAAAGAGGGGTCACATGTACACAGGTCTACTTGGGAAGAGGGGAGGGGCCAAAGAGGGGTCACATGTACACAGGTCTACATGGGAAGAGGGGTGGGGCCAAAGAGGGGTCACATGTACAGAGGTCTACATGGGAAGAGGGGAGGGGTCAAAGAGGGGTCACATGTACACAGGTCTACATGGGAAGAGGGGAGGGGCCAAAGAGGGGTCACATGTACACAGGTCTACTTGGGAAGAGGGGAGGGGCCAAAGAGGGGTCACATGTACACAGGTCTACATGGGAAGAGGGGAGGGGCCAAAGAGGGGTCACATGTACACAGGTCTACATTGGAAGAGGGGTCACATGTACACAGGTCTACATTGGAAGAGGGGAGGGGCCAAAGAGAGGTCATATGTACACAGGTCTACATGGGAAGAGGGGAGGGGTCAAAGAGGGGTCACATGTACACAGGTCTACATGGGAAGAGGGGATGGGTCAAAGAGGGGTCACATGTACACAGGTCTACTTGGGAAGAGGGGAGGGGCCAAAGAGGGGTCACATGTACACAGGTCTACATGGGAAGAGGGGTGGGGCCAAAGAGGGGTCACATGTACACAGGTCTACATGGGAAGAGGGGAGTGGCCAAAGAGGGGTCACATGTACTCACTGGCCTACATAAGGGGGTCTTGAGGGAGATAACTGATCTGGTGTGTTTGGGTTATTGACATCCTAAATAATTGTAATTAGTTTTTGCCATCACCTTAAATTATGGATTCATGAACATAATTCCCCTAACAGTGATCAGGTCACAATTCCCCTAGCAGTGGTCAGGTCACAATTCCCCTAGCAGTGGTCAGGTCACAATTCCCCTAATAGTGATCATGTCACAATTGGTCACTTAAGATTATAAACAATATGAAAGGAACATAAGTCAAAGCTGAAATCCCAACACCTCCATGTTACCTCAGACCCAAATCTGTTAGCCAACAAAGACTCCTTCACATCATCTGCTCCCTGTCCCAGGTCCAGTGCATTCTTCTTCTCCTACACAACATTAACATCTCCATGACAACATGTGCATGCCATTAAAAGACTCCACCCACCTTATTCAAAGCATAGCTGTCACCATGGTGAAATCTTTGTACCTTGATGGTATCAGTGAGGTACCTAAGGGCTGCTACATGGAGGGGGGTGGAGCCTCCCTGGGTCTATAAACTCAGCATGTTACACAAATACACAGTGCGCGCGCGCACGCACACACACACACACACACACACACACACACACACACACCATAGATAGTATAATACATGGATTGGAAACGCTGTACATTAATACGTACGTGACGTCACTTCCCGCGTCTACTCCGTGACTCGATTTTGAGGCGTTTGAAATAGTTGTGAGTTTTGTCAAACAGGGTTTCGTTTAGGTGTTGTCATACTTTAACGTACATCAAATAGTCTGTGGTACCAACAAGAAGGAAGGTAAGTGTTTTGTATTGTATGTCTACGTATCATATTAGGACACGGTCCTAGACCGCCCATGTATTTGGTTGTGTAATTTTCCTCATTGAACACAAGAACTTTAAAACACGTCTTATGTCCTGTCACTTGCTGTATAGCAGCAAGTATTGCTCTGGGGCATTTTTAAGGCTTGAGAACGATTGCACGCGAAGTTAGAGCCAAGCATACGCGTATTCTGTGATACAAATGATCACTATTTGTGTGATTTTTTTGACGAAACCTTTACAATCCACGAACTACAATTTATTTGGTATAGATGTACAATGACCCTAGAGTTGTTCAGTTGGCTTATCAACTTTTAAGCGGTCGTTTCTATTGCAGCTTCTACTATTGTGTGATCACCAATGCCACGTAAATTTCGTCTGGGCCTGCCCAGAAAGAATTCGGAAAGAAAGGTTCAGAACTGTAAAAAGGCTATCGGCATCAACAAGAAGGGAAGGCCTAGTAAACAGGTATGAAGAGGTTATGCTTCTATCATTTTTAAAGTTACATGCATGTGAGGTCTTTTTAATACATGTATAGCTCCATTATCAACACCTTCGAATTGGGTTAAGCTTGCCACCCAAGTGGAGTGATCAATCCACAACAAGCCATATAGTGCTATGCAAGTTTGAGCACATTGAAAAATGCCTGAAAAGTCAGCCACCAATTAAACTGATTAAAAGTCTTACAATAAATGAGGACTTTAGTTGGTCAGTCCATGTGCATGGATATAGACTGAACGCAACTAAATGTAGTGCTTTGGGCCATGTACCTGAGAAGATTAATACAAAAGCCACATTAAACAAGCTTCTTTTAACACTGGACACGTTGAATGTGTGCTCGGGTAACCCTGATGCTCATTTCCTTGCTCTCGCTGATTCACGTAATGGAGTATTCCAATCACAAAGCAACAGTACTATTGCTTTTGTTGATGCATTTAATTCAGTCAGTCATAATGGAAAAGTGTTTGATCGTACAGTTCGTACCAGTGAATGTGAGCTTTTAGTTATCGATACTTCATGCAACAATTGCAAGCAATATAGATGCACACTGCGTTCTTTATATAGTAAGTCGATTTGTCAATCAAAGTCTGAAAGGGACAAACACACTGCTGTGTCCAGTCACACAAACTATAGGTATTTAAAAGGTCCCCAGCACAAGGAACGCATGAGTAAATTAAAGGCAGAATTAAATTCTAAAAGAAAAGAGGTGGAAAGGTTGAAGGCATATGTTAAAGAGGTTAATGAAAAACATGGAATTTCCATTGACACAGAAATTGAACAAGACCTTGAAAATATTATGAAAGAACACAGTTCAATAGTTGAGAAACAATATTCAAAGGATTCATTTCATTACTTGTTTTGGAACGAGCAATTAAAGCACCTAAAGTTGAAAAACAAACGACAGATTAGGTGGCATCCAATGATGATACGTTGGTGCCTCAGTTTAAAGCTACTTTCATCAGCTTCATATAATGCCCTTAGATCATCCAATCTTCTTATACTGCCATCGGAACGAACACTTAGAGATTACACCCACACTTTCAAATCAAAACCTGGTTTTCAGGTGGAAATTGACCAAATGTTATGTGAAGTAGCTAAAATTGACACTATTCCAGAGTTCCAAAGATATGTGTGCCTCTCCTGTGATGAAGTAAAGGTGAAAGAAGATCTCATATATGACAAGCATTCGTTGAAGTTAATTGGGTTTGTTCAACTTGATGATGTCAATGATCATATTACTAAGTTTGCAGATCGTAAAGATTCTAATCCAGTGCCAAAGCTTGCCACACACATTCTATCCTTTATGGTTAAAAGGCTAGATGCAAGTGGATTTAAGGTTATTGCAATTACATGTGATGGAGCATCTCATAATCGCACATTTATGAAACTTCATAACTCAAATGATGTCATTCATAAGACCATTAATCCTTTTTGTGATGAAACTAGACCAGTATTCTTTATTTCGGATCCACCACATTTAATAAAAACGGTTCGAAACTGCTGGGCTAATTCATACAGCCATGCCTTCACAAGACAGCTTAAGGTTACAAGTTTTATTTCTTTCTTATTTTAATTTACATGTTTGTATTTTTCAGATAAATGGGTGTGATATAAGTTGGCTACACTTAGTGGATCTATATAAGAGACACTGTGGTGTGAAATGCTCGACACCTGGTCTCTCCATTGTTCATAAGCTAAAATTGGAACATATTCAACTAACGTCATACTCAAAGATGCATGTTGACTTGGCTGTTCAGGTATGCCTAAGTAGCTCAGTGTAATTAGTGACATTTGCATGTCTGTTTCAGGTTCTTAGTACATCTGTGGCAAATGCACTTGCATATGAAAAGAAGCCACATCTAAAGGAAACAGAGCGTTTTGTTCGCGTCTTTGATACGTTCTTTGATTTGATGAATACTAGGTGTATTACTGAAGCAATTAAAAAAAGAAAGCCAAATCTTGCTCCTTACACGAATGATCCAGAGTCAGAGAGACGTTTACAGGTACTATGGAAATGTACATATATGAGAGAGAATTATTTATACTAATTTTATTAGTGGCTTGAAAAGGACTTCCTGAATTACTTAGCTGAATGGGATGCAAGTGCAAGTAGTGAAGGCAATTTGACGCCAGAAGAAAGACAGAGGATGTGCATAAGTAAAGAAACTTTGGAAGGATTGCGTATCACAGGTACATGTACAGCAATGACATTGTTTAAGCGCATATATACACAATACTGCTTATGCATGTCATATACATGTATACATGTTTGTATCCATGATACACACATTTTTAACTCCTTTGTTTCTATATACAGTTAAATCAATGACTGAACTTGTGCGATATTTATTGAAACAACCAGGCGTGCAATATGTGTTGAGTGCAAAGCTGTCCCAAGACTGTTTGGAATCTTATTTTGGCAAGCAAAGGATGAGGGGTGGTTATTGCGACAACCCAAGTGTTGCCTCTTTCATGTATGGAGCTCAATCCTTGCGTGTACAGGGATCCACAGCAGTGAAACCTAAAAGAGGAAATTGTAAACGTGGCAGATCAGATGAAAATCCAATCCATGTGAATGAAACACCTCTTCCAAAACGTAGAAGATTACAAAAATGTTAGATTATATTTGTTATGGTTGTTATTATAATAATGATTATGTGATGTATTTGTTTGTTCATGTCAGTTCATGTGAATACGAAGCAGTTATCAAAGCTTACAGATTTGATATGTTAGAAAAAAAAACTGTTATAAGTATATAATTATTAGAAGCTGCATGATGCTGTTCAGTTTATTAATATGTTACATTCAAATCAGATCATAATACTTATACAAGACATCAAGAGATGATAATCAATATTAGTCTTCTTTGGTCATGTCCAACTTCTTACGCTTAAGTTGTTTGCGCAGTGCAGTAGACCTCTTTGTGCTTGTCTTGGTGATCTGCTTATACTGCTCAACAAATGCTCCTGCTAATGAGAAACCTCGGATATTCAACCAAAGACCTACAATCTGCACAAGTAGTTCCTTTGCAACATTATCATCTATCTCCACAGCTATTAGCGACCAGTGAAACTGAACATCACAATCATCAGCTATAGCAGCCATGATTTCAGCTTTTCCTTCTGTGTCCCCAACTGTAATTTTATTCAGGCACTTTCTTACATTTTGCTCAATTTCATAAAATAATCTATACCCTCATCAGTTATTTTGAACAAACCACCACGGTCTACAGACGTAACCCACTTTTTAGTATACTCCAAGAATGTTGTATTTTCCTTTTCTAATTCCTTTGAAGTCAAACCATCACCTAGAAGTTCTAAACATGCCAGATAATCCTGCTTGTGTGGGTGGGTGTAATTTGCTTTTCTAAACTTTTCAATCAATTTCTTAGGAACATATCCAGCAGCATAACGTAGTGCATTTTGTTCATCCTCTGTCAGGTCTTCCACCACCACCTTTTCGTACTCTACTTCATACGTAGCCTTCACTTCCATCTCCATCACTTTCTCGTTGACATACTCTGTTACTAAGTAATCGGTAGACCCTATATCCAAGGCTAGGAAAAAATTAGTCCACAATATACGAAAGGACGATACCCTTTCTGCGTGAAACCTTTGCCACAGTTTTCTCTTTTGTGCTGTCAATGTCTTTTCGCTCCCCTTTTTTGGCATCAAGGCTTTCACTTTAGCTGTTAGCCTGGCCGAAAATACGTCGAACGTTTCTTGTTGGTCCACCCGAAGGTCGAGAATTTTTCGAGCTATTTCTTTAGCCAACTTCAGTCGTGGGGTGTTTAGTCGAAACGCTTCGTCCTCCAATACAGAGGAAAGTGCACTCCGAATAATACCTGTAGACATTCAATAGACTGTATAGATTACGGAAGTCGAAACGCGCATGAAACTCCGTAATCTCTCTCGTTTCCAATCCATGTATTATACTATCTATGCACACACACACACACACACACACACACACACGCACGCACACATACATGTGTTCTGCTGTGCACATGAGCGCTATTCCTAAGCAACCACTCAGCTGCCTCATGACGTCCACACATGCCAGCAGGTGACCAGTGGTAACGTATTCATTCTAACAGCGTATGAGGATATACAACAGCATCCATTGAAGTCAGCCCGCAGAATACATCCTTTGCCACACGTACAAACGCCATCAAGTCCCTCTATAATGTAGACCACTCCATGTTCAGCAGCTATCATACGGTAACGCTCTTTATGGACCGATCCGCGAGGTGGTAACACATGCATCAAAGTATTATACCAAATTTTGTTGCACTGGAAGATTATGATTAAACCAACTTTTGTTGCGCTGGAAGATCCCGCTATCCTACTAGCTTCTCGAGTACACAAGCACGTGCGCAAGCTGCTCGTCCCCAGATTTAAAGGGTTTGAAATTTTTCCCTCTAGCTCTTCTTTCCATAAAGCATGTTAGCATGTCAACATTGGGGGGCCATGGGAGTTCATTCTGAACGCAAACAGGTGCCTGCGGTAGTTACACCATTATCCAGATGCCCAAGTCAGGTAGCCATAGCAACATACTTGTGGCATACACATTCACACCTAATACATTGTACAAAGCATACACCACACATCACATACATGTACACACCACAACACATACACAGGAGGTGAGGCTGAACAGAACAGTTCAGTCTCTACCGACAGCAGCATCAATGGCATCAGCCTGCGCAGCCAACTGGCACTGTCTAAGGACATCAACCAGTGTCCTCCATGTTGTAGGTTTCCTTCCAGTACCAGTAATCCACCTCTGGAAGATGGCCCGTGTGATTGCTTCAGCATTGTGCTGGTGTTGAAATGTGAGTGCATCCACCAACACACCATTGTCATCTTCCAGCAGTAGTATCCCCAAGTCGTAGTACCTGGTACCAATGCTTTGGATGATGGTCAACTGACCAACAGAAATGGACAACAGACTTCTGATACAAGGAGTGGCTAATGAAATGAGAAAGAAATCATTGGAATGGTGAAGAGGTAAAGATGGCAGTCATCACTTACATGATGAAGTAGCAGCTTGTTTGTTGATGGTACTCTCACCCAGCCACATCAAATTGTCCTCACTAAGGTCTCCATTTTGGTCACCTACAATGGTACACTTCCACTTGTATGTTAGTCCTTTACGTACTACCACAGCTAGGTGAGGAAGATCTGATCTACAGCTGGGTCCTGCACACATGAAGGCATCTTCAAACTGGACACCACAGTACTTGAGAACACTACAGGCACTCTTGATACCACTGTACACACTGTCCCTTATCTCTCTACACACCTTACCAGAGGCGTCACAAACACATACTTCAATATGGGAAAGCATGTCACCAAGGGTTACAATGTCAGTGGTACCCATTCGTTCAAATGAGATACAGTTACGATAGAGACGCAATGGCTTGTTTCGCACAATGCACACCTTCCAAGGAGATGAGTTGGTTGGGGATAAAAGATGGGCCACAAGACAGCAGAACAGACCACTAGGAATGCAGCCCTGGGTGGGCCTGATTATCAGGGAGGTACTTTGGTGAAGGTACTGGGACACTTGCTCACACTCCATGTGGGCCAGTAGTGCAGGCATCAAGTACTCACCATCTCTGATCATAGCAATCACACGCACACTCACCAGTAGAGCTAGCAGATCTTGTGGAGAGAACAGACCCTCTTTGTAGTGCTTTGGAAACTTTCTCAGCAGCTTCACTGTCACCAGTCCACGATCCCTGAACATGACCAGGTCACCATCAGCTGCTACATTTTCATCTGGATTATCCCTCAGCTTGTGGTGGTACTGCACTAGTTCAGTCACCTTAGTGAGGACTACCTGAGGGTCACAGAACACTGTCTGGGGTAGAACCTCAGGGTAATAAAGAAAGACATTATAGTGGACAAGATGGTGTAAGGCTGCAAGAAATGCATCTCCCTCCAAGTGCAACCTTTTAGCAATCACTTGACATTCTACAAGGCTCAAGACACCATCTTCAGATGATCGTTGGAGAAAAACGTCCAGCCCAAACCATGCTATAGGCATCTTGATTGGCTGCGGGGATACAGACACGATTTGATGTCTAAGTACCTTAGCGATACATTTGTCTTCGTCCTGAGGGGATTTGCAGTTTACAGCAAATATGACTTCTTTCAGCCCCTCTCCCTTGTAGATCACTCGATAACCACCAGGGTCCAGTAACTCCTTGAGCTGTCTGTTCTTCTCACTGATGGTCTCTTTGCTGGCAGCATCCTTATGTGTTCCCACAGAGATGATCAGAGGACATACATCCTGGGAATGTTGTGCTTGAAGACAGTGTTGGAGGATCTGTTTGTGAGAGAGACGTGATCTATATGGTGTACCAACAGGCTTGCCATCTGCTCCATAGTACTCTGTGATAGGATGATGAGACAGGTCTTCTGAAAGGTTTAAAACAAACACGGTCACACCAGGGTTCTGAATGAACAATGGAAGGATATCATGATATTGCAGTTGACCACCACTGTCAATGAACTGGATCAACTTTACACCAAAGACCCTTCTCCCTTCTGCATAGGGAGATGGGTACAGTTAAACATGGTCAGGCTACACCACTCCTTACCTGAGGAATGGTTGATGTGATGAATCAGCTCATCCTCAACGGCTACAGTCCTGCTCTGTTGGGTGGTGGTATCCTTGGTGATATCAGCAGGCATGGGATCAGGGTGACCAACACTAGCTCCATCACTGGGTACACTGTTAATGGTCATCTTTGGAAGAGTGCTAACTACAGCATCCAAAGACGTAACCATGGATACACCACCACAGACTGTCTGACCAACAAAACTCATCAATGCCTTGTCATCTTCAACAACAAACCAGTTATCTTCCTCTTGTCCACCCACACCTGCCAGTGTGAATGAGATGGCTCGAACAGGGTTGTCAGCCAGCCCTGTACTGACACGTTGTTCTGGAGGGTCCTTCTGCAGAAGGAGGTGTTTGAGGTGCGTCTTTCCAACACCAGCTGCTCCAACGATGAGACACTTGGTCACTGACGTTTCCACATATCCCCTGGTCATGGCTTCATCATAGAGACGTCTGTTGTTAAAAACGTAATACTAAACTTGAAGCATATAACAGGTCACACAGTAGATCTCTCCATGACAACCACCACACACACCCAGTGAAGCTACACCACCATCACAAGGAATAAAAAAATATGTACCAATGCCACAACAGGTACCTTTATGCACCCTAAGGCACATACCACACATATGTACGTACACTACAACAGGTACACTTAAATATACACCCTAGGGTACATACCTCCTGTACTCCCACATATAGGCACATAAACCCTAACCCTCCCCCCCCCACGTATACCTAAACCATAACAGGTACTCCTTCATACAACCTAGGGTACATACCCCACATATGTACCTACAGTGAATCACACACAACAGCAGCCTTCCCAGTAGCTACGAGAGATGCTACAAGTATATATGGTAACACATCCAGCCATACCATACCACTATACCACTACATGGTATACATTTGTAGAAGACCACTGTATAACTCAACACACCTTTCATCTGCTTCTGTTAGGCTTGGTGTGATAAACAGCTTAGCCAGACCTGGAAATACTCTGGTTAGCACAGTTTCATTACAGCATCACTAACCTTCCACAGTGATCTTCAACACCTGCTGACTGTACCCGTCAACCACCAACAGCCTTCCTTCTGACAGAAGAAGTGTGTCCGCATATGAGCACTTAAATGACAAGTCTCCAACATGCTGCCATTTCTGATCAACATGATGGAAGGCATGGATGGCAGAGGTCTTCTTTGAATCACTCCTATCCTCTGCTCCTCCAATGGCTAGTAGCACACCATCAACCACACATACAGATGAGTAGTAGTATGGTACATCTGGTAGCTCTCTCCAGACAGATGGCTGTTTGTCATGTGTGTGTGCAGTAGTCTAGTGAGTATGTGTGCATGCATGGGTACAGGGGGAGATGGTAACACAATAACAATAGGATGTCTGTACAGCTGTCAAGCAATACGTACACACAACACACTAACGTCTGCGTACGTGGTGCGTGCGTGTGCGACGGAGACGCTTAGTGTGTGCGTGTGCCTCGAGTTGTTGGAGCGCGCGTCCCCGTCGACTGTGGGCATGGTGTGGACGTGCGCGCGTGCGTGTACGCTGAGCGTGGATGAGTATCGCATGTGCGTGTGTGTGTAGTGGCGTGGTGTAGCTACACACAGGGACAGAGATGCTACACAATGTTCAGTGGCTCACCAGGTCAGGGATGTTGGCAGACCACACTGCCCGCTTCATGCCCCTACCTCCCATCACAAACACCAGGTCTCCGTGGACCACTGCAGACATGGCCCAACATGGCCGAGGAAGTGGTGGTCCCATGTGCCATGTCCGACCATCAAATATCTGAACGTCATTCAAGAACCTACGACCATCACCTCTCCCTCCCATCACTAAGAGCACACCTCCACTTACACTAACCACACATGAGCTACTACACCCTACCAACATCTCAGTCATGGAGGTCCACCTCCCTCCCCTCAACACCCTCACCTCCTTTCTACACACACTACCACCCTTATAACCACCGACAGACACCATCTCTCCTCCACATACCGCTAGTGTGGCCCTCCACTCACCACCATCAGCCAATCTCTCCCACTGTGAACTGACCTCATCTAACCTGTACACTCCTCCTAGTCCTCCCCACACAACCCTACCCTCCACCTCCACTACACCACCACCACCATACACTCGACCACCTCGCACTGGTACTGGACCACCATATGGCTCAGGTACTGCTGCACATGTTTGGTAAGTGAACATTTTTGTGTTCTAAATAAAAAAGAAATTATTTATAGTTAGTTCAAAGACAACACGTTTAGGGACCTAGCTAGCTAGCTCGTACGCACAACAGGTCCACACCACACACACTTCACGCTTCTCTTTACCACATCTAACGGCTAATCTGGACACTGCCAACTCTACGTGGTGACTAGTACGGTTTGTTGAGGTGGTCCCCGTTCTTGGGGAGGTCGCTACACTATCGGTTACCCCGCTCTAACCGTTAGGGGCCCAAACTACACGCTTCTAGCTTCTCTGTCACACCTAATCTACCACATATGGAGGTAGCGAGATTCGTTGGACTGTCCAGATAAGCGCTAGCAGCTATAACGGAGGTACGGGCACCACTTCTGACCTCCCACACACTTTGGTAGCTACGGGGACACTACAACACAGAGTACGTTACTCCCTTTTAATACTACAAGTGTCTAAACTAAAGGGCAAAGCCAGCTACCAGACCTTTAAGCAAAACCTAAGAAAGGAAGTAAGATAGAATGGCCGACTGACTCCTTTTGTACGTCTTTTGTGCCTATAGAGACCTTTCAGCAAACGCTAAGCTGACTTTAGGCTACGGTACCTCTTTTGTTACTTGGCAGGCTCTGAACTTTGGTTTGGACAGTTCTAATCTTATGCAACACACACAGAAGACTGAAAAAAGAGTTGGTCGGCCATTGTAGCTAACTATCTTACTTCTTACTTCCTTTTTACCATCTTTTAGTACCGAGCTAAGTGTCCCCAGCAAGTCAAAAGACACAACCTAAAAACGACCACAGACTTGCTCACCTTGTCATTTTTTGCTTGAAGGTTATAACTCATCTCTACAAAAAAAAACTATCAATGTCCAAGCTAAATACAAATCTCCAACACCTCACAAAAATGCAACGACAGCAGAAAATGACTGATACAAAATGCGCTTTCCCCTTTTATGGACGAAATGGTGATATCTGCACTGCGCATGCGTAAGTACTGTAAGGTGGCACTCCCCAAGCCAGTTTGTCAGTATGAATAATGCAATTTCTGGTCGTTGAGAGCAGGACACCCGTGAACAGACTTGTCTCTCCGTTGAATCTACAGCATGGTGTTGTGATTAGTGAATTCAATTCTTTAACAATAAGCGAATGCACATAGTATATTCTTGGTCGTCCTGAGCCAATTAAAGCCTCTTTGATTCGATGAAATTTGTTAGCCTAGCTCTGGGGCTCTTCCACAGACTCCGTGCGCGCTGGGTGAGCTTAAAGCGTTCCCCTCTGCCCCCTCGCGGCAATGGCACGCTTCCCCCCCTCCCCCGTCCGCTGATGCGATGCAAGCAAGGATTTTTAACAATTACATGGATTAGAATCCACGGTACAGAAACAAGAGTGACAGAAATTTTACTGAAAATTTGAAATAAGCCAATATTTAGCACGCATGACTGAGAATGCAGTCGGCTAAATATAGGCCTATTTCAGTAAAATTTCTGTCACTCTTGTTTCCGTGCTTATTACACCACTATTGGTCAATCCTATATCTCTCTCGTTAAAGAATGTTTTCAGTTACTTGTTTAATCTATTGTATGTTCTACGCCTTAGCATAAAAATCAGCGCAAATACTATTAGCTTTCTTATAGAGAACGCTACTGATCGGTTCCGCCAGCACGTATAATATGGTTTGCTGACGAACCTACAGCTTCCACGTCACACTTTTTTATAACACCATGCTGTAGATTCAACGGAGAGACAAGTCTGTTCACGGGTGTCCCGCTCTCAACGACCAGAAATTGCATTATACATACCTGACAAACTGGCTTGGGGAGTGCCACCTTATACTAATCCGTGCCGCCAGCACGGGGTTTGCTGACGAACCTACAGCTTCCCTGTGACGGGTCTTTTTGTAAGTCATGCTGTGTTTCGTTGCAGTGCCTCTATAGATCACGAAAAAGGCGTCAAATATATACATCAGCGATCGTTTTTTTGTGGTCAATAAAATCCAAGTAAGTTAGTTGCACAAAAGCGGGGGCGTGAGTGATTGATTGTATTATCTATGCATGGCGCGCACAACCTTATTATTAGAGCTACTGTCTGACTGAATTTGCACAGAACGCACCAAGATCCACTGAGATGTATTTTTGCAGCCGAAAGAAGTTCAAAACGTTACTTTCTGGATCATTTGCGAAGGGATATGAGATTCGACGTCAATACAAAATAATCCGCGGATATCACTGAAATGATTCAGCTTTCTTACTTGTGCTCTGGGATGTCTCATCCACCATTTGTAAGCAAATGCCTTACTATTTAGGTTAGTACGTTAAACTGGCTTCTGGGGTCAAGGAGACGATATAGGTTATGCATTGCTAAGCCTTCTCACTCTCTTGCATCGAATCTAACAATCTTATCGCCTCTGGCCCTTTCAATATGTCCTAGTTACACCATATACCTGCAGTTATAAGCCTTAACGATCTGTATGTAGCTTGCCTCTTTAATCGTTGAGCTTGGCGCTGGATTACATACAACTCTCATACTACGTATACAGAGCTCTCAAGGGAACAAGGATAGAGAAGGTTAAACGTCACGGATTCCAATTCATGTTTTAAATAATCCTTGGATGTAGCTAGCTTGACCATTTTTCTACTGCTTCATTAGGTAACTTCGGTCCTGCTATATGGTTTTAATGACCTCTTATAGCTACACGCTCGTATCACTTTATGGATTAGGCGCCAAAACCAGTTCTCATGTCTTCGCTGTCTTCGAGGACCGATTCAAGTAGCCAGTACAACGACCTCAAAGCAATTTTAAAACTAAATGACGGTTCCTGTGCATTCCCAGAAATCAGAATGCAAACCACGTCTTCTCTTATCTTTAAAAAAAAATTAATTTTGCTGTTCGTTGTGAATGCATGGAAAATTGGTCCGCGCCCCGAGACTGACCAAAATTATCGTTGAAAATTTTGGTCCACCTAGATCAAACTTACCGTACGCGTACCATATAGTCTATTATGTTCCTGGTTGAAAATGTTGGTTCTGGTGTTGAAAGTAGGCGGTAAATTATATAGAGGTCAAATACAGGTAACCTGATATCGTTGTGTATAGGGTCGGCAGTCAGGCAGTGGGGAGCTTTGTGTTCGGCAAACGTAATTTTAAAAGCTTTCAAGAAGCCGCGGTTTCAATACTCGGGAAAAAGCCATGCTACTGGGTAGTCTTAGGGGAATCCGTCTTAGGAAGCAGTAAGTGTTATTTAATGTGACTACGTTTCCTTTAAATAATATAACACATCGGTGCCGAACATACATAGTGGCTGCATGACCTTAATAACATTCAGTGTCTTATCGGTGAACGCGCGTATGTGACTCATGCACTCAAACAGTGCGAAAGTTGCAAAGCGGCTGGGAAGCTTACAGCGCTCCCCTATAATCCCCCTTGGGGGTGTGCATGAGGCGTGTTCCTTGCCTATCACTTTCCCCTACTAACTCGCTAGATCATGAATTTTAAATAGGATTATAATCAAAGTTACAATTGGCTTCTTTATTCTTGAACTATATCCGAACAAATATGCCAAATCGCATTCTTATTTCGTAGCGAGCCGTCTTGCCATCAGCCGATTTATTTAGCGGTGAAGACTGAAGTTGTTATAATTATCCCCCCAGTTTTGTAAAGTTGTCTACTCCCCTGAAGGATTGGATCCGGCCAGGCAGGTCTGCAGCACTCGATATTAATGGTCATGACGTGCCAGTGCACGTGAGTTGTAAATACAATTTAGTCGGAGGACCGCTAACCAGGCGCCTACTGTTACATAGCTTCGACCGGGAAAACAGCCACCCAAATGTACACACACACTATAGCTGGGTTCAGGGTTTAGAGTTGTGATTCGTCTGTTACACCATGCAAGACTTCAGAACGGTAAACGCTATTTACTTCTTATTCTCACCACTTCATACTTACTAAACCATATATTATGCATTTTTTGCTCGTGCCAGTAGTGCAACGACTGATACCCCTTGGGGTTCAAACGCTCCAAATCTTTCGGCTCAATTCACCTTGATTTTGGTACATGTATACGTTGACGCAAAACGTACACGTAATAAAAAATTCTGGACACTGTAATGATGGACAGACTAAATTTCCAGTGCGTATAAGAAAGACGTTGGTGAGAACGTAAGTGTCTCTTAGAATATTTAAAGATTTCAAACTTGAAAAAATATGCGCTAGGTCCCTCGATCCCACCCACATATAAGAGCGATGTGCATTAACCGGCTTGAGCAAAATAGAGAAGGCATGTTCTACTGATAGGCCCTTTAAGTCTTTGAGAGGTTCTTTAAGTCTAGGTTTTCGCGAAGAGTGGAGGGCGGGGAGGGGGGGGGGGGGGAGGATTAAATTCTACCTGTACTTCTTTTTAAAGAGGGGCTAGGCATTAAAATGCACAGAGAAAACCATTTTAAAAATCATATTACAATCCCATGTTTGATACAATGATGATTTCAATTTATGTATGCGGTTAAGTTAGAAGCAGGGTATGTGTAGCTGGGATACGCGGAGCCCTTTAAGTATGGTCACCGTGCGGGGCAGCTGCATGGTTTTAAAGCCGGCATACGACTTAAAAAACCGGTCACTGACATAATTTATTTAATACATCGTTCAGCTCGATCAGACTGTTAGTTCCATGCCTATCTGTTCCTCTTCAGCCAAGATAATTACTGATTCTTCTACACTATATAGGTACGTAAATCCCCCCACCCCCCTAACCTTAGGAAGTATCCGCGGGGTTATATTATTCCAGGATAGTACATAAGTATATAAACATTACCCAATGCACGATATTCATATAAACATTGGAAATCATGTGTAATTATGCACAACTAGCATGATCTAGGTCCTTCATGACTCAAAATGGAGTTCAGTAATGTCTATCCCGGATTAATCTGGAAGCATTATTATGGACAGATGGATTTCACCCCCTGTTGCCAAACACATGCACATGATAATCAGAATGCAAACCACGTCTTCTCTTATCTTTAAAAAGAAAATTTAATTTTGCTGTTCGTTGTGAATGGAAAATTGGTCCGCGCGCCGAGACTGACATAAATTATCGTTGAAAATTTTGGTCCGCCCAGACCAAACTTACTGTACCAGATATAATGTTCCTGGCTGAAAATGTTGGTCCTGATGTTGAAAGTAATTTATATAGAGGTCAAATACAGGTAGCCTGATATTCTTGTGTATCGGGTCGGCAGTGAGGCAGTGGGGAGCTATTGTGTGCTCGGCAACCGTAATTTTAAAAGCTTTCAAGAAGCCGCGGTTTCAATACTCGGATAAATTAAAGCCATACTACTGGGTTGTCTTAGGAAGCACTAAGTGTTGTTTAATGCGACTACGTTTCTTTTAAATAATAACACATCGGGTGCCGTATATATAGTGGCTGACCTTGATAACATTCAGTGTGCTATCGATGAACTTACATGTATGCGCGTATGTGACCAGTGCCAAGCGGCTGGGGAGCTTACAGTGCTCCCCTATATACCCCTTGGTGGTGTGAGGCGTGTCCCTTGCCTACCATTTCCCCCTACTAGCTCGCTAGATCATGAATTTTAATTAGGATTATCATCAAAGTTACTATAGGCTTTTTTTATTCTTGAACTATATCCAAATCGCATTCTTATTTCATAGCGAGCCGTCTTGCCATCAGCCGATTTATTTAGCGGTGAAGACTGCATGCAGTTGTAATAATAATCCCCCCAGTTTTGTAAAGATGTCTACTCCCCTGAAGGAGGTTGGATCCCGCCAGGTATAGGTCTGCAGCACTGGATATTAATGTTCATGACGTGCACATGAGTTGTAAATACAATTAAGTGGGAGGAAGGCCAATCCGCTAACCAGGCCTACTGTTCAATAGCTTCGTAACTTAGCGACCGGGAAAACAGCCACCCAAATGTACACACACACACACACACACACACACACACACACACACACACACACACACACACACACACACACACACACACACACACACACACACACACACACACACACACACACACACACACACACACACACACACACACACACACACACACACACACACACACACACACACACACACACACACACACACACACACACACACACACACACACACACACACACACACACACACACACACACACACACACACACACACACACACACACACACACACACACACACACACACACACACACACACACACACACACACACACACACACACACACACACTATAGCTGGGTTCAGGGTTTAGAGTTGTGACTCGTCTGCTACACCATGCAAGACTAATTCAGAACGGTAAACGTTAATTACTTCCTATTTTCACCACAGCATAAAAAACGCGTCGAATCAAATCTTGATTTTCAATTGATTTGCCACTTACATTCTGGTACAATATATGTACTAGAATGTAAGTGGCAAATCAATCGATAATCAAGAATTGGTTCTACGCTTTTTTTTATGCTGTGCACCACTTCATACTTACTACACCATTTATTATGGATTTTTGCTCGTGCCAGTGGTGCAACGACCGATACCCCTTGGGGTTCAAACGCTCCATATCTTTCGGCTGGAAAAATCAATTCACCTTGATTTAGGTACATATATACGTTGACGCAAAACGTACACGTAATTAATAATTCTGGACACTAACTCCATAATCTGATGGACAGACTAATTTCCAGTGCGTATAAGAAAGACGTTGGTGAGAACGTAAGAGTCTCTTAGAATATTAGATTTCAAACTTGAAAAAATATGCGCTAGGTCCCTCGATCCCACCCACAAATAAGAGCCATGTGCATTAAAACATTACTAGCATATAATATTTGTCGAGCTACTGTGGTTTACTTTGTATCCTCGGTTACTGCGTGAGGCCGTGTACATGTGATTCATGCTTGAGCAAAATAGAAAAGGCAACATATGCAGGTTCTACTGATAGGCCGTTTAAGTCTAGGTCTTCATAATAGATTTGTAACAATTCCATGCAAGGTATATGTTTCAAAAAGGGGTGGGGGCGGGGGTGGGGGGTGGATTAAATTCAGCCTGTATTTCTTTTTAAAGAGGGCTAGGCATTAAAATGCACAGAGAAAACCGTTTAAAAATATACATATTACAATCCCATGTTTGATTATTTTAATAATTTATAATATAACATAATTTCATCGTTCAGCTCGATCAGACTGTTAGTTCCATGCCTATCTTTCCTCTTCAGCCAGGATAATTACTGATTCTTCTACATTATATAGGTACAAATATTCTACCCCCCCCCCCCCCCCCCCCCCCCCCAACCTTACGAAGTGTCCACGGGGTTACATAGTATAATATCATTCCAGGATAGTATAACCATTACCCAAGACATGCACGATATTCATAACCTTAGGAAGTATCCGCGGGGTTATATTATTCCAGGATAGTACATAAGTATATAAACATTACCCAATGCACGATATTCATATAAACATTGGAAATCATGTGTAATTATGCACAACTAGGTCCTACATGACTCAAAATGGAGTTCAGTAATGTCTATACCGGATTAATCTGGAAGCATTGTTTTGGACAAATAAATTTCACTCCCTGTTGCCAAACACACATTATTTCCAACGTGTATATGCTATAGCCTCGTTATCAATATCGCATTTTTAATATGCTTATATACTAATATAACCCCGCGGATATACTTCCTATAAGGTTAGGGGGGGGGGGGTGGGGGGGGGGGGGGGGGGGGGGGGGGAGCAGATAGGCATGGAACTAACAGTCTGACACTCATCCGCTCAGCGGTGTGGTGGATGAGGGAAGGTTTGCGGGTAGGTGTGCCAGTGGAAAGCTGAACGATGCATTAAATAAATTATGTCAGTGACCGGTTTTTAAAGTCGTCCGCCGGCTTTAGAACCATGTAGCTGTTCCGCGTGGTGACCATATTTAAAGGGCTCCGCGTATCCCAGCTACGCATACCCTGGCTTCTTACTTATACTTATACGGCATGCATGCATAAATTAAAATCGTCATTGTATTTATCAACATGGGATTGTAATATGTATTTTTAAAAGTGGTTTTCTCTGTGCATTATAATGCATAGCCCCTCTTTATACAGGCTGAATTTACTCCACCCCGCCCCCGCCCTCAACCCCTTTTTGAAACATATACCTTGCATGGGATTGTTACAAATCTATTATGAAAACCTAGACTTAAAGGGCCTATCAGTAGAACATGCATGCCTTTTCTATTTTGCTCAAGCATGAATCACATGTACACGGCCTCACTCAGTAACCGAGGACGCATAGTAAACCCAGTAGCTCGACAAATATCACTCCTGATGGCAGTATATTGTAATGTGTAACCGGCGGCACAGGTCATATCTACAAATACGTCCAATATGCAGATCTTCAGGCAGACTTAGCCTGTGCACACTGACAAGCTTTCTTAAGCTGCATGACAGAATTTCCTAAGCGACAAGGGATATAAGCTTTCTTAATCATAGATTGACCAATTGTGACTTGTCACAATTTTTTTCAATGAGGAAATCTCACATTACAGAATTTTCTAAGCGACCGAATCTCCTTACGAAATACGCTAACGCCCGCGCTTGCATGATCAATTTGTAGGCCACAATAATTGCTGCCACAATGATTGCTATATTCAAATTAGGCAACTTCAGGGTTAAAACGGTAGCTACATCGTTGAAGGTTTTAGCAAGGATCTAGAGATTGGATTTGGTGTCTTAGTACATGAACTACTTTCACTGAGAGGAATTTATCTTTGCAACTGCCATTTTAACCTGAAAAAAAGATCGATGCGATAATTAGAATAAGGTGTTACTAGTTGGGGGTCCTTATCGTCTGCTCAGACGATAAAGGTCGGCCGACGCTTAACTATAGGGGTACCACCCCTAAGCCCCTTAAATCTTTACTTTCCTACGTCCGATTTTTATTGCCGAAAGCAGATTAAAACAATCCACTTCTATATTGGGGAGTTTACAGTTTTTATTCCTACACCCCCACCCCCCATGAGCGGGGTCACTACATATTTGAATGACAGGGAAATTAACAACCGAACAAGGTTTCTCGGTTTGAGGGAAATGGGATGGATGGCTGTTAGTGTCCCAGAGATCTATCAGAGACGTTGGCGTTAGCTTGATAACAATATTGTTAGTCAAATATTCAAAAAATGAGCTATTTTATACTATGTAACCTTCTTCTGCTGTGAGAACATTGTTACATCATCAAGCCGTGCATGCACTGTATAAATAGGCAACATATGGTCTGCACTTGCAACAAAATTACATACTATATAATCTGCACGCGGTGATTGTTGGGCAGTTATACGACATAAAGCTCCCACGTCATATCGCCCACCGTCACAGTGAGGTATTGGAATGGCTAAGAGCACGGCTTTCCTCCCGCGCAATCCTCAGATATCCTAAAGTTATTATACGCACTGGATTTATAATTAGCCATATTTTTCAATGCGAGCGTTACGCTTGCCCTGGTGAATTAAGTATCTCATTTGCTAGACAGTGTTCCATTTATTGATTGATTTATTTACTTGCTGTATAGTTTATTTTTAGATCTATATCTGGCTGCCCCCCCCGGGAGAATTAAACATAGCAAACGAACAACTATTGTACTTTGTACGCTTATACCTCCCAACAGATTGGAATGATATCGGTTGCATCTATCGCACGCAGAAGTACATGTATTAATGGTTGGACATATGCTGTCCAATTTTGCATGTACTTATTGATGGGTACCTCTCATGGGCTGAGGTGCCATGGTAATATTGGCGTCCGCTCATTTAGGGTGTCAGGGTCCGAGGGAGGGGATGTGTCCCCTCGAGCCCCAAGCGCGGGGGCACGAATACATTTATCTGTGCATCGATTGATCGGACACCTATGTAACTAGCAACAAGTGATCAGAAATGAAAGTTCTATCTTCATTGGCAATGATCAGTATTTTGTTATTGTAGAGATATTATCTACCTTTCATCGTGCAGATATGACGCCATACCTTCCCTCTTCTCACACCACTTACATTCTGGTATCAGCCGGTACATTTAAAATGTTAAAAGCTATGTAAACATTCTGTACCCAGCAGAATGTTATGTGATAATCACAGCGAAAAAACGCGTCCAATCAATTCTTGATTTTCACCTGATCATGATTTATCCCTTACATTCTGGTACAAAATGTTTACATACCTGGTATGTAGTATGTACTTATTGATGAGTTCCACTAGTACATACCTGGTATGTAGTATGTACTTATTGATGAGTACCTCTAGTACATACCTGGTATGTAGTATGCACTTATTGATGAGTACCTCTAGTACATACCTGGTATGTAGTATGTACTTATTGATGAGTACCTCTAGTACATACCTGGTACAGACTGTTAACATTATGTACCAGAATGAAAGTGACAAATCAATTGAAAATCAAGAATTGGTTACAAGTCAAGGACTGCTGGTCTGCAGCAGTACCAATTGGGGACCAATATGTCAGCCGGTCTAGTTGTCATGGCTCAACCATCTTCCAGCTTTACATTGAACATTGATATTGCGCGACTATGAGTATATAACCTGCCCTCGCCCCGCCCCCTGGACCCGCCACTGTGATGCAGGGGTTATTAAACGAGTTAACAATGTTTATGAGCAATTATAATACTCTCACCAATAATATAAATAACCTTGGTGTAGGGTGGGATCAGGGGTGTTCGGTAGTTGCGCGGTATAACACAGTGTTAAACTTACCTATGTCGGATACAAGAACTTATTAAATTAAGTACGCTAGTGCTTTGGGATCCTTAGTGATCGTGGAATACAGAAAAATTAGTACTTAATCAATTTACCATTTGTTGTAAATATTATAGAGGTTGAAATCAATTGATGTCGCGTTAGGTAGTGTTCGGCACCGCACGAGGTATACTCGGCAGTAGAGTTAGGCAGTGTTCGGCATAGCAATTTATTCACATAACCTCCTCAGCTTTTGTAAGCACTGAAGGTGGGCCCATTCGTCTATCTTCTGGGGTCTTTCCATCCAACTTGTCACACAGTGTGGACCGAGGCACACCAAATGCTTTTGAAGCTGCATTTCTAGACATGCGACCATCACGAACTTCTTTCAGTGCCAATTCCGTACTCTCTAGAGAGTGTTTCAGGTATGGCTGCCTGGCCATTGTAAAGAACGGCTTTCACCCTTGGGAACACAATAACTGTATATAGCTGCTTAGGTCTATGCACAATACCTTAACTCATCTCTCTCTGTAATTTGAAAGCTTTAAAAAGTAATGTTCTAGACATGTGTGGCAAAGGCAGGCCTATGCCAGTTTATGCAGGCTGACGCTTACTCAGCATAAATACATTATCAGATGCATGCCTTCTTTTTCCAACTTATAGTTTAGTTATGATATTTTAAGTTATAACTGTATATTCTGCCTTATTTGGAGTGTTCGGAACCCATGCCGAAGACTCCCGCGTAATACGAATTGTACTTGGAGTGTTCGACATCCCACGAATTTCATGAAAGTATCACTATCCTCTATTGTCATATACTTTATTGTATTGCATGCTAACTGTTCTATTCCAAAGTAGCATAGAGATATTACTTCGGACAGCGTGTCTCCTTCATGATCGGTTGCCCCTTTTTTTACCTCAAACCACTTGCGCACTGTTTGACGCGCCCTTTTGATAGAAAATTAGACATTGGTAAACAAAAAAAAATTATAATCCACGAATTATAATCCACGAATAATACCGTTTCGTAGAACCAAGGATTATTAACTATTACATGGATTGGAATCCGCTGTACAATCGCGTGAAATTGTTTGTCACCATCCTCGTTTCGCCTCGTACGCAGACCGTACAAGTGACAGTTTTTGTTGTAAGTTATATCGTGTTTTGTTGCAATGCATCTGTATAATTTAAAATGGTTCTTTGCTTTAAATGTACGCCAGTAATCGTTAATTTGTGATCAAATACCTCCGAGGACGTTATTTGCACAAAAGGGGGCGGAATAACGCGGGAAACCACATTATCATTGGCTCGCATAGCCTTTGTGTCAGGCTACTTCGCATCGCGTACGCACTAGAGCTTCGATCTGACTGAATTTCAACAGAGCGCACCAACGCCCACTGGGAGATGTACTTTTGCAGAAAGAGCTAGCAAGCTTTCGTGACCTATCGCATGTAAACAAAAATTGAAGTGGTGTGGATTGTGTCAGGCTAGCTGCATTCCCTTACACATGTAGCTTTATAAAATAACGCTGTACATTCACGAATGGTTTCTTCACTGGGAGATTATGTTTTGGACTGTTTATATACTTTTTTACGTATGTTATGAAATTAGTAAGTGTTTCATTTATCTGGGTACCTTAATTAGCTATAGAGAAATAAATGCCGAAAGTAAAAAAGAGCAGGCGTCGTTTCCACGATCATCGCAAGAATATGTTTAGGAGAACTTCAAAAGGGTATTTCTTGGATGAATTGCGAAAAGATATAAAGAGCTGTCCTACATCAATCAGCGTTGGATGGGTAGCTAATACGGATATCCCTGAAATAATTCAGCTATCTTACTTGTGCTCTGGAATGTCTCATCCACCATTCGTAAGCAAGTACCTTACTATCTACTCTGACATGACTTGGGATTGGTCTATTATGAAAAGAAAAGTTTCTGATTCAGTATTACAATGTCATTTGCTCCCACTGAAGATAAGTAACTTTAACAATTTCAAATGTATTCTATTGGCATTAGATGAAAGCTCAGTATGTACTGGTAATTCAGATAAAGGCATTATGGAAATATTAAAAGCACGGTTCAATGGAACTTTGAAAGACACATCTGAATCATTCATTGATGAATCTGGAACAATTAGACATCAGTCATGCACACTAGTGCTAGACAGGACAGAAGTTGAAAGCAATACAAAACGGTGCAAAATATGCCACAATTATAGAAATAGCCTGCGTGCCCTATGCTCAAAGCAAAGAAAAAGTAAAGAAGATAAGCCTAACACATGTACAACACACAACAGCCATGCAAATTATCGATGGCTCAATGAATACAAAATGAGAGAGCGTTTGAAAAGTGTGCAATCAGCATTGAAAACACTAAGAAGATCAAAACAACGTTTGGAAGACAAGCTTTTGCACCTGATTACAAAATATGGTGTGGATTTTAATGACAGTGACACAAAAGATATTGAAGAACTTTTAGATGGATCTATGCAAGGTTTTGATCAGAACTCATTTCAGAATATATTTTTTCAACAGCAAAAGAAGTATAACATGGTTCGGAACAAGAAAAATATGAGATGGCACCCTGTCATGATAAGATTTGCTCTGAGCATAAAATATCAGTCAACTGCTGCGTACAATACATTAGGCAAATTTTTCAAGCTACCTTCCTCACGTTTATTAAGAGACTATACTCATTATGTAAAATTCAAAACTGGTACAGATGCTGATATTATTGATTGTTTTAAAAAAGAGGTTACTAACGAAGGCTTTCAATTTGATGGACTTAAGATAGGTCTACTTATTGATGAAATAAAAGTAAAAAGTGGATTGGTGTTTCATAAATCCACAGGTACCTTAGTAGGATTTGTGAATTTGGGAGAAGCTAACAATGATATGATGCTGCTAGAACAATCATTACAGAAGCCCACTATAGTTACCAAAAAAGAGATTGCAACCCATATGCTTGTTCTGATGAGTCGAATTATCACTAAACCATCATCAACGTTTCCATTTGCTCAGTTTCCCTCTGCTAATATGAGTGGAGGAAAGCTCTATTCTGTAGTGTGGGACACTGTTCAAGTGTTAGAGTTGAATGGCTTATGCGTCGTTTCTATTACTTGTGATGGAGCAAGTGCAAATCGCAGCTTTTTTCATATCAGTGCAGAGAAATGTACAATTCCATACAGGACACAAAACCCATACCGGCCATCTGACTATATATACTTCTTTTGTGATGTGCCTCATCTAATAAAAACTACTCGAAACTGCATGTATAATTCCTTTTGCAACTCCAAGAGCAGACAGCTTACAGTAAGTTGTATTATATTAACAGTCATTATTGTAAATGAAGTTAAATGTCATTTCTAGATCCATGGAAAGATCATTAGCTGGAAACATATAACCGACCTTTATTATTCTGACATTGACAAGATTAATCCAGGTCTAAAGTTATGTCATAAACTTTCCAAGGATCATATCAAATTGACTTCATTTTCCAAAATGCGAGTTTGCCTTGCAGCTCAGGTAGGTAAAATTATAAAGTGTTTACTATTGGCACTGATTTTCCATATGCATCATGTAGGTACTCAGTTCAAGTGTAGCAGATGCTCTTACATTTCTTGACCATGATGAAACAACTGAAACAAGAAAATTGATAAAAATGATGGATACGTTTTTTGACTGTTTAAATGTCAGGAACACCTTTGATGGCAATAAAAAGAGAAATGAGAACTTGCAGCCTTACAGGAAAGCATCAGATGAACGTTTTAAAGTAGTTATTATTTATAAAGTATTTGACATTACGTGCATTTCAATGTTTCAGTGGCTAAGGCATACTTTTCTTGGTTACTTTGATGAGTGGGAAGCAGAAATTTCATCCATGACCACTTTGAAAAAGAAACAGAAAGCTGCAATGCAGCTAAGTAGAGAAACGTTAGACGGTTTGAAGATTACAGGTATGTGATTAAAAATGAGTGCATAATTAATGTTCTTTATTTTTTCTTATATAGTTATGTCATTTACAGAGCTAGTCCCAAAGCTGCTTGACAGTGGACAAGAATACATATTGAGTGAAGTATTTTCACAAGATCCACTTGAAATATACTTTTCACGTCAGCGGCATCATGGTGGCAGCTGTGAGAACCCATCTGTTCAAGATTTTTTCCACAATACAGCCACTCTTGTGCAACAAAAAGCAATGTACAGAGATTTGAAGACAATGAATATTGCACCATCAGAATCACGTGTACAGTTAACAGAGCCTCTACCAAAAAGACATAAACACAACATACAACAGGGTAAAAAATGAGTTATATAGAATTATCAGTTCTCAGCTTCAGGCTTCTTTGCACTTTGTACTTTTTGCTTTTAATGTTTTTCGTGTTCCTTTTTTCCCAGGAGTGTCAAACTGTTGAGTCAAATGCTTAGAAAATGCATGCACACGAATAGTACTCCACAAACAAGTAATCTCTTTAAGCAATTCAGTTTTCCAAATGTTTTCATATGGGATCAGTGTGTTCCAGTACAAAGATACTTTGCCTGATTGCAACACATCATGGCTTATGCTATCTATAATGTTACCTGTGGGAAGCACTTGAGTGTTTAAATACTTCCTAGTGACCATCTCTATCTCCTCCATGAGTTTCTGAACCTGAGATTTTATATAAAGAGCAAGATACACTTCCGTTTTCATTTAGAGGCATGTACATGTACATATCTACACATGCATCTGTACCTCTTCATTAATCCTGTAGAGACCTCCTCTATCTCTCTGATCTAACCACTGCTCAGTGTATTCTTCAATAGAGGAACGCAATCGGCACATACTGGTGTCTGGCATTGAACTACATGTAAGAATGCTATAAAACCACTGTTCCTTTGAGCCCACCATTGTTTTTCGTCGTTTTGAAAACTTATTTCTTAGCTTTAGAAATACGTATCCAGCGATGTACCTTATTACATTCTTCTCACGCAATGACAACTCCTGCACCTCACATACATGTACCTCACGTACGCGTACAGGTGACTGCTGATCTAATTTTTTTTTATGATGATTTTCATGCAGAAGGTAACTAGAAGCTGGAAAGCTATGGCCATGGTACCCTGTTCTAAAGATGTCGATGGAGTTAACTCGCGCCATGCAGCATGTAGCTTCTCTGACAACCGAGTTTTGTGGAATTCACCCCACAATGACACGGCATCAAGCTGACTTGATGAAGCTCCAGGAAAGCAACTCATTAGCCCACCAACCAAGTTATTGCTAAACCTGAGAAATAAATCGTGCCCATCTTCATTTTCTTCCACTTTAGTTAACAACCTTATCGCCTCTGGCCCTTTCAACAATGCCTTAATGATACTATCCCCAGTTACAAGTCGGATACTTTCTTTAACTATCTGTATGCTGCTTGCCTCGTCAATCGTTGGGTTAGGCGCTCCATTACTCGCATTTGCCATACTACGTGGTACCGAACTCTGGATGAAACGGGGATGGAGAGGGTTAAATGCCACGGATTCCAATCCATGTAATAGTTAATAATCCTTGGTAGAACATACAATTAGCTCGTTGCGAACACACTCATTGAAGAATAGTTTCCAGCTTGTGTTGGAATTGTTGTGCTTCAGTTAAGCCGTTGCACCTCGTTTGAATATTAGATTGCCGAACACTCCCCCCTGCCGAACTTACCCGAGACTACCCTATTTGATGACCGCCGCGGCTGACTTTCGATGTTAGTGGAATATTGAAATACTAACCCTGGTAGGCAAGCGCGAAGTAAGACATCACTTTATTATCTCAAATGGACCACGACACTAATACCTGCACATTACGGCAGTGGCCGGCGTCAGCGAGGAGGGGTGATTCAGGTCAGGTCAGATACGATAATTGGGGGGGTGAGGGGGAGTTGCTGTCCGCTTCAGACCCAATACGAAAAGTGGGGGCCCTTTAATTGTTTGGCATAGGGCCTACTCTATTTAAATACATTATTACCGGTTACAACAAGTTTGAAGGGTGGGGGGGGGGGGGGGGGGGGGGCTAATTATGGTTGGGGGTTTAGACCCGCGATAAGAAAAGTGAGGGGTGGGGGGAAGTGTACACTACAGGTACTATCATAGATACTATGGTACAATACGAAAGGGGGGGGGGGGGGGGGGGGGGGGAGTTGCTTAGCAGAAGAGGGGGAGGTACCTTATATGAAAGGGCAACTCTATGATCTATTGAATAGCGCGCGTTTTACAATTACTATTAACGACTGTATAGTACTTCAGAAATTTTAATAACTGAAGTGCAAAATCTTTAGCACCCCCCCCCCCCCCCCCCCCCCCCCCCCTTTCCATATTGAGTATGACATGCATATGAAGCACCCCCTTCGCTGAAATCCTGGATACGCCATTGATAGTGGGGTATGCTATGTCTCCGCCAACAACTATGTGCATGCACGGAACATTTGCTCCTCGAATACAAAGCCCTCAATCGAAATGTCTCTACTCCTCAATTGTTAATCAACTGTATATGCATCCATCTGATCAGAACAACAGATGAAATGTATGTTCTCATGTTTTGCATTTAGATTCCACGGCAGACCAGCAAGCATAAATGACCAACTTTCAAATTTATGCCACTTTTTACTTTTTTTTCCGCTGGTGTCGTCGGAAAAAAAAACAAGTGGTACAGTCACAACTCTACGTCCAGCTGCTTTTGCCTTAAAAGGATGTGGAGACAGGTATTGTGCAGTTTCCTATAAAAGTTAGTATGCAACTCATCAGTCAATTGAATCACACCATATAAATCAACACCCTATCTTTGGGTGTATAACACCGTAAGCAGCACTATCCCCCCTCCCCTCTTTGGCATCAGATGCTTTACTGCATGACATAGCCAACAACGTCCTATCCTAGGCACATCTCTAACTTACACTTATGTCCATATGCAAATGTGAAACAAGTTTTACCTCAGAAGAAAATCTCTTAAATGAATCAGTAGCTGCCTTCCACTGTACAATGTCCGTTGGTTTCTGTTTCACAGATGTTATCAGTGATATGCATTGTTCAGTACGGCCAAACAGAATGCGAGTGTTTACTGGAAGAAAATAGATTGTGCTATCTGGCACAGCAATCTTGAATTGTCTGGCATCAAGCAAAAGATCTCCCTCAAAATATAGTTCAACATCATCACCCTAAAAAGTAAATTAAGTAGCAATAACGTTTGCACAAACTGGCAATGTATGCATATCTTTTGAAAGAACTTCACTATAAAAGCTGTGGTCATTCCAAATTGAGGATGAGAAAAGGCAACACACTCTCTCAGAAAGACAGGGATGTCATTTGTAGTTATCATTGGTGTGAAGAAGCGAGGGTCTGTATTCCACCTTTTACCATGAAATACTTCCCTGCATGTGAAGATGAATGCTGTAAGTTCTGCCTAATGGCAGAGCCCATAAAGCCACCACTATTGACACAGAAATGCCCTGAATCAGCTGCTGCATACACACAGTGACCAAAAAGTTCAAACAGAACCCAGGTTTCCTTCTTTAACTCAGGGATACGGATAAGGAATTGTGAGCTAGGCCATGCATTTTAGCCTTTCGGAAGTAATTGAACAATGTAGGCCACACCTTGAAAGGTTAGGGTGTTACATGTACTTGTAGATGGTGGTCACAACTGGATAACGTGTCAAATCACGAGCAATTTTCCTTTTTCCAAGACAACTTGATAGTGTCGATCTCATAGAGTTGTAGTAAAATGGATAACGATCTGGGGACAAAAACTATTGAAAGCAAATAAAACACTGATTAAAATTTCTTCAATAAACTATACCTTCAAAGATGGTACAAATCCTGGTAGGAGGAATTTCCGTACTTTAGACAGAGTAGGTACAGAATGGCCTGCACTTTGAAGCATGAACCATATGAAGGATAAATTTGATTCTCCCTAAACCATGTCAACCAGTCTATTACTATAACAAGCATGTACATATTTACGTACCATTGGATGAGGACCATGAATCAGAATGTAGAGGAGAGCAAACAATAGGTTTGGAAAAGGCTTGCAAGTAGATGAACGTTCCAAACTCCTCGCAAGTTGTACAATATCTATAGTATCATAAAACACAGTGAATCTCAAAGTGGTTACCTTCAGGACTAATATAAATGACTGTGGATGCTTAAATTATAGCGTACCTGACTCAATGACAGATTCATCTTCATCTGAGCACCCATCCTCGTACGTGTATTGACAATCCTCGTCATTTCGATCAAATCCAGCTCCAACGTCTTCTATAATTAATCCTTCCTGTTTTAAGAATACAGTCATTAGATACGTGTGAACTAATTGAAAACCAGTACTTCTGAGCAGCGGTGTTGATTTTGCTCCTTTGACACGTGGGAGAGACTTTCTACTAAAATTCTATGCCTTTCAGTTCCGAAGTGCCGCTCTAAATTACTCTCGCTCATGAATCCTCGATCGCATACGTCACAAAAGAACTCTACAAAAACAGACAGTACACTTTTACTTAGCAAAGCTTATACAATCGATATCTCTAAACTATGAAAGTTCAAATGATAAACAAACCGTTTGCAACTATTCCGCCCGCCATGTTGTCAAAATAATAATAAACCAACGACCACGTGGCCATGATTAAATTTTATTCGTTGGCGGGCTTTCACCTTTGATCACTATTACTGGTATAGTAGTATGCATCGCTTAGTTTCTGCTGGATTTGGCAGTGCGAGTTCAACAATTCGTGGCACTCCCAGTTCTAAGTCAGCATCACTGAGAATTTTGTCATCAGGTTCATCCAGTATAGCGTATCATCATAGGCCTACCTGTATCAACATCCAGTATGGCCACCGTACCTTCAACATCACGATCTGCTGAAGATCCAATTTCAGCATCTGAAATTCAAAGGACGCCATATATACGACCGTTCGGACCGTAACTTGGATACAATTCCACCACATCAGCTACAACCTTGTCTAAAAAGCATCTGCGAAGAGCTGAAAAGGTTGAGACGTATAGTTGAAGTGTTGCAAGCAGAACAAAAGAAGATGGCAGGAAGTATGACGAAGTTTTTTGAAACTTCCTTTTCCATTGAAACTTGTTCCTTTAAAGTAAGTTAATGGATGTGTATTAATGTATGTTATGCACATTTGTATTTTATCATGCAAGGAGGAACTTTGTGTTCAATTGGCAGTGCTGTTTTGCAATAATGTTAGAAGAGATCCATCCAAGTCGGATATCAATGAAAGTTTTAATTTACCTGCACAGGAGTCTGCCTAAACTCAAATCCATATGCACAGGACATGCTAGGAAGGGTAATGGGTGTGGATGCTGTTATTCCACATAAGCTTCAGAAAGCGTTAAAGTTTTGCAACAAGAAACTTGCAGATATGCGATCGGAGGAAAGGCGATGAGTAAGCATGATGTTTAAACTGATGTATTTTAATCTATATCCATATACAATCTAGCTGTTTGGTACTCAGCCATGCCAGGGATTTCTGACAATGAACACTAAACAATTTGCTGAACGATTCCTGGTAGCATACAAAGTTAGTCTGGCAGTCAATTTAGATATGTATACAAAACATCTTGCTCTCATGGTAAGATACAACTGCAACAATTTGAAGTTAATTAACATTTTTTACTGTAGCGAACATTTGTGCGAACAACTGGGGATTCAAGCAGAGAAAAGACGCATTAAAAATTTGAGAAATGGATTGTTACTGTGTTTCATGGAGACCCATCAACTGATGACCTGAGCGACATTGCTGCTAATGATGCAGAATTTGATTATGGCACTGCGTCTGCTCCAGTTGCTCCACTTTCTGGTGACTTCAATTAGCCAAATGGGTATTAAGTTCAGGACTGTGAATTTAACTATTTCCGATCGTGATTTCATTATTCATCCAGTCATTCTGATTACTTCACTCATCCTGTGATTTCATTTATTTCTCATTCTGACTGATTACATGTACCTCAATCATCCATGTTTTTGTGATTTCATTTTTTTATGGCGTCTAATGACCTCATCATCCACCACACTCCCAGGGCGGCTCCTTGACATGGTGGAAGTCCTGTTCTCAAAGGCATTGAGAGGCAGCTGCCCCACCGGTGCACTGAACACAAACTGGACGTAGGAACACAAAGTGTCGTTCCTGCCATGTTTGTCTGTGGGCAGGTCAAGCTTATGTTTTCATCCAGTGATTATAAGTTTGCATTGCATTTGCATTATATGGGGCATGCATTCAGTGGGGTAGCTAGCTGGTAGGGTCTTATTCATCTATGAAACAGGTGACAGTGCCAATTTGCATGGATTCGTAACAATTTTGCCCAAGATCTTGCACGAACTGCCAAGATTATGCCGACCAACTTCTGGCTAATATCTTGCCCTTGTTTACTCAAGATAAACCACCCGGCTGGCATGATGGCCACGATCTTGCCAGAACCTCGCCGCTGGGCATTCAAAGACCACGTAAAATACACTAGCTGCGCCATTGGCAGTTAGTATTAAGAAGTTTTTATTTTCAGACCGGTACGGGCTGTTAGCACATCGTAACAGAGCCGTAACCACACTTTGTACGGTACGTTGTCGGCTCAATACGGAATGGAACTACAACCCGTTCCGAATCGACTTAACAAACCCGAACCAAGTCGTTAATTACTACGGACCTGACCCTATTCCGATATCGGCCCTGTGTCGGAATGTCAATGCCTTCCGGTTCCGTATCGGGCTGTATTTTTTTGGTTGTGTATTACTGGCGGAAACGAAAATATAACAGAATCACCAGGGCACTTTGTGAGCATTTAGAACAATTAGAGGATATTGAATGGGCGTTACGTGCATTTGAGTCTGAGTACGAGGCCCATTTTGGTTTGTGATGCCCGTAAACATTAGTTACGTGAACTCCCCGTTGGTCTCATAAAACACGTGATACGTAGTCATACGCAATCAGACGCCTGAATTGTACTAAATAGTGGACAAAATATGTCAATCACTTTGGTCATACGAAATGTTCAACTATACAACTGGCGGCCTCGTTTTCGCAATATCAAGTATCCTCTCAGCTGCTCCTCTTTCACCTAGCTCCATCAGTACATCATACAACACTCTGTATGTGGCTGCACCTCCATTCTTATTGATCCATTTCCTTAGTACTGCATCTCTTTGCTGAGCAGGAACATGATATGTATTTTCAATATCATTAATCTCTTCTTGTAATATTCCAACCATATGTGCAACAATCATATGTTGCGGTAGATTTCCAGCAACCTTAGCTATGTCAGCAGGACGTACGGAGGCATCAAGAGGACCAGCTATTGTAGGAAAGTAAAGTGTAATAATGTGATTTATAAACTGCAGAATAAAATTGATGAGACTTTGAAATAGTATGAAATTTGATTGGCATTTTACTAGTTAATATCCAAAACAACAAATCAAAATTGTAAACCTCTACATTTTTATGGACTTTGAGTTTCTATAACGCACCAAATCAAATAGTGATGTGTACTTCATTTTATACTAATTTATGATGGTTATTAAAAATATTTACCACAAAACAGCTTCAACCATAATAATTTTAAAGCAATGATGGTCTAAAATGTTAACTTATAGTTAGTTATTAAAATCAGTTAGTTATTAAAATCAATTATCGTAAACCTCAATCTTGAATAACCTTGTTAATAGAGGGTATTGAAAATTTTGATTTATGAGGGTTTTGATACAGTTACTTAACTGCTTATAATATTATCTAATTCGATTTTTTGTACTTGCAATGCTCTTCAGAAACAAGATCAGTGTTTCACGAGCACTCTGGATGAACTCTCCACTCATGCTGCCACTGCGGTCAACTAGGAAGATGAACTCACAGGCAGCTTTGGTGCTCTTGAACTCTGAGAAGCTAGAAGTTCAACATCACCACTGGACCTGACATCATGGACTCCTTATTTACACCCTGCTCTCCATTCTCCACGATGGCCCTTGGCTCGTAGGGACTCTTGTACTGGACAACCACCACCAGATCCTTGTCCAGGGGCTGACCCTCGTTGATGGAAGCCTTGATTATACCGCCTTCCGTTTCCGTACTCAACTGTGAGTGGGCGAGGTGACTTCTGACACGCCTCGACTGGCTACCTCCAGATGAAAGCTAAACATGACTGGATCAGATCCGCGATGTGAGCCTGCTTCTATTTTACCCAGAGGGTCAGTAGAGCCGACAGGATTGTACCGCGGTTTGAGAACCGCGGGAAGGCTAAAGCGCACGCCGCCTTCTGCATCTAACGTAAGCTCTCCGAATACATATTATAGTTCTTCGATGTACTAACTATGTGTTTCTCTCTTTGCAAAATAGGAAATCGTTAAGGTGTTGACACAAGTGGTCGTGGAATATTGTAATGAGAAACGCTCCCATTGACTGACTACCTGTGCATTGAGGCGGACAATGTTATGACAATCCTAGGGAAGCGTAACCTTAAATAGGAAAAATGCGGCGACCCCACTAAAAATCATGGCAAATGTAGTGTACAAACAGTCTCTCTTGGCAAAAGCTGAGAAAAATCTGGTGTGCTTGGTATTGAAGGACCCCATACATGTCTATGGGAAAATATACGAGAATATTCGCTGATTCGCAAACCGCGAATTAATTACCTTTTTCCTCATTTCTGGATATGGCGGCCAACTTCAGATGAAGCTCCGCGTCTTTGTGTGGAGACAGGTTTCCCAGAGAGATGCTGAAGATGTCTCCCGTCACCTTCTCGGCTAGAGCTGCCGAATGGCCGCTGGCGATAGCATCATCGTACATCTGACGAGCCTCTTCCTTCTCCCGTATGACGGCTTTCAACTTCCGTCCATCGATGACCACCTCCAGTCCGACTACTGCAAAGGAATCTTCGAGAGGGAACCTGAACACCACTTCGATCGGGTTTGCTTCCGTGTTGGAGTACTTGAGTGTGGTGTCCAGTCTCACCAAGGGTTCATAGAAGACTTTGAAGAACGCGTCTTTTAGTTGTACAGCTCTTGCCCTACGTAGAAACTCAAACGAAAACATTATTGCCATCCGAACCGTAAGTTAGTTTTCAGATGATGGGCCATGGGCACGTGGTTGCAAATTATCGATGGCAGCTTCAGTAATGCGTAGGCTAGCTGGTACAGTACACAGCCAGAAGTTTTTTCTTGTTTCAAACCTGCATCCAATATTGAATCAGACTGTTTACCAGACCCTGGTAGACCTGTTGCAGAATCGCTGATTCATATTAGGTGGAGTAAGATTGATTCATACAAGTATTACACGAGGATTACCAAACCTGGTTATCAGTCTGAAATATGGCTGAGTACAGGTATGAATCAACGTGGTATCCGATGAAGGCCGGAACGCATTTACGTATGTTTACCACGTTCCCAGCCCTTAATGTATTTTGTATTCACGAGGGGTCCATTCGCAATATAATACAAAGTTGAAACAAAACACGTTACAAACAATATACAATATACACAGTACATCATGTAACACCAAATGTAGAGCCTTTCCATTGGGGAGTTTCCTTTCAATCCTCCTGGACGAATCCCTCTCTTCAGATGTGCTAGTATCCGTGCAGTCATGGTCAAGGGACACAGAACGCTTCACCTGGTTACAATCCACAGTACTTGGTTAAACAAACCAATGGGCATTCATAGTCACTCAACACAGGCTGTCCATTTAAGGTGTAATCTTCACAGCCTTGCAGCAGACAAAAGCATTGCCCAGAGCATAACCGGCATGCAGCCATGAATAGCGAGTACATGTAGTGGAATATGACATTTATCACGTGAACATACAACAGTGGATCATGGGGGGGTGTAGTTACAGTGAGTGCGTGCCCTCGCCAAGGTAATAGGCTATAACTGGGGCCCACTGCTAAACTTCGAAATGCATCCTCCTAGTACCCTCCATCACCACACCCCCTACCTCCATCACCACACCCCTACCTCCTTCACCATACCCTACCCCCATCATCACATACTCTACCTCCATCCCCACACCCCCTACCTCCATCACCACACCCTACCTCCATCACCACACCTACCTCTCCCATCATCACACCTATCTGCATAACACATTAGACTTTACCTGATTAGAGACAGTTTCAACGAAATCTCCTGTGTTCACTAGTTCTGAATCACGTGCTATGATCCCAGCAAAAGCTTAACATAACCCTCAGGTAGGCAGTGCAGAAGCTGAGTGTTGACTCCTTGATCGTTCTGAAGTCCTTCAGTACATATATTCCAAGGTTGACATGTTTGAGGATGTTTGGACCTAAGCTGTATGTAACATTATGTAAATCTACCTTTATGTATGTACAGATAGGTGTGCTTACTTTCCTTAGTGCTCCTGGATGATGTATACTTCTGTCTGCAATAAGTTCTTCAATGGGAACATTATTGAAGAAATGTTACATCATAGGAGAGAGATACATTCTTTTCACCACATCTAAATATGAGAGACACATTATTTCATATTCTAATACAGCTATTATCTGTTTTAGCATACCGTACATCGCCAGAAGATGGGGCATCACACAGGTAACGCTGTACAGCAAAATGATGGCAGATATCACGACTAGGTGAGAGTCGGTTGCTGTATATATGCTGCGCTCTCACTGTTGTATTGAATGATTCACATCTAAAAAATAAATAAACAAGAATGTCTCAGCCACTTACCTGTAAAGATTTACTCTTATTTCCAACATAGGATTAGCTGTAGCTCTTAAGCCATACAGTGTCTGCATTTCCTTAGCACTCTGTACCATTGGTTGAGAACGAATAGCTGCAAACTGAGACATTTTTCAAGGGTTCTTTCTTCATCTATCTTGGACACCTTTGTCAACCTAGGAATATGCATAAGTACTATAATCCAAAGGTTTTTCAACGTACCTCACAGATACAGCAAAACTTATTGGCTGCACTATCCAGATGGTTCACCAGTTGAGAGGCATGTGGATTGTCACAAATGAGCATCAAAGGTGCCTTTGTCCTGTCTGTACATGTCCACCCAAAAAGGTATCAAAAGCTGTTAGCCAGTTATATGCTTAATTGAATATGCGATCCAAAATGAACATACCATTTGCTAGCTCTTCATCATGTGCATCACATTGATCATTAGTACTGGAAGGTATTATCATTAACCTCAGGTTCACCTTCGTGCTCTGAATGTGAGAACATGCTATGTATGACAAATGAATATAAAGTATACCTGCATTTCTGGTGGTGAGGAATTAAATAGGCTCTCATCAAAATCAAGCCATATCTGCCGATAAAGATATACTTTTTGTATTATGATACCTCTATATAGCGACGGAGGGACATTTTCAGGGGTTTGGTTTGGTACTTAGGGTTATGCCCTTCGTACTGTCGATATGGAATGGAAGGGTTAACAGCTACGTACGTAAGGGTAAAATTTTCACCCTGTCCGCCTCAAAAAAAAAGGTCTTGGGGTATTAACTCCCTACATTACATACCTCGCGAGGCGCATCCTTCAGTATTACGAGACCGCTAGCAAAAGAAGTGTGAGACGCTCTCAACATATTTATGTCGATCGAGATTGAACTGGCGTGTAAAGGTCTCCTCACACACGTGGCAACAGTACAGAACTAACAGAGATAATGTACATATAATGCAGTTATTTAATCGATAAACTTACGTTTTCGATCACCAATTGAATATACGCCACGGTTTACGATGTAGCCATGTTTTTATTATTCGAGGCGTGCTTACCGTAAATTCGTTTTTTTTTTTTTTTAATGCCACTCACAACTGGATGGGTACGAAGGTCAATTCATAGGCGGTCCCAGGGGGGTCCTAGGGGCCCCCTCCCCTGGTTATACTGCATGTATCTATGTGTTTCTAAAGCAAAATAGTTACTAACACCAGGGGCGGACACAGGATTTTACAAAAGGGAGGGTTTGGACCCGCGATACGAAAAGCGGGGGTGGGGGTGGGGCTGTACGCTTCATTGTAAAAGCGGGAGGGGTGTGTGCGCTGTACACTTCAGGCACGATACGAAAGGCGGGGGAGGGGGGTTGCTTAGCGAAAGAAGGGGAGGTTACATGAAAGGGAGGTTGCAACCCCCCCCCCCGCGAACATATCAATAATGCCCCTACCTCTTTAATTGGCGCCCTTCGTGGGGGTAGGCCCCTCCCTTCGGTAAGCGCTGGGGCCACCTATGGTCAATACCTATTTATTGCTGCGGCAACTGCTGTCAATGTGCATTTTCCTCTTGTATTCCTGCTGTATTACTTCCAATGATAGCGCTTCGTGTATATACCTTCCGCATGTCATCATTGCTCTATACTCCGAATGATAATTAACGAGGCTCGAGTGCAACGTTTACCGTATGCGTGGCCGTCTATTACAGAGACTGGCTGTAAGGATACATCAAGAAGCAACGTTGTCTTACGACCCGCAGTTGTAATACTACGGGTCTGCGATCAGTGAAGCAGTGTCTGGGCACGAGATAAGCACGTGATCATTACCTTTGAACAATGCTGTAATAACGAGCTGGTTCAAACTGTTAAAACATCTGGTTCAGATTGAGTCAAAAAGTCATTATCAGGTTGTATAATCAGTTTGAATCAACCTGGTACAACAGCCCACAATCAGACTGTGATTATCAACAGCTTTGGTTCAGACTGTGACCCACCCCTGGTTCAAACTGTTAAGCACCACCAGTTTTGAAACAGATTGGTAACTTCTGGCTGTGTAGTGGATCGTCTATAAGGCTGGTTACATAATCGGCGCCTTATACCGTACTGACAAGACGTTTTGGCGGCGACTATTTGGCGGAAGGCTCCGCCAACTGTGCCGCCATTAACTTAATATTAAATTTTTTCCGCCAATATGTTATCAGCGTCGCGGAAGGGGGCGGGGGAGGGACATTACGCACATAATTGTATAAGTATCCCTAGACCTATGGCTCTTAATCTTGCCCTGCTAAATGATTACCGTACATGTAAATGTACAATGCACAGACATACGGCGCCTGTAGTGTTCATACCGGTATTACTATATACCCGGTAGCGGGTCGGCCATACGAAATAATTCCTTTCTTCTCTTCAACTGATACCAGTACACATCCCCGACGGCTGACCCGTGCACCCAGTCGATTCAATGACGGTGCATCTGAATCAGAATCCGATTCAGATCTTTCTGATGCTGAGGTTGACGACGAACTTCACGGCTTTTGCGGAGGCAGCAGGTGCTCTTCGGCCTATTCAGTCTAAATAGAAGTATGATCAACAGCTACGCTAACATTCATCATTTCATTTCCGCCAATTATAAATCGCCATAATTTTAAAGATTCTGAGACTTCCGCCAATTACAAATCGCCAGTTAGTTAAAATGAATAGTTTTGGCTCCGCCAAATAGTTCTCTCCGCCATTACGTCTTGTCAGTACGGTACACAACCAATTCTTGAAACGCCGTGACGTGAGCGGTACCCAACTTTGGCGTAACGTTAGCGTATACGGGCCCGTAACAGTGCAAGTAAATGAATAATGATACGTTATTCATTTAACAGGGCTATTACGGTCCCGTGTACGCTAACGTTACGCCAAAGTTGGGTACCGCTGACGTTACGGGCGGGATAAGAATTGGTTGTGTAACGATCGCCTTTTTGGCGAATGTGCTATATACTCACGCTGCAAGGTCGTACTTGTGGGTTTGATGCAATCTTAGCCACTAATCATAATCAGAACCTGCACTGTACACGTGCTAGGGCTGATGCATGAATGTGATGTGTATTCATATTGGTGTGGTTTGTGACCCAAAAAAATGATATGTCTTACAGTAGCAGATTACGCCTTATAGGCGATCAAACCACACGCCTTATATACGATCCGCGCCTTGTTGCCGAGCGCCTTATATACGATCCACTACTGTATATGAAGCATTTAAGTAGGTTGATATTGTAACCATGACAATAATTAATGCATAGTGTTATCGATCGCTGGGCTGACCTTTTAAAATAATTTCATTCACTACTGTATACATGTACCCCTATCGATTAACCTATTGCCATAAAAAAGTGCGAAAGTTGCAAAGCGGTTGGGAAGCTTACAGCCCCTCCCCCCTTGTACTCCCCTTAAATCTCCTACATGTACGTCCGATTTTTATTGCCGAAAGCAGATTATATCAATCCCCTTCTATATTGCATGGATAATGGAGAGCTTACAGTTTTCCTAACCCATGCACCCCCTCCCCCACCCCCCTGCCCTCCTTGAGCGGGGTCACCACATATATTCTACGAATGACAGGAAAATTAACAACCGAACAAGGTTAATCGGTTGTGATGGAAATGCATGGGATAGATGACTCAGTGTTTGTTTCCCAGAGATCTATCATTCGTCTGAGACGTTGGCGTTTGCTTGATAACAACATTATTAGTCAAATATAACAAATGAGCTATCTTATGACTACATTATCCTCACGTAACATTTTTCTGCTGTGAGAACTATGTTATGTCATCAAGCTTTGCACCGTATAAATAGGCAACATATGGTCTGCACTTGGAACAAAATTACATACTATATAATCTGCACGTGTTTAGTTGTATGATACAAAGCCCAGCTCCTACAGGGTGCCTCTGACTGCAGTTGCATGACCTTCCTGTCTCTTCCCAAGGCCTGCAAATAGATGACCAAACAACCAGGATAGCCATTGGTCTCCGTCTGGGTACACCACTCTGTCAACCCCACATCTGCCACCACTGTGGAGGTCATGTTGATTACCTTGTTACTCACGGGCTCAGCTGCATTAAAAGCCAAGGTCGCTTTTCGAGCTATCAATGCCATCATACATAGGTGATGCACTGGCAGCTATAAATGTACCATCAACACTAGAGCCTATCGGCCTATGCAAATCAGATGGCAAGCGACCTGATGGTTGTTCCATTACCCCATGAAAGTCTGGCCAGTGTCTTGTTTGGGACTTTACTTGTGTGGATACCTTTGCAGCCTCATACATATCTGATGCCACAAGGGAAGCTAGAGCTGTAGCCACAGCTGCTGAAGCCAGGAAGAAGGAGAAATATGCTCAGCTGTCTAAATCCCACAATTTTGTACCAATTGCCATTGAGACCTCAGGTGTCCTTGGCCCTGATGAGACCTCAGGTACCCTTGGCCCTCATGAGACCTCAGGTACCCTTGGCCATGATGAGACCTCAGGTGCCCTTCGCCCTGATGAGACCTCAGGTGTCCTTGGCCCTGATGAGACTTCAGGTACCCTTGGCGCTGATGAGACCTCAGGTACCCTTGGCCCTGATGAGACCTTAGGTGCCCTAGGCCCTGATGATCTCAGTTTGCTCACAGATATCAGCAGAGCATGACACGTGTGGAGCCAGAGCTGGTTGTGGGGCCAGAGCTGGTTGTGGAGCCAGAGCTGGTTGCAGACATGACGTATAAGGTGTGTGTATAACTTGATTATCGTGGCCCCTCCCATTGTGTGATGTCCAGTAATGAGAGGTTCCCACATATGCAGGCATGTTGGGCCATTCTCACATGATCTGTTCTGTGTTCCTCCTAAGAGGGAGATAATGTATGGTCACCATTATTTGCAAAACGTGATGGGGAAGAGGGGAGGGGCCAAAGTGAATAGGCAGACGTACAATTGCTATACAGCGAAAGATTGTCTGGGGATTTTATGCATAAAGCCAGTGGGGAAAGTTTGGACCATACATGAGGGGTGACCCGCATACAAGAGGGGTGACCATACATGAGGGGTGACCATACATGAGGGGTAAACATACATGAGGGGTGACCATACATGAGGGGTGACCATACATGAGGGGTGACCATACATGACGGGTGACCATGCATGAAGGGTGACCATACATGAGGGGTGAACATACATGAGGGGTGACCATACATGTACATGAGAGGTGACCATACATGAGGGGTGACCATACATGAGGGGTGACCATATATGAGGGGTGACGATACATGAGGGGTGGGCTATGTGTGGTGTGGGATCACTGCTATCAGATGGGTACATAGACCAAAAGCTAACCCAACTAAAGTATGTGATAATTTATATCAGATGGGTACAAGCCCACCTATAACATGCAACATGTACCAGTGTGTGGGTTATGTGTGGTAATGGACATGGGATAACTGCAATCAGATGGGTACTTAGATCAAAAGGCTAACCCAACTAAACTAAGGTTAACATAGCACTAAACAAGACTGTACATGACACAGGTGTGCTGTTGTATGGAGACCTGCACTGTTATTATGTGGACTAGTACCGTCCTGTAGTGAGCTATAGTAGTATGGAGACCTGCACTGTTATCATGTGGACTAGTACTGTCCTGTAGTGAGCTATAGTACGGAGACCTGCACGGTTATTATGTGGACTAGTACTGTCCTGTGGTGAGCTATAGTATGGAGACCTGCACTGTTATTATGTGGACTAGTACTGTCCTGTGGTGAGCTATAGTATGGAGACCTGCACTGTTATTATGTGGACTAGTACTGTCCTGTGGTGAGCTATAGTATGGAGACCTGCACTGTTATTATGTGGACTAGTACTGTCCTGTAGTGAGCTATAGTATGGAGACCTGCACTGTTATTATGTGGACTAGTACTGTCCTGTAGTGAGCTATAGTATGGAGACCTTCACTATTATTATGTGGACTAGTACTGTCCTGTAGTGAGCTATAGTATGGAGACCTTCACTATTATTATGTGGACTAGTACTGTCCTGTAGTGAGCTATAATATAGAGACCTGCACTGTTACTATGTGGACTAGTACTGTCCTGTAGTGAGCTATAGTATGGAGACCTTCACTATTATTATGTGGACTAGTACTGTCCTGTAGTGAGCTATAATATAGAGACCTGCACTGTTACTATATGGACTAGTACTGTCCTGTAGTGAGCTATAGTATGGAGACCTGCACTGTTATTATGTGGACTAGTACTGTCCTGTAGTGAGCTATAGTATGGAGACCTGCACTGTTATTATGTGGACTAGTACTGTCCTGTAGTGAGCTATAGTATGGAGACCTGCACTGTTATTATGTGGACTAGTACTGTCCTGTAGTGAGCTATAGTATGGAGACCTGCACTGTTATTATGTGGACTAGTACTGTCCTGTAGTGAGCTATTAGTGAGTGATCACTTATTGTACAGGTATCAGCTGTATATGCATACACATGTGACTAAGGCCATGAGACCTTACTGTTGCTTGCAGTGTTCAGCAGTGTGTAGTTAAGTGCAAGCTACACATAAATGCTCCCAAGTGATGTGGGGGAGATAATTCCTTCTCACTACATGCATGCAGCCACACATTTCCTACATTGGTGGGACATGGAGCACATCCAGCTATGTGAGGCCATATATGGTGAAGAATTCAAGTTACAGCTTTTGAAAATTACTTGGTGATAATTGGTGAGAGGTGGAGTATTCCACAGGGCTTGTGTTCCAAAACCATCCACCCCACCACAACCACGGTGACCAGCAAGTACCAAGCTAGACCACTGGTGACATGGCTACACTAGCCAGGATAGTGGGGGAAGACAGACATGCACAATGGTGAGGTTGGCCAACAACTGGATGACCTGTGTACCAAACCTGGCCCTTGGTGTGGGTGGGTGTTCAGTAGGCAGTAAACAGCCAATCAGATCTCCATTGGTCAGATACAATGAGGTCACCTCACAAAGTATCCTTATATATATGGTATTGCAAGTGTCACATGGTTAAAACAGCAGACTGTAAACAACCAATCAGATCTCTATAAACCACAACATTGGCCAACAAATGGTGTTTACCAAAGCCAGCAAGCTATCACATCACCTCACCTGATGGAATGTCTAGAATGACTAGATGAAGAGGATGATGACCAGCTGGACCTAGAGATCCCTCAGTCCCTGGAGTCATCCCAGACCTTTTAGATGTGGACCTAGGAACGGAATGGTGCCCAGGCCTCCTAGGAGTCTCATATAAGTGGACCTGTGGGACTCCAAGTACATGTACTCAGTAGTGCATTATTTAGAACAAATCCTCACACGTATATGTGACTCAAATATACATGTGACCTCTCAATTTAGAAATGTGTAAACCAAAGGGAGTGTTGTGTTAACACTGTATGGAGTGCAGTAGGAATTTGTAACATGATGGGAAGTAAGCACACTACACAGCCCACACACTGCTTCTTTAACATCCTTCAGCTAGTTCTCCGAGTCATCTGATTCGCCTTCCGAGGAGCGTTCCGCCAAGTCCACGTTACAACTGAGCTGCTCGCGATTGAGATGTGGATCTGGATCAGAAAGTTGGGCCGCTCGTGCTGTCCTCTTTGCACCTGCACCACACGCAGCGCGTGCGATTGCAATGTTGTTCAGTCGCGCTTTTTGGATAGAAGCTTGCAAAGCTTCTTCATCCACATCCTCTGCATGTGGATCACTATCTTGTACGTTGTCTAGTAGTGCTGGCTTGACAGCAGCCCTCAGCTTTTTTATTCCTTCTGTATCTTGCGGTAGTACGTCTCCTTTGTGCAAGGCCTCTTTGACTGCTTTGTCGCGTGCAGCCTGCAGAGGAATTTCATTTTAAATCATGTATCAAAAAGCCACTGAATATAATTTACGTGAGTCAATCGGCTTTTTTTTAACTCAGAGCGGCGTTTTCTTACTTTGGAACTGTCGGCCTTCATAAGGACAGTAGATCGTCTGTTAGAATAGTAGTCCTATATATATAATAAAAAATAAATAAGCATAATCATAATCTATTTACTAAACGTGACACACCTTCACTCTTTTTACATAATCTTCTTCTCGGGTGGTACAGTGTACTTGCTGTGCCTGAGGTGGCCCCGCACTGACTCAAGAAGCTTGGACTTTAACGTAGTACTCACATCTGACCACACACATGAGGGCAGCACCTCTGCCAATTCATCACTGTTCTCGTGGAACGCGTGACGGCCTACAGTATCAGAAACAGCATCGACAACTGCATGCGCTAACGCAACGGTGGATTCTAATTCAAGCACTTCTGTGATTGCTGATCGTAAAGTTTTATGAGCGCGCTTGCGTGTTGATAATCACTGCACTTCTATCGTGCATGCATTCTTTAGACAACAGTGGACTTGTATTGGATGTTGATAATGAAAGTGGTTCAAAAACACAACTGCAGGCAAATGCATCATGTGGGGATGACGGCTGCAGACATGATCTGGACATATGCTCAGATTCAGGTACATGAATGGAAACGTACCAAATTACTAACCTAGCTTGTAATTGATTTTCATGTAGAGAATGAAGATGATTTTGCTGGTACTGGATTAGAAAAATTCCCACAGAATTGCTGTGAGGCAGAAGAATCAGGTACAATAGCATGTATATGTATATAGGTATGGTTCTTTCAGAACAAGCATAATGAGCGCTAGCCATTGCAACATATAAGTTCATGCTCATATAAAATGTAGAACTAAAGATTGAGCAACTTAATATAGTGCAGGTTAATGTTATGCAAGGAGGATTGAACAAAAAATGAATACATCACTGAATGAGTTGCTTTACTTTTTAAGGAATGGGCTGTGTGGTTGATGCTGAAAATGTCTCTACATATGCTGGGGACTGTGCAATGGATTATACAGAGGAGGAAGTAATTGAAGAAGGTGAGCATGCAGGTAATTTTATAACAATGAGCAATGACAATATATATGTGTTCAAATATGCTGCATGCATACGTGAACTATTCGTGTCAATTATAATGTATATGTCATATCATGCATTTCAATTAGATTGTGGTGAAAGTGATGATGAATCTGTTCTGTATTCATGCCAACGACAATTACTTCAAGGTATGTGAGTATATCGTAGTAAACAAAAATTATTAATAAAATGCATGACAGTTGATGACACTGCAACTTCGGCCAGTATTTCTGAATCTGCAAATCCTTCCAAAAGCAGTAATGAGAGTCAAGGCAACTTACAACACATCACACCTCCATCCATGATGTTAAGATGGATTTTTACCTTGCTCTTAAGGATATCTATTATTTTCAGATTGACACAACCAGTTATTGCATGCATCTGTGGCCTAATATCAGTAGCACTGAAGCTTACCTCACATCCTTTACATGCTGTATTTCCCACGTCACTGTATGCATTACAGAAAGTGGTTGCATTGCCTAAATAGAGAAAACAGTTTATGTTGTTTGCCCTAATGACACTTGTAACTGTCTTTACAATCTGGAAGAAGCTCAAAGGGTTGCACATTGCAAAGCAGTACATTTTGGGAAAAAATGTGGTTATGAACTAGGATATGGTCCTATCACAAAGCATTTCACTTTATACCACCTTCTGTTTGGTTAAAAGCTATGTTCAGTGATGAACCATTTCGTACGCTATTGGCTACATCACAAAACAGAGAAGTAGCATATGATGAAAAACAAGATGTGTATGATGGTGAAATTTGGAAGGAGTTTCTTGAAAATCCTCTCGACACATCAGTGCCATTTCTATCAAATCAAAACAACATTGGTTTAATGTTGAATGTTGATTGGTTTAAGCCATTCAAAAGATCTGAATATAAAGTGGCTGCTTTGATGATGACAGTGCTGAACTTACCACGAGCAGAGAGATTTAAGGAAAGATGGAGAATGGTTTTAGGCATAATACCTGGGCCAACAGAACCAAAAGGAAATATTAACAATGGGGTTTGGTATAGTGAACTTATAAGGCTATCATACTTTGATATTGTACGAATGTCTATAACGGACCCTATGCATACATTCTTATTGGGTATGGCACACAACGAAATCAAACTGTGCCTTTCTTCTCTACCTAAAGACAAGAAGTTACAGTTCCAGGATTGTCAAAGTACCATATGATGTAGGACGAATTCCCACTGGCATTAAAGATGAGGATGATCTTCCTGGCATGACTGCACAACAGTGGAAAAACTTTCTGTGTATATATGCCAGGCCTTGCTTTGCAGGGCTGCTACCTGTGAGCCAGTATCAGTGTCTCTGCTTGCTCTGTGAAAATGTAGAGATTATTATCAAGCCGTCATTACTCCAAGATGACATATGTATGTTATATACAAAGCTTTACCAACATCACAAACTATTTGAGAAGGTCTATGGAAAGTGGAAGGTTTCAGTTAACTACCATCTAGCACTGCACCTTCCTGATGTTGTTGCTGATTATGGCCCCCCACATGGTTACTGGTGTTTTGGGTATGAGCGTATGAATGGAGTGCTTGCAGACATTCCAAACAGTAACAGAAACATTGAAATACAAATATTAAACAAAATAATACAGCAGCTCTGTTTCAACTGTTATACTGATCCTCTAACACCAATGGATGAAAAATTTATGTCTAAGGCTTTAATAGAACTTACGAGTGTGGACAGAAATATTTCCACTAAGTAAAATGAACTGAAACAACTTACCCAAAATAAGGGAGGACATGTTTGAGTATTATAGAGCAATTGATCGTGGTGACGTTATTGACTGGCCAATTGAATTGCTGCATCCAAGCAAGATTAAAGTTAAAGTTGATGACAGTTTCTATCAGGAGATCACACTATTTTGTTCCAACTTGTTCAACAATGAAGTACATGTATTTCCAAGAATTGATAAATTTGGAAGGTGCCGGGTAAATGGACAATTATTTTCATCTGTTTATAATTCAACTGATTGAGGTGCATTGATACAAGCAATGTTTGTAATGAATGACAGCAATGAACTGCACCCTTACTTTGGGATTGTGAGATTCTACTTCCAAATAATGCATCAAGCATAAAAGTGACATTGGAAACCTCCAAAATGTAATACTGGCTTATGTAACTTGGATGGTGTTTAAGACACCTGAGAAAGATAAATTCTCAAACCTATATTTAGTGAGTGATACATGTTATCATCGAAGGTTTATCAGTCGCTGTACCCTGGTACGTGGTGAGAAGAAATCTTCATATTATGTTGCCAATCTACCAGAGATGTAACTGAACAATGTACTTCAATGTATGAATGTGTGCAGTTATGTTGAACTGTTGTGTATGCGGCATGTATATTGTTGAAAGCCATAACCTGAATGACTGCATGGCTAAATGTACTAATAATAATATATTAAATCATATGTATTGTTGGATTTCTTAAATTTCCCAATCTGAAGCCAATCATGTGAAAAATCCAGCGCATAATCAAACAGGATTTGGTGCACATTTTCCAAGCATAATCTAGTAGAAAATCTTTTCAAAATCTATACTAGACTTGTCAAAGGATTAAAAATCTATGTAAAATCAAAAACAGATAAAAAATCAAACATGAAATCATTCGTGTGATTTAGAATCTAAATAAATCTTCATTTGATTTCAAATCATAAGTAAATCAAATAAATCAATTGTAAAATCGTTCTCACAATCAAATAAGATTCGACGCGTTTTATCCCTGTGGTCCGCTGGCTTTAATACCATGCAGCTACCCTGCGTATCCCAGCTACGCATACCCTGGCTTATACTTTTTTACTTATACGGCATGCATGCATAAATTAAAATCGTCATTGTATTAATCAAAAATGGGATTGTAATATGTATTTTTAAAAGTGGTTTTCTCTGTGCATTATAATGCCTAGCCCCTCTTTATACAGGCTAAATTTACTCCATCCCACGCCCCCGCCCTTCACCCCTTTTTGAAACATATACCTTGCATGGAATTATAACAAATCTCTTATGAAAACGTAGACTTAAAGGTCCTATCAGTAGAACATGCATATGTTGCCTTTTCTATTTTGCTCAAGCATGAATCACATTTAAAGGGCCTGACGCTGTAACCGAGGATGCAAGGTAAACCACAGTAGCTCGACAAACATGCATCACTCCTGATGGCTATATAGCATCGCGGCATAATCGGCGGCACAGGTCATATCTACATATACGTCCAATATGCAGATCTTCAGGCAGACTTAGCCTGTGCACACTGACAAGGGATATAAACTTTCTGAAGAGCTGCATGGCAGAATTTCCTACACTGTAAAAACGGATTGGTGCATGTACAATATACGTTAACGCCCGCTTGTCATGATCAATTTGCGGGCCACAATAATTGCCAAATACCTGCCACAATGATTGCTATAATCAAATTAGGCAATATGAGAGTTAAAACGGTAGCTACATCGTTGAAGGTTTTAGCAAGGTTCTAGAGATTGGATTTGGTGTCCTAGTACATGAGCTAATTTCACTGAGAGGAATTTATCTTTGTAACTGCCATGTGAACCTGAAAAAAGATCGAAAAATGCGATATATTATAAGGTGTTACTTGTTGGGGTCCTTATCGTCTGCTTAGACGATAAAGGTCGGCCGACGCTTAACTATAGGGGTACCACCTCTATACGCCCCGTAAATCGTTACTCTCCTACGTCCGATTTTTATTGCCGAAAGCAGATTATATCAATCCCCTTCTATATTGCATGGTAATAGGAGCTTACAGTTTTCCTAACCCCCCACGCCTCCGCCCCCCGCCCTCCTTGAGCGGGGTCATTACATATATTCTACGAATGACAGGGACAATCAAACAAGGTTAACCGGTTATATAATTGTGTTGGAAATGGGATGGATGTCTGTTCGTTCCCAGATATGTATTTTTGGTCAGTGACGTTGGCGTTAGCTTCACATAACATTATTGTGATTAGTCAAATGAGCTATTTTATGACTACAAATGATAGATTGTTCTAACGTATAACATTTTTCTGCTGTGAGAACCTTGTTACATCAAGCTGTCCACCGTATAAATAGGCAACATATATGGTCTGCACTTGCAACAGAATTATACATACTATATAATCTGCACAGGGTGATTGTTGGGCAGTGCTCCGACGCCATAATCGCCCTCCCACACCCACCGTCACAGTGAGGTACTGGGATGGCTAAGAGCACGGCTTTCCTCCCCCGCAATCCTCAGAGCGAAAAACCACCTCTGTCTGAGGGGTTCTCGCATCAAGTATCAAGCAAAATCACCCTTCTGGGTATTTTTTCAAGTTTGATTTTCCGTTAACTCAAAAGAGCTTCTATCAAATGGGCCTCATAGGCATCCTAAATGGGAACTATCCATCATAAAGTTATTATAGGCACTGAATTTATAATTAGCCATACATTTCAATGCGAGCGATACTTTTCTTACGCTTGCCCTGGTAAATTTATGTATCACATTTGCTAGACACTGTTCCATTTATTCATTGATTTATTATAACTATTTACTTGCTGTATAGTGTATGTTTAGATCTATGTCTGGCTGCCCCCCGGGAGAATTAAACATAGTAAACGAACAACTATTGTACTTTGTACGCATTTAAAACGTACACCTCCCAACTGATTTGAACAATCGCTTGCATCTTTCACAGATGTATTTCTGGTTGGACCGCATACAATTTTGTACGATCTCCCGGGGGGCATGCATTATTGTAGTATGTACTTGTTGATGAGTACCTCTCATGGGCTGAGGTGCTGTTGCCATGGTAATATTGGCGTCCGCTCACTTAGGGTGTCCGGGGTGCGAGAGAGGGGATGTGCCCCCTCGAGCCCGAAACGCGGGGGCACAAATACATTTATCCGTGCCCCATTGATCGATCTGACACCTATGATCTGAAATGAAGTTCTATCTTCATTGGCAATGATTAGTATTTGTTATTATTGAGTTATTATTTACTTTCATCATGCAGATTTGAAGCCATACCTTCGCACTTAAATCTGGTATCAGCCGGTAAAATGTTAGAAGCAATGTAAACATTTGTACCCAGCAGAATGTTATGTGATAATCACAGCGACAAACCAATTCTTAATTGATTTGTCACTTACATTCTGGTACAGAATGTTTACATACCTGGTACAAACTGTTAACAATTATGTACCAGAATGTAAGTGACAAGTCAATTGAATTGGTTCCAAGTCAAGGACTGCTGGTCTGCCGCAGTACCAATTGGGGACCAATATGTCAGCCGGTCTAATATGTCAGTGTGAGGCTGTACATGTGCGGCTGTTGTCATGGCAGGGGCGGATCCAGAATTTTTTTGCGCGACTAAGCAAGAGTATATAATTTGACTAACGAAAGGGGGCGGGGCGGGGGCAGGCCCCCAGTCACTAACCCCCCCCCCCCCCCCCTCTATCCGCCACTGTGATGCAGGGGTTGGTACCATGGAGAAACATGAGGAGTATGGTGCGTATACAGATAACAGCCTTGGCTTGTCAGCGAGGTAACCAAACCTTTGAACAGAAAGTCCTAGCTACGTTGTTGATCTTCTGAAAGCATTCAGAGTATCAAGCTTTGCCTTAAATTCAAGAACTGGTCGGATAAATCGAATGATAGATACTCTCTAAAGCATCTCTATGATCGTGATTTTAAAAAACAAGTTTAAACATCCGATAACTAAGCTTTATAGAATTGATTCGACGCAGTCTTTTTTAATTTGCATAAAACTTTCCGTATTCATTTGGCTCTCAATACCACGAACACAAAGCATGCAGGTTTTTCCCAGCTTGGCTCCGGAGAGATTATTACATTGGTTATTAGATAGATAATATAGGTCGCTAAGGAACATCATTGCGCGCGTGCGTATTCTTTAATGATCCTTACGCACCCGGCCCCTTCCTTATATTACATGTATCTAAATCACATGGCGCGATACGACCGGGAAAAGTGCTTTTACTTTGCACGGATAATTGTACATGTATCTCTGCAAAAAGGTTGAATGGCAATGCACGAATCAAACTATCTACGTACATGCCATAGAACTGTTTTGCCTAGGGGTAACTGAGTTATGTACGAAGGATAAAATAATACCACCATAGAGAAATAATTAGACGATATAGTTAATTAAATGACAGGAGATTAATAGCAATTTTTGCTTTACACAATTTGAATTTGTAATTAACATCACACGAAACAATATTTACACGTATGAGATGATTTCCAAGTACATGTTAAAATGGATCATGTTCCTTGTGATATCAGTTATCAAGGTGCGACATTCATACTTCTGGCAGCCATTGCTAAGTTCTGCTGTTGGCCCACTGAGAGGGGGAGTGTCTCTTCCGGTCCACACCTACTCAGGTGTACACAGCATGGTTGCTAATGGCGACCAGCTCAGCCCAGCATACCCCGAGAAACAGGAGCAGGTGGGAGATGTGGAGTCATTGGCACACCTCCCATGGTCACAGCTGAGGCCTACATGGCTTCACCATTCACCATGGAAACAGACACATGCACCACCCAACCCTGTGGTGGGCATACCATACCAATGGTAGCCATTCCTGGGAATGCCACTGTTACCCAGGGGACACCATAGTACCAAGTCTTGGTGGACTACTGTGAGGGGGCACATAGCTGGTCCCAAGGGGTGTGTCCTTGCACTGGGTGCCATGGCGACAGGTTACATCACAACATATATATGCAGCTATTGAAGTGAGGGAGGAGGGAGAATGGTGTTTTAGACATACAGTACCCACCTACCAATATATCTGTAGACACAGCCAATGTTGCCATGGTGACAGAGACAGTAGCCAGACAAAGGCGGGGAGACCACACCTCCTCAAGTATGTAACACCCCCAGATGCTCACTTCCTTGTATAATAGAGGACAGGCTGGGGAGGAGGGGGAGGTTATAAACATGCAACATTACCTGACGGCCCCTCCCACAGCTAATACAAGATGATTAGTATTTCTTTTGAGGGGAGGCAAAGGAAGAGGAGGAGTCAGGGGGAGGGGCATCTCAAGTGTTTAACATGCAGTTTAGGTCACAGCACGTGCCCAGGCCAATGAAACCGTTGTCGTGATGGCCTGGGTACTGGACTACAGATGTTTTGGAAAAGGGTAACGTCATTCTCCACCAATGGGTGTGTCTGACCACTCCCACCTACTCCTCCCCCTCATAACTGGTAGTATCCTGCTCCCCAGTATGCTACTGTTGCCATGGTTACCTCAAAACATATATGGCTTACTTTACATTGGACAAATACAGTTTAAGGTACTTAAACCTAGTTAACCGACCACCGCGGTGACCGCGCCTCATTACCAAGACAATCACGTGAGACGTGACACGCATGCGCAGTCAGTAGTGCGTCTCATTGCGAAACGGTGGTGCGGAATAATTTTCTTATGGGTGAGCCGCCGTTCAACGAAGACCAAAGAAAATGGATCGCCGAGTACATGGCCAAAGCTCTGAAGCCAACGGAACCGTCCACCTCTGTGTCTGAGTCAACATCGCAAACCCAATCGGACGGTTAGTGCGGGTAGGGTACTTAACAACGCGCGCGTCTACTAGGGCGATACCCATTTTGCACGAATCATTCCATTCTTTGCTTCATTTGGCGGTTATGTTGTACTTTCCCCCCCCCCCAACCTCCGTAAATGCTTGGTTATTAATTAACACCTCGTTAACAGTCGATCCGTCAATTCTGTGAATATAATTAAACATTCTTATACTCAAAGATCATGACCACATGTCTCATCTACATCTTTAAGAAATACGAATTTCATTTTGAAGCTTAGTGCATCGCTGCCTTTGTATCATGGCTCAGGCTGCTCTGACAACCCCTCTTGTTGGTCCTCTCTCATATCGTGATCTCTGTGCTCAGACAGTTGATGTAGCGAGCACTATTCGCTGGTGCCAAAGTGTGAAGTTGCTAAGATCTAATTTGATGTGTTCCTGTGCAAGAGGAATGAACCTGGTGGAGAGGGAGAAGGCAGGAAAGGAGGGAGTGCTCTGGCGGTGTCCAAGGAAGGGGTGCAGAAGGGAGGTGTCTTTGAGGAAAGATACTTTCTTCGAAGGAAGTCACCTGGAAATCGAGAAGATTATAAGGATCCTTCACCTGTGGTCCACCAAGACCCCTTTAAACAAGATGAGGGTAGAGGTAGAAGTATCAACAAAAACCGCCGTGGACTGGTACAATTTTGTACGCGACGTATGCGCTCAATATTATATAGATCACCCAGCTGTAATCGGAGGGCCCAATGTAGAAGTTGAGATTGATGAAAGTAAATTCGGAAAACGAAAATACAACCGAGGCAGGACTGTTGATGGCCACTGGGTGTTCGGGGGTGTTGAGCGTATAACTGGTGAATGCTTCTTAGTAGAAGTGCAGCAGAGAGATGCAGCAACATTACTACCGATTGTGCAGAATTTCGTCAGGCCATAAGCATTGTATATTCAGATGAGTAGGCTGCCTACAATCAACTTGCTGCTTCAGCAGCATGTCAACACCAAACTGTCAACCATTCTATCCACTTTGTGGATCCGCAGACAGGCGCTCATACCCAAGGTATTGAGGGACTGTGGAGTGCGTGCAAACTCATGATGCGTGAGGAGCATGCTGGTAGAAACGCTGAATTATTCCCCACCTACCTTCAAGAATACATGTGGAGGAGGCGTTTCGGAGGGCCAACTACATTCTGTAATATAATCAAACACATTGCAGAACAATACCCCCTATGAGTGTAATGTAGCATGTAATGTTTAATTGTATTCACAGAATTGACGGATCAACTGTTAACGAGGTGTTAATTAATAACCAAGCATTTACGGAGGTTGGGGGGGGAAAGTACAACATAACCAAAAAAGTTGGTCGGCCATTGTAGCTAACTATCTTACTTCCTTTTTACCATCTTTTTGTACCGAGCTAAGTGTCCCCAGCAAGTCAAAAGGCACAACCTAAAAACGACCACAGACTTGCTCACCTTGTCATTTTTTGCTTGAAGGTTATTTCCCATATCTATTTAAAATAAACAACCCAACTATCGCTAAGCTAAATACAAATCTCCAACACCTCACAAATGGACGACAGCAGAAAATGACTGATGCAAAATGCGCTTTGTCCGTTTATGGACAAAATGGTGATATCTGCACTGCGCATGCGTAAGTACTGTAAGGTGGCACTCCCCAAGCCAGTTTGTCAGTATGAATAATGCAATTTATGGTCGTTGAGAGCAGGACACCCGTGAACAGACTTGTCTCTCAGTTGAATCTACAGCATGGTGTTATGAATAGTGAATTCGATTCTTTAACCATAAGCAAATGCACATAGTATATTCTTGTCGTCCTGAGCCAATTAAAGCCTCTCTGATTAGATGAAATTTGTTAGCCTAGCTCTGGGGCTCTTCCCCAGACTCCGTGCGCGCTGGGTGAGCTTAAAGCGTTCCCCTCTGCCCCCTCGCGGCAATGGCACGCTTCCCCCCCCCCCCCCCCCCCCCCCCCCGTCCGCTGATGCGATGCAAGCAAGGATTTTTAACAATTACATGGATTAGAATCCACGGTACAGAAACAAGAGTGACAGAAATTTTACTGGAAATTTGAAATAAGCCTATATTTAGCACACTTACAATGCATGACTGAAAATGCAGTCGGCTAAATATAGGCCTATTTCAGTAAAATTTCTGTCTCTCTTGTTTCCGTGCTTATTACACCACTATTGGTCAATCCTATATCTCTCTCGTTAAAGAATGTTTTCAGTTACTTGTTTAATCTATTGTATGTTCTACGCCTTAGCATAAAAATCAGCGCAAATACTATTAGCTCCCATATAGAGACCGCTACTAATCCGTGCCGCCTGCACGTATTATATGGTTTGCTGACGAACCTACAGCTTCCCAGTGACGGGTTCTTTTTGTAAGTTATGCTGTGTTTCGTTGCAGTGCCTCTATAGATCACGAGAAAGGCTTTAAATATACATCAGCGATCGTCTTTTTGTGGTCAATAACATCCGAGTAAGTTAGTTGCACAAAAGCGGGGGCGTGAGTGACACGGGAAATTGTATTATCTATGGCGCGCACAACCTTTTTATTAGAGCTACTGTCTGACTGAATTTGCACAGAACGCACCAAGATCCACTGCATGCATGCATGGGAGATGTATTTTTGCAGCCGAAAGAAGTTCAAAACGTTACTTTCTGGATCAATTGCGAAGGGATATGAGATTCGACGTCAATACAAAATAATCCGCGGATATCACTGAAATGATTCAACTTTCTTACTTGTGCTCTGGGATGTCTCATCAACCATTTGTAAGCAAATGCCTTACTATTTAGGTTAATATGCTAAACTGGCTTCTGGGGTCAAGGAGACGATATAGGTTATGCATTGCTAAGCCTTCTCACTCTCTTGCATCGAATCTAACAATCTTATCGTTTCTGGCCCTTTCAATGATGTCCTAGTTACACTATATACCTGCAGCTATAAGCCTTAACGATCAGTATGTAGCTTGCCTCATTAATCGCTGGATTACATACAACTCTCATACTACGTATACAGAGCTCTCAAGGGAACAAGGATAGAGAAGGTTAAACGTCACGGATTCCAATACATGTTTTAAAAAATCCTTGGACGTAGCTAGCTTGACCATTTTTCTACTGCTTCATTAGGTGACTTCGGTCCTGCTATATGGTTTTAATGACCTCTTATAGCTCCACGCTCGTATCACTTTATGGATTAGGCGCCAAAACCAGTTCTCAGGTACTCGCTGTCTGCGAGGACCTACTCGGGTAGCCAGTACAACGACCTCAAAGCAATTTTAAAACTAAATGACGGTTCCTGTGCATTCCCAGAAATCAGAATGCAAACCACGTCTTCTCTTATCTTTAAAAAAAATTAATTTTGCTGTTCGTTGTGAATGCATGGAAAATTGGTCCGCGCCCAGAGACTGACCAAAATTATCGTTGAAAATTGTGGTCCACCTAGATCAAACTTACCGTACGCGTACCATATAGTCTATTATGTTCCTGGTTGAAAATGTTGGTCCTGGTGTTGAAAGTAGGCGGTAATTTATATAGAGGTCAAATACAGGTAACCTGATATCGTTGTGTATAGGGTCGGCAGTCAGGCAGTGGGAGCTTTGTGTTCGGCAAATGTAAAGCTTTCAAGAAGCCGCGGTTTCAATACTCGGAAAAAAGCCATGCTACTGGGTAGTCTTAGGGGAATCCGTCTTAGGAAACAGTAAGTGTTATTTAATGTGACTACGTTTCCTTTAAATTATAACACATCGGTGCCGAACATACATAGTGGCTGACCTTAATAACATTCAGTGTCTTATCGGTGAACGCGCGTATGTGACTCGTGCACTTAAACAGTGCGAAAGTTGCAAAGCGGCTGGGAAGCTTACAGCGCTCCCCTATAATCCCCCTTGGGGGTGTGAGGCGTGTTCCTTGCCTATCACTTTCCCCTACTAACTCGCTAGATCATGAATTTTAATTAGGATTATCATCAAAGTTACTATAGGCTTATTTATTCTTGAACTATATCCGGCCAAACAAATATGCCAAATCGCATTCTTATTTCATAGCAAGCCGTCTTGCCATCAGCCGATTTATTTAGTGTTGAAGACTGAAGTTGTTATAATTAGCCCCCTCCCCCCCATGAGGTTTTGTAAAGTTGTCTATACTCCCCTGAAGGAGGTTGGATCCGGCGGCCAGGCAGGTCTGCAACACAGGATGTTAATGCTCATAACGTGCACATGAGTTGTAAATACAATTAAGTGCATGGAGTTAGGCCAATCCGCTAACCATGCCTACTGTTCCATAGCTTCGTAACTCAGCGACCGGGAAAACAGCCACCCAAATGTACATACACACACACACACTATAGCTGGGTTCAGGGTTTAGAGTTGTGATTCGTCTGTTACACCATGCATGACTTCAGAACGGTAAACGCTATTTACTCATATTTTCACCACTTCATACTTACAACACCATTTTTGCTCGTGCCAGTGGTGCAACGACCGATACCCCTTGGGGTTCATATCTTTCGGCTGGAAAAATCAATTCACTTTGATTTTGGTACATATACGTCTGACGCAAAACATTCACGTCATTAAAAATTCTGGGCACTAACTCCATAATCTGATGGACAGACTAATTTCCAGTGCGTATAAGAAAGACGTTGGTGAGAACGTAAGTGTCTCTTAGAATATTTAAAGATTTCAAACTTGAAAAAATATGCGCTAGGTCCCTCGATCCCACCCACATATAAGAGCGATGTGCATTAACCGGCTTGAGCAAAATAGAGAAAGCATGTTCTACTGATAGGCCCTTTAAGTCTTTGAGAGGTTCTTTAAGTCTAGGTTTTCGCGAAGAGTGGAGGGCGGGGGGGGGGGGGGGGGAGAAGGATTAAATTCTACCTGTACTTCTTTTTAAAGAGGGGCTAGGCATTAAAATGCACAGAGAAAACCATTTTAAAAATCATATTACAATCCCATGTTTGATATAATGATGATTTTAATTTATGTATATGCGGTTTAAGTAAGAAGCAGGGTATGTGTAGCTGGGATACGCGGAGCCCTTTAAGTATATGGTCACCGTGCGGGGCAGCTGCATGGTTTTAAAGCCGGCATACGACTTTAAATACCGGTCACTGACATAATTAATTTAATACATCGTTCAGCTCGATCAGACTGTTAGTTCCATGCCTATCTGTTCCTCTTCAGCCAAGATAATTACTGATTCTTCTACACTATATAGGTACGAAAATCCCTCCACCCCCCTAACCTTAGGAAGTATCCGCGGGGTTATATTATTCCAGGATAGTACATAAGTATATAAACATTACCCAATGCACGGTATTCATATAAACGTTGGAAATCATGTGAGTGTAATTATGCACAACTAGCATGATCTAGGTCCTTCATGACTCAAAATGGAGTTCAGTAATGTCTATCCCGGATTAATCTGGAAGCATTATTTTGGACAGATGGATTTCACCCCCTGTTGCCAAACACATGCACATGATAATCAGAATGCAAACCACGTCTTCTCTTATCTTTAAAAAGAAAATTTAATTTTGCTGTTCGTTGTGAATGGAAAATTGGTCCGCGCGCCGAGACTGACAAAAATTATCGTTGAAAATTTTGGTCCGCCCAGACCAAACTTACTGTACCAGATATAATGTTCCTGGCTGAAAATGTTGGTCCTGATGTTGAAAGTAATTTATATAGAGGTCAAATACAGGTAGCCTGATATTCTTGTGTATCGGGTCGGCAGTGAGGCAGTGGGGAGCTATTGTATGTTCGGCAACCGTAATTTTAAAAGCTTTCAAGAAGCCGCGGTTTCAATACTCGGATAAAAGCCATACTACTGGGTTGTCTTAGGAAGCACTATATAAGTGTTGTTTAATGCGACTACGTTTCTTTTAAATAATAACACATCGGGTGCCATATATATAGTGGCTGACCTTAATAACATTCAGTGTCCTATCGATGAACTTACATGTATGCGCGTATGTGACCCACTTAAACTGTGCAAAGCGGCTGGGGAGCTTACAGCGCTCCCCTTGGTGGTGTGAGGCGTGTCCCTTGCATACCATTTTCCCCTACTAGCTCGCTAGATCATGAATTTTAACTAGGATTACCATCAAAGTTACTATAGGCTTATTTATTCTTGAACTATATCCAAACAAATATGCCAAATCGCATTCTTATTTCATAGCGAGCCGTCTTGCCATCAGCCGATTTATTTAGCGGTGAAGACTGCATGCAGTTGTAATAATAATAACCCAGTTTTGTAAAGATGTCTACTCCCCTGAAGGAGGTTGGATCCCGCCAGGTATAGGTCTGCAGCACTGGATATTAATGTTCATGACGTGCACATGAGTTGTAAATACAATTAAGTGGGAGGAAGGCCAATCCGCTAACCAGGCCTACTGTTCAATAGCTTCGTAACTTAGCGACCGGGAAAACAGCCACCCAAATCTACATACACACGCACACACACACACACACACACACACACACACACACACACACACACACTATAGCTGGGTTCAGGGTTTAGAGTTGTGACTCGTCTGCTACACCATGCAAGACTAATTCAGAACGGTAAACGTTTATTACTTCCTATTTTCACCACAGCATAAAAAACGTGTCGAATCAAGTCTTGATTTTCAATTGATTTGCCACTTACATTCTGGTACAATATATGTACTAGAATGTAAGTGGCAAATCAATCGATAATCAAGAATTGGTTCTACGCTTTTTTTTTTTTGCTGTGCACCACTTCATACTTACTACACTATCTATTATGGACATTTGCTCGTGCCAGTGGTGCAACGACCGATACCCCTTGGGGTTCAAACGCTCCATATCTTTCGGCTGGAAAAATCAATTCACCTTGATTTAGGTACATATATACGTTGACGCAAAACGTACACGTAATGAATAATTCTGGACACTAACTCCATCATCTGATGGACAGACTAATTTCCAGTGTGTATAAGAAAGACGTTGGTGAGAACGTAAGTGTCTCTTAGAATATTAGATTTCAAACTTGAAAAAATATGCGCTAGGTCCCTCGATCCCACCCACAAATAAGAGCCATGTGCATTAAAACATTACTAGCATATAATATTTGTCGAGCTACTGTGGTTTACTTTGTATCCTCGGTTACTGCGTGAGGCCGTGTACATGTGATTCATGCTTGAGCAAAATAGAAAAGGCATGTTCTACTGATAGGCCATTTAAGTCTAGGTTTTCATAATAGATTTGTAACAATTCCATGCAAGGTATATGTTTCAAAAAGGGGTGGGGGCGGGGGTGGGGGGTGGATTAAATTCAGCCTGTATTTCTTTTTAAAGAGGGGCTAGGCATTAAAATGCACAGAGAAAACCGTTTAAAAAAATACATATTACAATCCCATGTTTGATTATTTTAATAATTTATAATATAACATAATTTCATCGTTCAGCTCGATCAGACTGTTAGTTCCATGCCTATCTGTTCCTCTTCAGCCAGGATAATTACTCATTCTTCTACACTATATAGGTACGAAAATCCCCCCACCCCTCTCCTCTAACCTTAGGAAGTATCCGCGGGGTTATATTATTCCAGGATAGTACATAAGTATATAAACATTACCCAATGCACGATATTCATATAAACGTTGGAAATCATGTGTAATTATGCACAACTAGCATGATCTAGGTCCTACATGACTCAAAATGGAGTTCAGTAATGTCTATCCCGGATTAATCATGGAAGCGTTATTTTGGACAGATAAATTTCACTCCCTGTTGCCAAACACACATGATTTCCAACGTGTATATGCTATAGCCTCGTTATCAATATCGTGTAATTCTTATATGCTTATATACTATCCTAGCAGGAATAATACAACCCCGCGTATACTTCCTATCCTAAGGTTGGGGGGATTTTCGTACCAATATAATGTAGAAGAATCAGTAATTATCATGTCCGAAGAGGAACAGATAGGCATGGAACTAACAGTCTGACGCTCATCCGCTCAGCGGTGTGGTGGATGAGGGCAGGTTTGCGGGCAGGTGTGCCAGTGGAGAGCTGAACGATGCATTAAATAAATTATGTCAGTGACCGGTTGTTAAAGTCGTCCGCTGGCTTTAAAACCATGCAGCTACCCCGTGTATCCCAGCTACGCAGCTACGCATACCCTGGCTTATACTTTTTGAATTATACGGCATGCATGCATGCATAGATTAAAATCGTCATTGTATTAATCAAAAATGGATTGTAATATGTATTTTTTAAAGTGGTTTTCTCTGTGCATTTTAATGCCTAGCCCCTCTTTAAAAAGAAATACAGGCTGAATTTATTCCACCCCCCACCCCCGCCCCCACCCCTTTTTGAAACATATACCTTGCATGAAATTGTTATAAATCTATTATGAGAACCTAGACTTAAACGGCCTATCAGTAGAACCTGCATATGTTGCCTTTTCTATTTCGCTCAAGCATGAATCACATGTATACGGCCTCACGCAGTAACCGAGGATGCAAGGTAAACCACATGCAGTAGCTCGACAAACATGCATCACTCCTAGTGGCTATATAGCATCGCGGCATAACAGACGGCACACATCATATATCTACATATACGTCCAATATGCAGATCTTCAGGCAGACTTAGCCTGTTCACACTGACAAGGGATATAAGCTTTCTTAAGCTGCATGACAGAATTTCCTATACGACCGAATCTCCTTACGAAATACGTTAACGCCCGCTTGTCATGATCAAATTGCGGGCCACAATAATTGCCAAATACCTGCCACAATGATTGCTATAATCAAATCATAGGCAACTTCAGGGATTAAAACGATAGCTACATCGTTGAATGTTTTAGTAAGGATCTAGAGATTGGACTTGGTGTCCTAGTACATGAGCTAATTTCACTCAGAGGAATTTATCTTTGCAACTGCCATGTGAACCAGAAAAAAGATCGAAAAATGCGACAATTATAAGGTGTTACTAGTTGGGGTCCTTATCGTCTGCTTAGACGATAAAGGTCGTCCTACGCTTAACTATAGGGGTACCACCCCTACGCCCCTTAAATATTTACTCTCCTACGTCCGATTTTTATTGCCGAATTCAGATTATAACAATCCCCTTCTATATATATTGCATGGATAATGGAGAGCTTACTGTTTTAATGTCCTACACCTCCCACCCCTCTTGAGCGGGGTCACTACATATTTGAATGACAGGGAAATTAACAACCGAACAAGGTTACTCGATTGTGATGGAAATGGGATGGATGGCCGTTAGTTTCCCAGAGATCTTTCGTTGGTCAGAGACGCAACAATATTATAATAGTCAAATATAAAAAATGAGCTATTTTATGACTACGTAACATTTTTTTGCTGTGAGAACCTTGTTTCATCATCACGCCGTGCACCGTATAAATAGGCAACACTGGTATGGTCTGCACTTGCAACAAAATTACATACTATATAATCTGCACGCGGTGATTGTTATACGATAAAAAGCTCTCACGTCATAACCACACCCACCATCACAGTGAGGTATTTTAGATCTATATCTGGCTGCCCCCAGGGAGACTTAAACATAGCAAACGAACAACTTTTGTACTTTGTACGTCACAACTGATTGGAATAATCGCTTGCATCTATCACAGAAGTACATGTATTAATGGTTGGATCGCATATGCTGTCCAATTTTGTGTGTATACTTAATGATAGGTACCTCTCATGGGCTGAGGTGCTGTTGCCATGGTAATATTGGCGTCCGCTCATTTAGGGTGTCAGGGGTCCGAGGGAGGGGATGTGTACCCTCGAGCCCCAAGCGCAGGGGTACGAATACATTTATCCGTGCCCCATCGATCGATCGGACACCTATGTAATTAGCAACAAGTGATCTGAAATGAAAGTTCAATCGTCATTAGCAATGATTAGTATTTGTTATTGTAGAGTGATTATTTACTTTCATCATGCAGATATGAAGCCATACCTTCCCTCTTTCCGCACTTACATTCTGGTATCAGCCGGTAAAATGTTAGAAGCTATGTAAACATTTTGTACCCTGCAGAATGTTATGTGATAATCACAGCGACAAACCAATTCTTAATTGATTAGTCACTTACATTCTGGTACAAAATATTTGCCTGGTACAAACTGTTAACAAATATGTACCAGAATGTAAAAATCAATTGAAAATCAAGAATTGGTTCCAAGTCAAGGACTGCTGGTCTGCAGCCGTACCAATTGGGGACCAATATGTCAGCGGGTCTAGTGCGACTGTTGTCATGGCTCAACCATCTTCCACCTTTACATTGAACACTTATATCGCGCGACTATTCAGAATTTTTGGAAATCATACAAATGTAACAGAAGTAAACTATGTAGCTATGTATGAGTCAACCAACTAAGTAGAGGTCTGAGACTTTAGCACGGGGACCTGCCCTTGCAAGAAATGCTCTGGCATTCAAGCGCACAAGGGAAAGGTTTAGTCTGGAATAAATGCTGTCCAGAGTGGTGGAAGTGGAGGAGTTAAACTGGACTGAAAGGCGGGAACAAGTTTCTTGAATGTGTTAGAGGCAAGTTGGCCCCAGGCCCCGAATGATTCCACAACAAGGGGTATGCAACTCCAGCTTAGTTCTTCACAATGAATATATAATATGACGAACGTAAGGGGAGGCGGGGCACGGGCCCCCGGTCGCCCCCCCCCCCCGGCCCCGCCTCTGTGATGCAGGGGGCTAGTACCATGGAGAGCCATGAGCACACAGGGAAAAAAGCCCGCGAATCGCATAAATGATTGCATAATTGATTAGGCGTTCAAATCCTCATCGAATCATAATTGATTTAGGAAAAAATCAATTCAAGAATCTAGAGAAAGAGTCATTTCAGATTTTTGAATGGATTTCAGTGATAAAATCAATCGCAAAATCTGATCTTTTGTCTAGTTTTGATTCTCCAATTGATTAAAAGGTAGAGAATCAATTATGAAATGTTAGTCTCAGATTCTGTGTATGATTTCTTTGTCAATTAAGATTCATCTATGAAATACATTTAATTGATTCAAGCCAGGGGTTACACAGATGCCAAAAAAATATTTAAGAGTCATATTCTGTAGAGAACTCCGAATTTAAAAAGTTCTGTTTGTCGGTGCTAGCTGTCCTGGCATTTCTGAATATTTCGATATGCTCTGGCCCGAGCTAAAATCAAATTTGTCTCCTCTTGCAGACCAGCTCATCGTCACCGTTGTAGCTTAGTTGTGGTGACAATTCATTTGGATTTATAGCTGAGACTGACTCTCTGATACTTTTCCATCATCAGCAAGTATCTCCCCTTGCTGAATGGCTTATTGAACTGCTTTATCACGTGCCACCTATGATCAGCGAGCAACGACAGTATAACTTACATAAGATAATTGGCTGCAATTAAGACCATATATGAGGGGTGACCATACTTGAGGGGTGACCATACATGAGGGGTGACCATACACGAGGGGTGACCATACATGAGGGGTGACCATACATGAGGGGTGACCATACATGTACATGAGGGGTGACCATACATGAGGGGTGATCATACATGAGGGGTGACCATACATGAGGGGTGACCATACATGAGGGGTGATCATACATGAGGGGTGACCATACATGAGGGGTGACCATACATGAGGGGTGATCATACATGAGGGGTGACCATACATGAGGGGTGACCATACATGAGGGGTGACCATACATGAGGGGTGACCATACATGAGGGGTGACTAAACATGAGGGTGACTATACATGAGGGGTGACCATACATGAGGAGGACCATACATGAGGGATGACCATATATGAGGGGTGACCATACATGAGTGGTGACCATACATGAGGGGTGACCATACATGAGGGGTGATCATACATGAGGGGTGACCATACATGAGGGGTGACCATGCATGAGGGGTGACCATACAAGAGGGGTGACCATACATGAGGGGTGACCATACATGAGGGGTGACCATACATGAGGGGTGACCATACATGAGGGGTGACCATACATGAGGGGTGACCATACATGAGGGGTGACCATACATGAGGGGTGATCATACATGAGGGGTGATCATACATGAGGGGTGACCATACATGAGGAGGACCATACATGAGGGATGACCATACATGAGGGGTGACCATACATGAGTGGTGACCATACATGAGGGGTGACCATACATGAGGGGTGACCATACATGAGGGGTGACCAAACATGAGGGGTGACCATACATGAGGGGTGATCATACATGAGGGGTGACCATACATGAGGGGTGACCATACATGAGGGGTGACTATACATGAGGAGTGACCATACATGAGGGGTGACCATACATGAGGGGTGATCATACATGAGGGGTGACCATACATGAGGGGTGACGATGCATGAGGGGTGACCATACATGAGGGGTGACCATACATGAGGGTGACCATACATGAAGGTGACCATACATGAGGGGTGACCATACATGTACATGAGGGGTGACCATACATGAGGGGTGACCATACATTAGGGGTGACCATACATGAAGGTGACCATACATGAGGTGTGACCATACATGAGGGGTGACCATACATGAGGGGTGACCATACATGTACATGAGGGGTGACCATACATGAAGGATGACCATACATTAGGGGTGACCATACATGAGGGGTGACCATACATGAGGGGTGACCACACATGAAGGGTGACCATACATGAGGGGTGACCATACATGAGGGCTGACCATACATGAGGGGTGACCATACATAAGGGGTGACCATACGTGAGGGGTGACCATACATGAGGGGTGACCATACATGAGGGGTGACCATACATGAGGGGTGACCATACTTGAGGGAGACCATACATTAGGGGTGACCATACATGAGGGGTGACCATACATGAGGGGTGACCATACATGAGGGGTGACCATACATGAGGGGTAACCATACATGAGGGGTGATCATACATGAGGGGTGACCATACATGAGGGGTGACCATACATGAGGGGTGACCATGCCTGTACATGAGGGGTGACCATACATGAGGGGTGACCATACATGAGGGGTGACCATACATGAGGGGTGACCATACATGAGGGGTGACTATACATGAGGGGTGACCATACATGAGGGGTGACCATACATGAGGGGTGACCATACATGAGGGGTGACCATACATGATGGGTGACCATACATGAGGGGTGACCAAACATGAGGGGTGACCATACATGAGGGGTGACCATACATGAGGGGTGACCATACATGAGGTGTGACCATACATGAGGGGTGACCATACATGAGGGGTGACCATACATGTACATGAGGGATGACCATACATGAGGGGAGACCATACATGAGGGGTGACCATACATGAGGGGTGACGATGCATGAGGGGTGACCATACATGAGGGGTGACCATACATGAGGGGTGACCATACATGAGGGGTAACCATACAAGAGGGGTGATCATACATGAGGGGTGACCATACATGAGGGGTGACCATGAGGTGGTGGGATATACATGTATTTATGTACTTGTATCCGATAACCATGTTACCAGTGTGTGGGTGATTTGTGGCAATAGTCCACATATATGATAACTATTATCAGAATGGTACAGCACCAGTGTGAGTTGGGTCTGGGACCCAGAGGAACAATCAGTGCTTCTGATCAGCAATTTGCAATCTTTTCTTAGAGATGGTGGCTTTGAAAAAAGCCATTACAGTTTGAAGAAGTGATGTGATATGGAGGGAGAGTTGCTGCTGGTGGTCATGGTGACGACCTTTGTACCTTCACTGACGTCATGCTTGGACAGCTCACCAGGTGGGTGGAGCCTCATGGCAGTGTGGACCTCCCTGCTGGTGATGGTGTGTAGTGGGGCAGGTGGGAAGCCTTGGTGGCTATCCTCAAGAAGATGTAGTTGATGAACGAGTTCATGATGCTCATGGCCTTGCTGGAGATGGTGGTGTCTGAGGTGGACCTGCTTCCATCACCTTGTAGATGTAGTAGGTCTCTTTGTGGGGCTTCTTGCTTCTCTCCCTTCTTACTAGCCATCTTGATGAGCTGTGTTACAGTAGAACTGTAAGTGGAGGGAACCATTCAAACACAAAAAATGGTTACAAAGGCACGTGACCTCGCCAGCTGAGGGTTCCATAGTCAAATACTTACCTGTGTACATGTTGCTCCGTCTGCATGCCTGAGCATAGCCAACAGCACGTGTGTGTGTGCGTGTGTGTGTGTGTATGTGTGCGTGCGTGTGTGTGTGCGTGTGTGTGTGCGCGTGTGTGTGTGTGCGTGTGTGTGCGTGTGTGTGTGTGTGTGTGTGTGTGTGTGCTTATCCAAGTAGGCCGTGCAGTTGGCACACATCCACACGCAGGACTGGTCCGCCTCGTTATCACGCGCTCCCTGTCCGACGGCGCGATGGGGGCAGGTGGTGGTGATGAGGCGACAGTATGTGGAGCAGAGGACAGTGACGCACTCCTTGAGCACGAGGAGACTGTCTGACTGCGGTACAAAGGAACTGGTTGGTTTGGAGGGAGGGGGCGGGGTAATACGGTATGCGGCAAGCAGTGTAGCTCTGAACAACGTTTTCACTTTCACCTCAAAAACCTCTCACGACCAGGATAACAAAATTCCAATTAATTGAACAATTAAAAGAAAATTATCGATCACAAATTTAAATTAACCATGCGACGACTGAGACTAGTCTCTTACCCATACCCTCAATCCCACAGCTGCGGGTGGATTACATCACCGCTATACGGCGGTGATGTAATCCACCCGCAGCTGTGGGATTGAGGGTCTGGGTACGAGACTAGACTAAGACAGTGACGGTGCTGACGGACCATATGGTAGTTAAGTATCCAAGTGCAGGCCCGTTGAGAGCCAGGTTGGGGCCCGGGGAAGGACGCTCACGGGGCCCCCCCTGACCCTGTAGGCTGAAACTACAGGGGCGAATACAGGATTTCAGAAAAGGGGGGGGGGGTTGTTAATGAATAATAAGACGAGCGGGGGGGGGGTACTGTCAATTTTCGGCCGGTTCAACGAGCGGGGGGGGGGGGGGGGGGGGGAGGTGCTGTCCATTTTCGGCCGGTTCAAAGAGCGGGGGGGGAGGGGGGGTGGCTGTCCATTTGTCCATTTTTGGCCGGTTCAATGAGCGGGAGGGGGCTGTCCGCGTACAACTGCGTGCGATAAATGGATAAAAGAGGGGGTTGCAATCTCCAAAACCCTAAAACTGCGTGCAAAAAAAAAAGATTTTGGACATAAGGGGGGGTTGCACCCCCCCCCCTGTTTCCGCCCCTGAACTATCAGAGAGTGTTCAGAGCTTGCCGGAATTCTATTTATCATTATAATATTATAAATACTCTATTACTACGATCCCATTTGCGTCAGGATTGTGCATTCAGTACAAACTAAGTGAGTGAAAAATTCTGTGCTCAATCGAAGACGAAAGGGTCGTCGCACACAATTGGGAAAAAAAAAATTCTTAGGGATCGCGGGGCCCCCTTTGTGCCGCGGGGCCCGGGGTAGTGTACCCCTGTACCCCCCCCCCCCCCCCCTTCTCAACGGCACTGTCCAAGTGGAGGGTCCTCCCTAGCTCTTAAGTTATTTCATTATCATGCTAGGATGCTGCAAATGGCGGTCCAGAGGCCTGCAGGTGTTTGTAGTTATCAGCGGACATGCTGACCTCCGACATGAAGCTGCAGCTGAAGGTGAGTGTTCTCCCTAGCTCATGTAGACCACACCCCTGGCCCCGTGTGGGGTTACCTCCTTCAGCCCGGAGAAGGCAGTCATCTCGTTCACACCTGAGAAAGCAGTGGAGGTGTTTGTGTAAAGGAGGGAGGAGATCCACATGTCTAAATGTCTAGCCCCTGCACGTTAGGAGGTTTTGGGTACACCCTCTCCTCCTCCCTCTCACCGTCCCTTCCCTCTCTTCCTCCTCGCCGCCCAGACCCAAGGTGATAAATACACATGGTAGCGGCTACTTAACGCATGACAGGTTGTCCCTTGTAACCATGGAGACCTGCAATGTCTCCTAACCACCTGCCATGGTTTGGTATGTACATGTACATGTGTACTTTGTGGATGTGTGTGCATGTGTGTACACACGTGCCTGTTAACAGGAATACCATACTGCCAAGATGTATTGGTGATAACCAAGTTGACGGAAAATTCCACCAACTGTATCACCATCAACTTGATGCATGTATTTCATTGTCTCTGCCAACAAGTTATCCACGTACGTTTTTTTAAATTAAAGCGAGGGGGAGGGGCACTGCTTGCTGCACTGAACTCCAAATAGCCCTGTACACGCACACATACATTTGCCCACTAACCCAACATGTGATTTCAATGTGTCTGGTATGTGTTCACGTACATATAGTACATGTGCACACAACACATGTACTATATGTACGTGAACACATGGCTTTGGGGGCATCCTCTCTTCCCTCCCTCCCTCCACCAGCTGAGACCCAACACCCTGGTAGCCTGGTCTAGTGTGCTACATGTAAAGCCTTCACCCCTAGCTCCTTCTTCCGTCTTTCCCTCACAGTGGTTGCCATGTCACTGTTTTTGATAACCATGACCTATATTTGTCAATCCACAGCAAACACACATCTTTGCACACCATGTCCAAAGGTTAAGTATTTTACCAGAGGGGCAGTAAGTTTACAAATCTAAATAAAGCACATCTTTGCACTCATGTGTCAGATGTACATGTATTGTTGTCATGACAACAAGCAGAGCCTCCAGGAGAAAGGATAATACCACACAACAGGAGAATGATGGTGTACAGCCGGGACACTCCCACATTGACGAGTCCCCATGCCATAAAGGTAGCAAGTGGCTGCAACATGTTAACGCAGTTCCCTCATAAGGTTAGCATGTGGCTTGGGGCATTTGGTGGGGCCTGTTCCATTATGAGATGTTGGTGCAGGGGAGGGAGGAGATCCACGTGTTGGTGAGCAGTCAGCATGCCCACCCCTGTATGTTGGGAGGTTTTGGGCACGCTCGACTCCCTCCTCCCTCCTCCTCCCTCCTCCTCCCTCCTCCTCCTCCCTCTCTCCCCCACACCACCACAGTCCCAAGATGATAATATTCATGTAAGTGGGAACAGCACACTCCTGTCAACTGTAATAAACGCTGGCCAGGGGGCAGGCCTATGGTAGTACCTAATGATCAACTAACATGAATATTCATGAAAGGAACAGTCATCTGCTGGGGGCACTAGTCAGTTCATTTCCCATCCCTTCTAACAAATGCATGCTGTCAACTCAACGTGTGGGGCACATCACTGTACAAGGAATGAGCTACAAGCCAGTAGGTTTATGGTACTAGCTTGCACAGCAATACAGGATTTGCATACTTCATTATGGTATAAGGAGATGTACATGGGGAGGAGGGGGAGGGTAGGGTGAGTGATTTGGCTGGTGGGTGTGATGTCTCTCACCTCCAGTTGTGAACACTTATAATTCAGTAATTCCTTGTGTTGTTTTTTATGAATGGTTTCTTTATTGCTCACACACCACACACACACACAGTACACAGTTGTCATCATCACCTCAGCATGTCCAGACCTCTGCCCAGCAGTAGGTGTGGACACCCAGGATGAGCAGGAGGCTGTAATGGTTGCCATGTCATTGGTTTAGCATTTGGTATTGGCTTGTGGGAGTCTTTGGACACACCCACTCCACATTACCCTCAAAAGGTTAGCATGTGGCTTGGGGCATTTGGTGGGATGAGGTAGACCTGTTCCATTATGTCTTCACATCTCTCTTTTCATTTCCAACAAACATATGGTGGTGTACATGTATGTGGTGGCAGTGTGTTGGGTCATCTTGTGTGTCTTGTTTCCTTCCCTTTTTGTGCACAGGCAACACTGCACACATGTATGTTTTCAAGTGTAGGGCCCTGGTTAGGGAGCACACGTGCCTGTTAACAATACTGCCAAGACGTATTGGCGATAACCAAGTTGACGGAATATTCCACCAACTGTATCACCATCAACTTGATGCATGTATTTCATTGTCTCTGTCAACAAGTTATCCACGTACGTTTGTAAAAATAAAGCGAGGGGGGAGGGGCATTGCTTGCTGCACTGAACTTCAAATAGCCCTGTACATGCACACATACATTTGTCCACTAACCCAACATGTGATTTCAATGTGTCTGGTATGTGTTTACGTACATATAGTACATGTGCACACAACACATGCGTTGAAATGTAAGTTTGTTTTTTTGTTGTGTAAATTTAATTTTTTTGTGTATATTCCCCCACTTTCCCCTCCCTCCTCCCCATACCCTCTGGTGTGCAGCTGATCATTGGGGAGGACACTGGAGTGGGTGGTCACCTTGGAGACATAGGAGGTGGACAGGTTGCCTAGGTAACCATTCACCTCCGCGTAACAAGTTGAGAGACATCTTTAACAATTTCTGTCACCGTGCTTGTCTTGCTCCACAGCTAGAGATGGAGGGTGGTCTAGAGAACATACTCGTCCAGCTGATGTTCTTGTTCCAAACTGGGTCCTGGGTAAGTCAGCAGCATTTGACCTGTCTGTCACATCAACGCTAAATGCACATGTTTTTCAAAAAGCGAGTGTGACAGCAGGTTCGGCTGCTATGGCTGCCCAGATCCGCAAGCACAGGGTTAACGATGGAAGGTGCAGTGAACTAGGCTGGGTTTGTATTCCTCTTGTAGTGGAGACATATGGATGTTGGGGTACTGAGGCTATTCAGGCACTATCAAGACTTGCCACACGTTTGTCCACCAGGCAGGGTCTCCCCAAGTCGCTAGTGTGTAACGAACTATTTGGTAGACTAAGTTTAGCCCTTGTGAGAGCAAACTCTCGAGCCATCCTATCCCGCTCCCTATAAACTGTGCATGTTGATGCTGTAGGTAGATTTTGTTTTGTGCATACTGTATCACATATCTGTTACTGTATATTATCAATTTTATATTGTAACATCACACGACACAATATTTACACGTATGAGATTATTTCCAAGTACATGTTAAAATGGATCGTGTTCCTTGTGATATCAGTTATCAAGGTGTGACATTCATACTTCTGGCAGCCATTGGTAAGTCCTGCTGTTGGCCCACTGAGAGGGGGAGTGTCCTCTTCCGGTCCACACCTCCTCTGGTGTTGCTAATAGCGACATAGCAGCTGCTGCCATATGGTGGGGGTACAGGGTGTGCTGTACAGCAGTTTGCATACCTTCCCCTTAAATCCCAGCTCAGCCCGGCATACCCCGGGAAACAGGAGCTGGTGGGAGATGTGGAGTCATTGCCACACCTCCCATGGTCACAGCTGAAGCCTACATGGCTTCACTGGTCACCATGGAGACAGACACATGCACCACCCAACCCTGTGGTGGGCATACCATACCAATGGTGGCCATTCCTGGGAGTGCCACTGTTACCCAGGGGACACCATAGTACCAAGCCTTGGTGGACTACTTTGAGGGGGCACATAGCTGGCCCTAAGAAGTGTGTCCTTGCACCGGGCGCCATGGCGACAGGTTACATCACAACATAAGTCAAGCCCTTCGAGATATGTGCGGCTATTGAAGGTAGAGTGAGGAGGAGGGAGGGAATGGTGTTTTAGACATACATGTAGTACCCACCTACCAATACACCTGCAGTCATGGCCAAAGTAACCATGGTGACAAAGACAGTAGCCATCATCAGAACACTCACCATAACCTGAGCAGCGGTTGAATCCCTGCAAGGGTAAGCGGTAACCATGGTGACTAAAAATATCACTAATGTGATACCATGGCTGTATGTGGTCAACCTACACGTACCCAGGTCTACATATCATGGCTGTATGTGGTGAAACTACACGTACCCAGGTCTACATACCATGGCTGTATGTGGTCAAACTACACGTACCCAGGTCTACATACCATGGCTGTATGTGGTCAAACTACACGTACCCAGGTCTACATACCATGGCTGTATGTGGTCAAACTACATGTACCCAGGTCTGCATACCATGGCTGTATGTGGTCAAACTACACGTACCCAGGTCTACATACCATGGCTGTATGTGGTCAAACTACATGTACCCAGGTCTACATACCATGGCTGTATGTGGTCAAACTACACGTACCCAGGTCTACATACCATGGCTGTATGTAGTCAAACTACACGTACCCACGTCTACATACTATGGCTGTATGTGGTCAAACTACACGTACCCAGGTCTACATACCATGGCTGTATGTGGTCAAACTACACGTACCCAGGTCTACATATCATGGCTGTATGTGGTCAAACTGCACGTACCCAGGTCTACATACCATGGCTGTATGTGGTGAAACTACACGTACCCAGGTCTACATACCATGTCTGTATGTGGTCAAACTACACGTACCCAGGTCTACATATCATGGCTGTATGTGGTCAAACTGCACGTACCCAGGTCTACATACCATGGCTGTATGTGGTCAAACTACACGTACCCAGGTCTACATATCATGGCTGTATGTGGTCAAACTGCACGTACCCAGGTCTACATACCATGGCTGTATGTGGTGAAACTACACATACCCAGGTCTACATACCATGGCTGTATGTAGACCTGGCTATGTGGTAATAAAACCCTAACCCTATCTCTCTGTACTCAGGGGGAGGGGCCATAGCCAAGATAAGGATAACTCACCATCATTCAACCCACACCATCACCATCACCTCTGTAGAGAGAGGTACGTACTCTATCTTCAAGAGGGACATGTGTACATATGGTAATAAAACATTGGTACATCACTAATGATGATGGTCCATACATGACGTATAAGGTGTGTGTACCACTTGATTATCGTGGCCCCTCCCATTGTGTGGTGTCCAGTGATGAGAGGTTCCCACATATGCAGACATGGAAGCACACATACAACACTCACATGCAGACATGTTGGACCATTCTCACATGATCTATTCTGTGTTCCTCCTAAGAGGGAGATAAATTAAACATGAGGGGTGACCATACATGAGGGTGACCATACATGAGGGGTGACCATACATGAGAGGTGACCATACATGAGGGGTGACCATACATGAGGGGTGACCATACATGAGGGGTGACCATACATGAGGGGTGACCATGAGGTGGTGTGGCAGTAGAGGTGGTGGGAGGAGGTCTTGCCATGAAAAGACTATATAGACATGACAAGACTATACCAACTCAACAGTCACATGACCCAGCAGTGGGTGGTGTGGAGGAAGGGGAAGATGGGACACTATACTCTCAAGATGGCCGTCCCATCATCTCCTACTATTAGTGGAGGACTGATCTGTTGTCATGCATGCAGCCATCCATCTCCTACATTGGTGGGACATGGAGCACTTACAACTGATGCTCAACCATCCAGCTATGTGAGGTTATGTAAGGTGAAGAATTCACATTAACAGCTTTTTAAAAATTACAGATGGAATTAGTGAGGGAGAGTACCCCACAGGGCCTGTGTTCCCAAACCATCCACCCCCCACCACAACCAAGGTGACCAGCTGGTACCAAGCCAGACCACTGGTCATGGCTACACTAGCCAGGATAGTGGGGAAGACAGACAGGCACAATGGTGAGGTTGGCCAACAACTGGGTGACCTGTGTACCAAGCCTGGTCTTTGGTGTGGGTGGGTGTTCAGTAGACAGTAAACAGCCAATCAGATCTCCATTGGTCAGAGGAGAGAGGAAAGAGTCCTACAACTGGGGAGGAGAGAGTCCTACCGCTGGGGAGGAGAAAGTCCTGTCACTGGGGAGGAAAGAGGCCTGTTACTGGGGAGGAGAAAGTCCTATCACTGGGGAGGAGAGAGTCCAGCCACTGGGGAGGAGAAAAGAGGCTCTGCCACATTGGGAGTGAAGGGTGATATGCTGCTGCGAACGAGAGGTATGTAGCCATGTGTGTCAAGACAGGGCCATGGGTGGAGAAGACTGTTGTGCCGTAGCCGAGAGCTAAAGCTGGGATTGTTGCCTACAGCGACATATGCTGAAACCCAAGCTGAGGGAGAGAGCCAGGAAGGATCCATGGAGGTGGAAAGTAGTGCCTGAGCCAAGAGGCAATAAGGTATGCAGGAAATGGAACCAGGAGTGCAAGAGAGGGTGCAAGAATAAGAGTATGCCCGAGAGAATACGTCTGGGAAAGGGAGCGATGAAGAAGAAGCCACAGAAGCAAGAGAGTGCATGGAGTGAAGACGGTGGAAAGAAGAACGAATATGTTGACCTTGAGGGAAGGGGAGATCTGGTGTAATGTCCAGTGCACGTGGGAAAGGGAGATGTAGTGCATTGTCCCATGCAGTGATTACAATCAGTAAAGACCTAATCCTACAGGTGGAGGATAGGACCTGGTGACATTACACACATGTGTCTGGCCACGCCCTACAGGAAGTACCCATATAGGTGGTGGTAAAAAGCAGCACAAGTTATTGTCCAAGTTATAGAACGAGAGAACAAAAAAATCCAAGCAGTGAAATATATCACCATCTACAGTACTCATGATACCCATCCTTCAGGTCATGGCCTTGTAAGGCTTCATGTTGCCAAGGTAACCTAAATCCCCATACAACACCTACATAGGACACCCACATCAAATGATGGGCCAAGCATCACAGAGGACTATGGATGAACCTCCAATAGCAACACTATAAGACCAAACAGGGGTCATATGTACACAGGTCTACATGGGAAGTGAAATATATCACCTTGTTCAAAGAGCCCAATAACAGGACCATCCTTGATTTCTCCTCCTCCAAGGAGACGCCCTCACCTCCATCATTATGAGAGACGGAAGGTTTTCCGTCCTCATCTGTGGAGTAGTCAAGCTGTATGGAAGAGCAGGCATGTATTGTTATGTCATCTGGGTCAAATATGACTTCGATCATTGAAATATGCCTCCAATGGACTAAGGTATTATTGTATATAACCCAAATTTGTGTTTCTTTTTCATTTTTAAGAATTGTAGAAAGCTCTCTCAGTGTGTTTCTCCCATGTTTCTTATGTTTTATATTTGAAACAATAAAATAGTCTGTGGGATCCATATGTTTTTCTGGCCAAACGGCATCATAAATTATATCACCACCTACACTACTCAAGATACCCATCCTTCACGTTATGGCCTTGTAAGACCAAGCATCACAGAGGACTATGGATGAACCTCCAATAGCAACACTATAAGACCAAACAGGGGTCACATGTACATGTACACGGGTCTACACGGGAAGAGGGGAGGGGCCAAAGAGGGGTCACATGTACACAGGTCTACATGGGAAGAGGGGAGAGGCCAAAGAGGGGTCACTGTACACAGGTCTACATGGGAAGAGGGGAGGGGCCAAAGAGGGGTCACATGTACACAGGTCTACATAGGAAGAGGGGAGGGGCCAAAGAGGGGTCACATTTACACAGGTCTACATGGGAAGAGGGGAGGGGCCAAAGAGGGGTCACATGTACACAGGTCTACATAGGAAGAGGGGAGGGGCCAAAGAGGGGTCACATTTACACAGGTCTACATGGGAAGAGGGGAGCGAATAAACCCATCAAATAAATGACTGATTCGTATACCAGGTGTTCGCGAATGAAGGCAACGGTTTTAAACGGTATAACTTTTGCGCGTGAAATGATGGATTCCCCCAACAGTGGTCAGGTCACAATTCCCCTAACAGTGGTCAGGTGACAATTCCCCTAACAGTGGTCAGGTGACAATTCCCCTAACAGTGGTCAGGTCACAATTCCCCTAACAGTGGTCAGGTGACAATTCCCCTAACAGTGGTCAGGTGACAATTCCCCTAACAGTGGTCAGGTCACAATTCCCCTAACAGTGGTCAGGTCACAATTCCCCTAACAGTGGTCAGGTCACAATTCCCCTAACAGTGGTCAGGTGACAATTCCCCATGACTGTAGACAGGCCAAAGGTGTCCCCCATGACTGTAGACAGACCTAGGTGTCCCCCATGACTGTAGACAGACCAAAGGTGTCCCCCATGACTGTTGACAGACCTAGGTGTCCCCCATGACTGTAGACAGACCTAGGTGTCCCCCATGACTGTAGACAGGCCTAGGTGTCCCCCATGGCTGTAGACAGACCTAGGTGTCCCCCATGACAGTAGACAGACCTAGGTGTCCCCCATGACTGTAGACAGGCCTACAGTAGGTGTCCCCCATGACTGTAGACAGGTCAAAGGTGTCCCCCATGACTGTAGACAGACCTAGGTGTCTCCCATGTCTGTAGACAGGCCAAAGGTGTCCCCCATGACTGTAGACAGGCCTAGGTGTCCCCCATGACTGTAGACAGACCTAGGTGTCCCCCATGACTGTAGACAGACCTAGGTGTCCCCCATGACTGTAGACAGACCTAGGTGTCCCCATGTCTGTAGACAGGCCAAAGGTGTCCCCCATGACTGTATACAGACCTAGGTGTCCCCCATGACTGTAGACAGACCTAGGTGTCCCCCATGACTGTAGACAGGCCAAAGGTGTCCCCCATGACTGTAGACAGGCCAAAGGTGTCCCCCATGACTGTAGACAGACCTAGGTGTCTCCCATGTCTGTAGACAGGCCAAAGGTGTCCCCCATGACTGTAGACAGGCCTAGGTGTCCCCCATGACTGTAGACAGACCTAGGTGTCCCCCATGACTGTAGACAGGTCAAAGGTGTCCCCCATGACTGTAGACAGACCTAGGTGTCTCCCATGTCTGTAGACAGGCCAAAGGTGTCCCCCATGACTGTAGACAGGCCTAGGTGTCCCCCATGACTGTAGACAGACCTAGGTGTCCCCCATGACTGTAGACAGACCTAGGTGTCCCCCATGACTGTAGACAGACCTAGGTGTCCCCATGTCTGTAGACAGGCCAAAGGTGTCCCCCATGACTGTATACAGACCTAGGTGTCCCCCATGACTGTAGACAGACCTAGGTGTCCCCCATGACTGTAGACAGGCCAAAGGTGTCCCCCATGACTGTAGACAGGCCTACATGTAGGTGTCCCCCATGGCTGTAGACAGACCTAGGTGTCCCCCATGACAGTAGACAGACCTAGGTGTCCCCCATGACTGTATACAGGCCTAGGTGTCCCCCATGGCTGTAGACAGACCTAGGTGTCCCCCATGACAGTAGACAGACCTAGGTGTCCCCCATGACTGTAGACAGGCCAAAGGTGTCCCCATGACTGTAGACAGACCTAGGTGTCCCCCATGACTGTAGACAGACCTAGGTGTCCCCCATGACAGTAGACAGACCTAGGTGTCCCCCACGACTATTGACAGACCAAAGGTGTCCCCCATGACTGTAGACAGGTCTAAGGTGTCCCCCATGACTTTAGACAGACCTAGGTGTCCCCCATGACCGTAGACAGGCCTAGGTGTCCCCCATGACTGTAGACAGACCTAGGTGTCCCCCATGACTGTAGACAGGCCAAAGGTGTCCCCCATGACTGTAGACAGGCCTAGGTGTCCCCCATGACTGTAGACAGGTCTAAGGTGTCCCCCATGACTGTAGACAGGCCTAGGTGTCCCCCATGGCTGTAGACAGACCTAGGTGTCCCCCCATGACAGTAGACAGACCTAGGTGTCCCCCATGACTGTAGACAAGCCTAGGTGTCCCCGATGACTGTAGACAGGCCAAAGGTGTCCCCCATGACTGTAGACAGACCTAGGTGTCCCCCATGACTGTAGACAGACCTAGGTGTCCCCCATTACTACATGCAGGCCTAAAGTGTCCCCCATGACTGTAGACAGACACCAAGTGCATACGTTATACCCACACATAGCTATAGTTCTTCAAATACGCATGGAACCCCCCCACACACACACACACACACATACACACACATACACGCACGCGCCGACCCCCCCCCCCCCCCCCACCATTATCACACGCATGCTCCAGCGGACAACCCCCTCCCCACACTCTCTCACATACGACATACCAGCAGTGGGTGCACTTTGTGCATGTGCGTTCTACCTACCAACCATTTGGGTGAGTCTGTTGAGTTGCAAGCTGCAGCAGAGGAGGCATGCACTTGTCTGGCTTCATCAGGTGGCTGGTTTACCATTGGTGGAGGGGATGCACCATTAGTAAAGGTGTGGCCTAAGGTGTGTAAGGAACGTGTCACTTCACTTAGGGCAATGGTAGACTCTGTGGGGCAGGAACCATCATTGTCTGATGTCAGGCTTTTAGCAGTATGCCATACTCTTGTGTACACAAGCCACCCATGCTGAAATATCTCTCCATCATGGCTACTGGGTATGTAGGTGTCCCCGTACGAGTGGTTACCAGGGAGGAACCCTCCCTGTACTGATCTGTCTTGATAGACGTTACATAAATGGTCATGCTTTCTGTGGCTAATGCAATATCAGAGCACTGTTACTTTGACAACTCATCACAATGCGTCGTTTGTGCAAAAGGTGGGTAGTGATGGAGTACATCAGGGAGGGGGAGGGGGGGGGGATCAGCTACACAAGAGTTAGGGAATTGTTACTAGAGAAGACAGAACAGTTGGGTGGTATGGACCCAAGTGTATTTGGTATGCACAGTCTGTGGGCAGGTGGTACCACTGCTGCAGTGAGAAATAAATATTCGCGGTAATGAGCAGGTCCATGCACATTGAATGGCGGGATTGTTCTTGGTTATTGGCGGGGGACAGGTGTATGTGCCAGCTGGCAGTGCAGGTATAAGCAGTCGCTGAAGAATGCTTGGTCAGTCTAAGCATTTGTGCACGGCTTGTGGTAGGGGGCCACCCTCTGCCCAGAAAATTTGTCCTGGCTCCCCTATCCACGGTCGTGTGGAAAGGGGTCGAGTTATCAGGGGTCCATGGGTGCCCAAGCCAGGGGATGGGGGGGGGGGGTGGGGGGGGGGAACAACAGGTGTCTGGGTCCAATGGGGTAGCTTGCTGCACTCCTACTAATTAGTAATTAACTAGCTGCTTGCAAACAGTTGGATGTGGTGACCTCACCTCTCTGGCTAAGTTGAGGAAGTTGGTGTTGAGGTGTACATTGGACATGATCTCGGTGATGTCATCATCATCAGAGCAGTCTTCTTCAAGCTCCAGGAACATCTGCTGTCTGCCCAACATGAAGGCCAGCTGCTTACGTACACCACACTGGTGGAAAGAGACAAAGGTTACCAATGGTACTACATTTATACCATTACCATAGCAACATGAGGGGTTATACCCAGCTGTGTGATACAATACTGCATACTGGTATGGTGATGTAATTTACTGCCTGCAGTATCATTACATATGACTTCCAACTGTACCAAAATAAGTACACACTATTCAGCACAGCATGGCTAAGGTATGAATGTGTAAGGTTTAAAGAGAGGGGAACAGGCTAATGTCCCCATCCCACCCACCCCCCTCCCCCGAAATAGGCTATGTCATTACATCACCATACACCACCCCTACACCACCCCAACCCCCCCCCCCCCCCCTTCCTCTTAATAGGCTATGTCTGACCAAAAGAACAGCCCTAACATGTCCCCTCCTCTTTGGTATCCTTTTATGTACAATAAAGTGGGCATTACCTGGAAAGGTAGCTCTAGACATACAGAATTCCTGTTTCCATAGTTACCAGAGGCCCAATCAGGTCAATCTGCTCTATCTCCATGAGGAGGTCACATGTCTCAGCACTGTGCAGGAGGCAGTATGAGGTTATGTCCACCACCAGACCATGTAGGCTGTCCTCAGGATTGGAGAGGACAGTCCACTCCTCAGGGATCTGGGTGTGCACACATGTCTGCAGGGAGGAAAGAGTTTCGTACCCAGACCCATATATTCACAACTGCAGGTGGATTACATCACTGCCATTTTCGGGTGCCAAACAACACAACGTGTATATGAATGGTTAAATGGTTTACGTGCGCATGTATGTGTATAATATAATTGGTGGACAGAATTGAGTACAGGACTTTACCAGACCTACTTTTACATGTAGTAAAGGTAAGTCACAAAGGTATAACAGACCTTGTACCCAAATGGTTTACATAATCATCATGTTCTTACCAACACCCACAACCCTAATTAGTGCACATCACATAACAGGCCTTGTACCGAAATGGTACGCTTGTGTTATCACTATTCAAGTATGTGTATGCACACACACACACACACACACAAACACACACACACACACACACACACACACACACACACACACACACACACACACACACACACACACACACACACACACAAACCTCTCTGTGAATGTTGGGTCACCTAATTGTAGAAAACATTGATACTGTGTTACAGTAAGCAGGGGCAGAATAAAGGAGGGGTTGGGGGGGGGGGGGGGAGGGGGGGGGGGTTGCTGGACCCTATCTTATGATTATTCTCCATTTTTCATACTCATATCCCCCTCCCCCCATCAACCAAAGAAACAATACCATATAAGGAACACTTTGAGGGGACATCAAACCTATCAGGTGATCTGCCCATGACTGACAGATGATAAACTCATACCACCATCAAGGCATCTATATATGATCTCTGATCAAGGTGTGTACTCTCTTAAACAGGTGCACATCACAGCGGCGGATACAGGTTTTGGGGGGGGGGGGGGGCACGGATGGTGGGTGTGGCTGGGGGTGGGGTCGGCTTCTGGCCCGATATGAAAAGCGGGGGGGGGGGGGGGGGGGGGTGCTGTCGGTTTATGGCCCGATACGAGGAGCGGGGGGGGGGGGGGGGGGGGGGGGGTGCTGTCGGATTCTGGCCCAAAACGAAGAGCGGGGGGGGGGGGGGGGGGGGGGGGGGTGCTGTCGGTTTCTGGCCCGATACGAAGGGCGGGGGGGGGGGGGGGGGGGAGTATGGTCGCGTATCGGGGGGCCCGGGATATAGTACAGTAGTAGAGTTCATGCGTGCGGATATCAATAGACAGCGCAATCGTGCAGCTATATTATAAAATGCGGCCCGAAAAGTTATGAATTTATAAATGAAGGGGGGGGGGGGGGGGGGGGCACGTGCCCCGAGTGCCCCCCCCCTGGATCCGCCGCTGACATCCAAATATGTAGAGCAGACTTGATAATGAAATTATTAATGACAAGTGGGAATCATAATAGAGTACTACTCAACTATCTATGCATATACACACACATATCTATCTTTACGAACGTGCCCACGTGCACACCATACACATAACATACATATCCTGTGCACCGTTTGCAAGTCGGGGCCATGCACCATTGTAGCGTGTTTATATATTCACGATCAGTACAGATGAGGTAAATGTAGCCCCGCGCTGAGGATAAGAGCATCAAATGAAGACAGCCCGATGAATACATGTAGTCCTGAACATGAGTAGTGTCCACTAATAACTGCTTCGCAAGTGTGTGGGGTGCAATACAAGCATTGTGCAACATCGGTGCCACCCGCCAAATGTGTTCGTAAGCTAGCGATAGCGGTTGAGTGAAAACTTACAATAGCTCATGTGTCTAGTGCAGGCGGCCTGATGGAGGATCACCGACTTTTTATCACATATTACGGTTAAGTACCACGTGATTAAAACAAATACACACTTACGGGTAGTCACACTTAAAACACACAAACAATAACTACAAGTCCATTCTAGGTCTCGTGGTCACAGCTTCTATCTGGTCTGCTAAGGCGTAGAGGTTGGATTGTCTGAGAGCATTCACCAGGGCACTCCATGAAACTGGTATTATGCTTTTCCCCTGAAACCACCTCTTTAAGATTGCTGTGGTGATGTTTTCAGCATTGGCAAGGTACTCTTGTCTGAGTCCATCCACTACTTCCCCAGTGAGGTCATTGAGGAGGAATGTACCAAAGGTGGGGAAGTTGGTACCTATCTTCTGAATGATGTTGATGGAGGTACCATGAGCAGGGAAAGCCAACAACAGTGGGAGGGAAGGTGGACCTGTGGGGGTGGAGGAAGATGGTGAAGAGGCAGGGAAGAACACTCCAGAAGATTACAGCCTCGTCATACCTAGTGCTGCAGTAGGCTGGGGAGAAGGAAGTGTTTGTACAAAGTGTGTACTGGTAGGTTGTAGTTGGGTCAGTGCATGTGGCTGAGGTGGAGCTGGGGAGGAAAGGAACAAAATGAGAGTGGGAGTGGGAAAATGTCAAAGAAATGCAGCGATAGTTTCAAACCAAATGTTCACCTCCATTACATGGTTCATTTTCCAATGACACATGTACAGCACAATTATGAAACACATTGAGGTCCCCACAAACAAGTAACACCTACCTGATGTACAGGAGGGATCTCTTATTGTGGCAACTGTCTCATCCAGCCACATCAACTGGCTCTCACTCAGGTCTCCATTCTGATGACCGAGAATGGTACATTTCCACTTGTATCCCCTGGATGACCTAGAGCACACCACCGTAGCTACATGATGTGGGTCTGAGGTACAACTGGGTCCTGCACATATGAAGGCATTGTCAAATTGAATGTCACCATACTTGAGGACATTACAGGCACTCTTGATACCACTGTGGACACAGTCCCGTATTTCTCTACACACGTCAGTGCAGGGTTCACTAACATGTACTCCAATATAGGTAAGCGTGTCAACAATGGTTACAATGTCCGTGGTACCATTTCGTTCAAATGAGATACAGTTACGATAAAGACGCAATGGCATGTTTCTCTCCATGCACACCTTCCAAGGAGATGAGTTTGTTGGGGATAAAAGATGGGACACAAGACAGCAGAACAGACCACTAGGAATACAGCCCTGGGTGGGCCTGATTATCAGGGAGGTACTTTGGTGAAGGTACTGGGACACTTGCTCACACTCCATGTGGGGCAGTAGTGCAGGTATCAAGAACTCACCATCTCTGATCATAGCAATCGCACACACACTCACCAGTAGAGCCAGCAGATCTTGTGGAGTGAACAGACCCTCTTTGTAGTGCTTTGGAAACTTTTTCAGCAGCTTCACTGTCACCAGACCACGATCCCTGAACATGACCAGGTCACCATCAGCTGCTACATTTTCATCTGGATTATCCCTCAGCTTGTGGTGGTACTGCACTAGTTCAGTCACCTTAGTGAGGGCTACCTGAGGGTCACAGAACACTGTCTGGGGTAGAACCTCAGGGTAATAAAGAAAGACATTATGGTGGACAAGATGGTGTAAGGCGGCAAGAAATGCATCTCCTCCAAGTGCAACCTTTTAGCAATCACTTGACATTCTACAAGGCTCAAGACACCATCTTCAGATGATCGTTGGAGGAAAACCTCCAGCCCAAACCATGCTATAGGCATCTTGATTGGCTGAGGGGATACAGACACGATTTGCTGTCTAAGTACCTTAGCAACACATTTGTCTTCGTCCTGAGGGGATTTGCAGTTTACAGCAAATATGACTTCTTTCAGCCTCTCTCCCTTGTAGATCACTCGATAACCACCAGGGTCCAGTAACTCCTTGAGCTGTCTGTTCTTCTCACTGATGGTCTCTTTGCTGGCAGCATCCTTATGTGTTCCCACAGAGATGATCAGAGGACGACCATCCTGGGAGTGTTGTGCTTGAAGACAGTAGTGGAGGATCTGTTTGTGAGAGAGACGTGATCGATATGGTGTACCAACAGGCTTGCCATCTGCTCCATAGTACTCCGTGATAGGATGATGAGACAGGTCTTCTGAAAGGTTTAAAACAAACATGGTCACTCCAGGGTTCTGAATGAACAATGGAAGGATATCATGATACTGCAGTTGACCACCACTGTCAATGAACTGGATCAACTTTACACCAAAGAGCCTTCTCCTTTCTGCATAGGGAGATGGGTACAGTTAAACATGGTCAGGTCACACCATCCCTTACCTGAGGAATGGTTGATGTGATGAATCAGCTCATCCTCAATGGCTACAGTCCTGCTCTGTTGGGTGGTGGTATCCTTGGTGATATCAGCAGGCATGGGATCAGGGTGACCAACACTAGCTCCATCACTGGGTACATTATAAATGGTCATCTTTGGAAGAGCACTAACTACAGCATCCAAAGACGTAACCATGGATACACCACCACGGACCGTTTGACCAACAAAACTCATCAATGCCTGGTCATCTTCAACAACAAACCAGTCATCTTCCTCTTGTCCACCCACACCTGCCAGTGTGAATGAGATGGCTCGAACAGGGTTGTCAGCCAGCCCTGTACTGACACGTTGTTCTGGAGGGTCCTTCTGCAGAAGGAGGTGTTTGAGGTGCGTCTTTCCAACACCAGCTGCTCCAACGATGAGACACTTGGTCACTGATGTTTCCACATATCCCTTAGTCATGGCTTCATCATAGAGACGTCTGTTGTTAAAAATATAAAACTTGAAGCATCTAACAGGTCACACAGTAGTGTACATACTAAAAAGGTAAAAAAAATTGAAAACATCTCTCCATGACAACCACCACACACATCCAGTGAGGGTACATCACCATCATGAGGAATCAAAAATATGTACCTATGCCACAACAGGTACCTTCATGCACCCTAGGGCACATACCACACATATGTACGTACACCATAACAGGTACACTTACATATACACATATCCCCCAGTACACCCAGACCAAACACTTCTTACATATACACCCTAGGGCACATACCCCGGTTACACCCACACATGTTCCTACACTACAACAGCTACACATTCATGCACATACCCCCTGTACCCCCCACAGGTACACTTCATACATAAACCCTCCCCTCCCCCCCACATGTACCTAAACCATAACAGGTACACCTTCATACACCTTAGGGCACATACCCCACACATGTACCTACAGTGAATTACACACAACAGCAGCCTTGACCAAGGCCAGCCACACCCCAGGTACACCTTCTTACATCCCAGTAGCTATGCTGTACTGAAGTGAGATGCTACAAGTATTTATGGTAACACATCCAGCCATACCACTACATGGTATACATTTGTACAAGACCACTGTATAACTCAACACACACCTTTCATCCGCTTCTGTTAGGCTTGGTGTGATGAAGAGCTTAGCCAGACCTGGAAATACTCTGGTTAGCACAGTTTCATTACTGCATCACTAACCTTCCACAGTGATCTTCAACACCTGCTGACTGTACCCATCAACCACCAACAGCCTTCCTTCTGACAGAAGGAGTGTGTCCACCCATGAGCACTTAAATGGCAAGTCTCCAACATGCTGCCATTTCTGATCAACATGATGGAAGGCATGGATGGCAGAGGTCTTCTGTGTTCTATATGTACTACCCTCTTGTCCTCCAATGGCTAGTAGCACACCATCAACCACACATACAGATGAGTAGTAGTATGGTACATCTGGTAGCTCTCTCCAGACAGATGGTTGATTGTCATGTGTGTGTGCAGTAGTCTAGTGAGTATGAGTGCATGCATGGGTACAGGGGGAGATGGTAACACAATAACAAAGGATGTCTGTACAGCTGTCAAGCAATACGTACACACAACACACTAACGTCTGCGTACGTGGTGCGTGCGTATGCGACGGAGACGCTTAATGTGTGCGTGTGCCTCGAGTTGTTGGAGCGCGCGTCCACGTCTACTGTGGGCATGGTGTGGACGTGCGCGCGTATGTGTACGCTGAGCGTGGATGAGTATCGCATGTGTGTGTGTATGTGTAGTGGCGTGGTGTAGCTACACACAGGGACAGAGATGCTACACAATGTTCAGTGGCTCACCAGGTCAGTGATGTTGGCAGACCACACTGCTCGCTCCATGCCCACACCTCCCATCACAAACACCAGGTCTCCGTGGACCACTGCAGACATGACCGCACATGGCCGAGGAAGTGGTGGTCCCATGTGCCATGTCCGACCATCAAATATCTGAACGTCATTCAAGTCCCTATACCCATCACCATACCCTCCCATCACTACCAGCACACCTCCACTTACACTAACCACACATGACCTCCAACACCCTACCAACATCTCAGTCATGGAGGTCCACCTCCCTCCCCTCCACACCCTCACATCCTTACTACCCACACCACCATCCTTATTACCACCGACAGACACCATCTCTCCTCCACATACCGCTAGTGTGGCCCTCCACTCACCACCATCAGCCAACCTCACCCACTGTGAACTGACCTCATCTAACCTGTACACTCTTCCTCCTCCTAGTCCTCCTAGTCCTCCCCACACAACCCTACCCTCCACCTCCACTACACCACCACCACCTAACTCTCGACCACCTCGCTTAGGTAATGCTGCACATGTTTGGTATGTGAACATTTTTGTGTTCTAAATAAAAAAGAAATTATTTATAGTTAGTTCAAAGACAACACGTTTAGGGACCTAGCTAGCTAGCTCGTACGCACAACAGGTCCACACCACACACACACTTCCCGCTTCTCTTTACCACATCTAACGGCTAATCTGGACACTGCCTACTCTACGTGGCGACTAGTACGGTCTGTTGAGGTGGTCCCCGTTCTTGGGGAGGTCGCTACACTATCGGTTACCCCGCTCTAGCCCAAACTACACGCTTCTAGCTTCTCTGTCACACCTGATCTACCACATATGGAGGTAGCGAGATTCGTTGTACTGTCCAGATAAGCGCTAGCAGCTATAACGGAGGTACGGGCACCACTTCTGACCTCCCACACACTTTGGTAGCTACGGGGACACTACAGCACAGAGTACGTTACTCCCTTTTAATATTACAAGGGTCTAAACAAAAGGGCAAAGCCAGCTACCAGACCTTTAAGCAAAACCTAAGAAAGGAAGTAAGATAGAATGGCCGACTGACTCCTTTTGTACGTCTTTTGTGCCTATAGAGACCTTTCAGCAAAAAGCTAAGCTGGCTTTAGGCTACGGTACCTCTTTTGTTACTTAGCAGGCTCTGCCATATGGTTTGGACAGTTCAAATATTATGCAACACACACAGAAGACTGAAAAAAGAGTTGGTCGGCCATTGTAGCTAACTATCTTACTTCTTACTTCCTTTTTACCATCTTTTAGTACCGAGCTAAGTGTCCCAGCAAGTCAAAAGACACAACCTAAAAACGACCACAGACTTGCTCACCTTGTCATTTTTTGCTTGAAGGTTATTTTCCATATCTATTTAAAATAACAACCCAACTATCGCTAAGCTAAATACAAATCGCCAACACCTCACAAAAATGCAACGACAGCAGAAAATGACTGATACAAAATGCGCTTTCTCCTTTTATGGACAAAATGGTGATATCTGCACTGCGCATGCGTAAGTACTGTAAGGTGGCACTCCCCAAGCCAGTTTGTCAGGTATGAATAATGCAATTTCTGGTCGTTGAGAGCAGGACACCCGTGAACAGACTTGTCTCTCCGTTGATTCTACAGCATGGTGTTATGAATAGTGAATTCGATTCTTTAACCATAAGCGAATGCACATAGTATATTCTTGTCGTCTGAGCCAATTAAAGCCTCTCTGATTAGATGAAATTTGTTAGCCTAGCTCTGGGGCTCTTCCTCAGACTCCGTGCGCGCTGGGTGAGCTTAAAGCGTTCCCCTCTGCCCCCTCGCGCAATGGCACGCTCTCCCCCCCCCCCCCCCCCACCCCCCCCCTCCCCGTCCGCTGATGCGATGCAAGCAAGGATTTTAACAATTACATGGATTAGAATCCACGGTACAGAAACAAGAGTGACAGAAATTTTACTGGAAATTTGAAATAAGCCTATATTTAGCACACTTACAATGCATGACTGAAAATGCAGTCGGCTAAATATAGGCCTATTTCAGTAAAATTTCTGTCACTCTTGTTTCCGTGCTTATTACACCACTATTGGTCAATCCTATATCTCTCTCGTTAAAGAATGTTTTCAGTTACTTGTTTAATCTATTGTATGTTCTACGCCTTAGCATAAAAATCAGCGCAAATACTATTAGCTCCCTTATAGAGACCGCTACTAATCCTTGCCGCCAGCACGTATTATATGGTTTGCTGACGAACCTACAGCTTCCCAGTGACGGGTTCTTTTTGTAAGTTATGCTGTGTTTCATTGCAGTGCCTCTATAGATCACGAGAAAGGCTTTAAATATACATCAGCGATCGTTTTTTTTTGTCGTCAATAACATCCGAGTAAGTTAGTTGCACAAAAGCGGGGGCGTGAGTGACACGGGAAATGTATTATCTATGGCGCGCACAACCTTTTTATTAGAGCTACTGTCTGACTGAATTTGCACAGAACGCACCAAGATCCACTGCATGCATGCATGCATGGGAGATGTATTTTTGCAACCGAAAGAAGTTCAAAACGTTACTTTCTGGATCAATTGCGAAGGGATATGAGATTCGACGTCAATACAAAATAATCCGCGGATATCACTGAAATGATTCAGCTTTCTTACTTGTGCTCTGGGATGTCTCATCCACCATTTGTAAGCAAATGCCTTACTATTTAGGTTAATACGCTAAACTGGCTTCTGGGGTCAAGGAGACGATATAGGTTATGCATTGCTAAGCCTTCTCATGCACTCTCTTGCATCGAATCTAACAATCTTATCGTTTCTGGCCCTTTCAATGATTTCCTAGTTACACTATATACCTGCAGCTATAAGCCTTAACGATCAGTATGTAGCTTGCCTCTTTAATCATTGAGCTTGGCGCTGGATTACATACAACTCTCATACTACGTATACAGAGCTCTCAAGGGAACAAGGATAGAGAAGGTTAAACGTCACGGATTCCAATTCATGTCTTAAATAATCCTTGGATGTAGCTAGCTTGACCATTTTTCTACTGCTTCATTAGGTGACTTCGGTCCTGCTATATGGTTTTAATGACGTCTTATAGCTACACGCTCGTATCACTTTATGGATTAGGCGCCAAAACCAGTTCTCATGTACTCGCTGTCTTCGAGGACCGACTCGGGTAGCCAGTACAACGACCTCAAAGCAATTTTAAAACTAAATGACGGTTCCTGTGCATTCCCAGAAATCAGAATGCAAACCACGTCTTCTCTTATCTTAAAAAAGAATTAATTTTGCTGTTCGTTGTGAATGCATGGAAAATTGGTCCGCGCCCAGAGACTGACCAAAATTATCGTTGAAAATTTTGGTCCACCTAGATCAAACTTACCGTACGCGTACCAGATAGTCTATTATGTTCCCGGTTGAAAATGTTGGTCCTGGTGTTGAAAGTAGGCGGTAATTTATATAGAGGTCAAATACAGGAAACCTGATATCGTTGTGTATAGGGTTGGCAGTCAGGCAGTGGGAGCTTTGTGTTCGGCAAACGTAATTTTAAAAGCTTTCAAGAAGCCGCGGTTTCAATACTCGGAAAAAAGCCATGCTACTGGGTAGTCTTAGGGGAATCCGACTTAGGAAGCAGTAAGTGTTATTTAATGTGACTACGTTTCCTTTAAATAATAACACATCGGGTGCCGAACATACATAGTGGCTGACCTTAATAACATTAAGTGTCTTATCGGTGAACGCGCGTATGTGACTCATGCACTTAAACAGTGCGAAAGTTGCAAAGCGGCTGGGAAGCTTACAGCGCTCCCCTATAATCCCCCTTGGGGGTGTGAGGTGTGTTCCTTGCCTATCACTTTCCCCTACTAACTCGCTAGATCATGAATTTTAATTAGGATTATAATCAAAGTTACAATTGGCTTCTTTATTCTTGAACTATATCCGAACAAATATGCCAAATCTCATTCTTATTTCATAGCGAGCCGTCTTGCCATCAGCCGATTAATTTAGCGGTGAAGACTGAAGTTGTTATAATTAGCCCCCCAGTTTTGTAAAGTTGTCTACTCCCCTGTAGGAGGATCCGGCCAGGCAGGTCTGCAGCACTCGATATTAATGGACATGACGTGCCAGTGCACGTGAGTTGTAAATACAATTTAGTCGGAGGACCGCTAACCAGGCGCCTACTGTTACATAGCTTCGACTGGGAAAACAGCCACCCAAATGTCCACACACACTATAGCTGGGTTCAGGGTTTAGAGTTGTGATTCGTCTGTTACACCATGCAAGACTTCAGAACGGTACGTAAACGCTATTTACTTCTTATTCTCACCACTTCATACTTACTAAACCATATATTATGCATTTTTTGCTCGTGCCAGTGGTGCAACGACAAATACCCCTTGGGGTTCAAACGCTCCAAATCTTTCGGCTGGAAAAATCAATTCACTTTGATTTTGGTACATGCAGAGGCGCTCTTTGACTTCAAGGTCATTGATACAGATGCCCCATCATACAGCAATCGCTCGCCAGAATCAGTTCTTGAATCGGGTGCTCAGGAAAAAAAGAGAATTTACAGGCAAGCAGTTGAAGATCGGAGAGGTACTTTTACACCCTTTGTGATTTCAGTTGATGGACTCCTTCACCGGGAAGCAGAGCACTTCCTGAAGAGAATGGCCACATGTGTTGCAAGCAAATGGAAAAAGTCTTATGCACAAACATGTGGCTACATCAGAGCAAGGCTTTCATTTGCCATCATCAGAGCAGCCAGCTTATGCCTAAGGGGTTCCAGAGTAAAGTGGAGAAGTGGCCTGGGCTTTGAGGATGGGGCCGCTCTTTACTCAATCATGCATTGAACCATTTATTGGTTAAAAATTCTCATAAGTTATGTGATATGTATAATGGCTGTATGTGTGTGTATTTGCTGTAAAAAAAAATTATTTTGGTACATGTATACGTTGACGCAAAACGTACACGTAATAAAAAATTTTGGACACTGTAATGATGGACAGACTAATTTCCAGTGCGTATAAGAAAGACGTTGGTGAGAACGTAAGTGTCTCTTAGAATATTTAAAGATTTCAAACTTGAAAAAATATGCGCTAGGTCCCTCGATCCCACCCACATATAAGAGCGATGTGCATTAACCGGCTTAACTTGAGCAAAATAGAAAAGGCATGTTCTACTGATAGGCCCTTTAAATCTTTGAGACGTTCTTTAAGTCTAGGTTTTCGCGAAGAGTGGAGGGCGGGGGGGGGGGGGGGGGGGGGGGGGGGAGGATTAAATTCTACCTGTACTTCTTTTTAAAGAGGGGCTAGGCATTAAAATGCACAGAGAAAACCATTTTAAAAATCATATTACAATCCCATGTTTGATACAATGATGATTTTAATTTATGTATGCGGTTTAAGTAAGAAGCAGGGTATGTGTAGCTGGGATACGCGGAGCCCTTTAAGTATGGTCACCGTGCGGGGCAGCTGCATGGTTTTAAAGCCGGCAGACGATTTTAAAAACCGGTCACTGACATAATTTATTTAATACATCGTTCAGCTCGATCAGACTGTTAGTTCCATGCCTATCTGTTCCTCTTCAGCCAAGATAATTACTGATTCTTCTACACTATATAGGTACGAAAATCCCTCCACCCCCCTAACCTTAGGAAGTATCCGCGGTGTTATATTATTCCAGGATAGTACATAGGTATATAAACATTACCCAATGCACGATATTCATATAAACGTTGGAAATCATGTGAGTGTAATTATGCACAACTAGCATGATCTAGGTCCTTCATGACTCAAAATGGAGTTCAGTAATGTCTATCCCGGATTAATCTGGAAGCATTATTTTGGACAGATGGATTTCACCCCCTGTTGCCAAACACATGCACATGATAATCAGAATGCAAACCACGTCTTCTCTTATCTTTAAAAAGAAAATTTAATTTTGCTGTTCGTTGTGAATGGAAAATTGGTCCGCGCGCCGAGACTGACAAAATTTATCGTTGAAAATTTTGGTCCGCCCAGACCAAACTTACTGTACCAGATATAATGTTCCTGGCTGAAAATGTTGGTCCTGATGTTGAAAGTAATTTATATAGAGGTCAAATACAGGTAGCCTGATATTCTTGTGTATCGGGTCGGCAGTGAGGCAGTGGGGAGCTATTGTGTGTTCGGCAACCGTAATTTTAAAAGCTTTCAAGAAGCCGCGGTTTCAATACTCGGATAAAAGTCATACTACTGGGTTGTCTTAGGACTCACTAAGTGTTGTTTAATGCGACTACGTTTCTTTTAAATAATAACACATCGGGTACCATATATATAGTGGCTGACCTTAATAACATTCAGTGTCCTATCGATGAACTTACATGTATGCGCGTATGTGACCCACTTAAACTGAGCAAAGCGGCTGGGGAGCTTACAGCGCTCCCCTTGGTGGTGTGAGGCGTGTCCCTTGCCTACCATTTTCCCCTACTAGCTCGCTAGATCATGAATTTTAATTAGGATTACCATCAAAGTTACTATAGGCTTATTTATTCTTGAACTATATCCAAACAAATATGCCAAATCGCATCATTATTTCATAGCGAGCCGTCTTGCCATCAGCAGATTTATTTAGCGGTGAAGACTGCATGCAGTTGTAATAATAATCCCCCCAGTTTTGTAAAGATGTCTACTCCCCTGAAGGAGGTTGGATCCCGCCAGGTATAGGTCTGCAGCACTGGATATTAATGTTCATGACGTGCACATGAGTTGTAAGTACAATTAAGTGGGAGGAAGGCCAATCCGCTAACCAGGCCTACTGTTCAATAGCTTCGTAACTTAGCGACCGGGAAAACAGACACCCAAATGTACACACACACACACACACACACACACACACACACACACACACACACACACACACACACACACACACACACACACACACACACACACACACACACACACACACACACACACACACACACACACACACACACACACACACACACACACACACACACACACACACACACACACACACACACACACACACACACACACACACACTATAGCTGGGTTCAGGGTTTAGAGTTGTGATTCGTCTGCTACACCATGCAAGACTTCTGAACGGTAAACGTTAATTACTTCCTATTTTCACCACAGCAAAAAAAACGCGTCGAATCAAATTTTGATTTTCAATTGATTTGCCACTTACATTCTGGTACAATATATGTACTAGAATGTAAGTGGCAAATCAATCGATAATCAAGAATTGGTTCTGCGCTTTTTTTTTTTTTTGCTGTGCACCACTTCATAGTTATACTACACCATATATTATGGATTTTTGCTCGTGCCAATGGTGCAACGACCGATACCCCTTGAGGTTCATATCGTTCGGCTGGAAAAATCAATACACTTTGATTTTGGTACATATACGTTGACGCAAAACGTACACGTAATTAAAAATTCTGGACACTGTAACTCCATAATCTGATGGACAGACTAATTTCCAGTGCGTATAAGAAAGACGTTGGTGAGAACGTAAGTGTCTCTTAGAATATTAGATTTCAAACTTGAAAAAATATGCGCTAAGTCCCTCGATCCCACCCACAAATAAGAGCGATGCGCATTAAAACATTAGTAGCATACAATATTTGTCGAGTTACTGTGGTTTACTTTGCATCCTCGATTACTGCGTGAGGCCGTGTACATGTGATTCATGCTTGAGCAAAATAGAAAAGTCAACAAATGCAGGTTCTACTGATAGGCCCTTTAAGTCTAGGTTTTCATAATAGATTTGTAACAATTCCATGCAAGGTATATGTTTCAAAAAGGGGTGGGGGGCGGGGGCGGGGGATGGATTAAATTCAGCCTGTATTTCTTTTTAAAGAGTGCTATAGGCATTAAAATGCACAGAGAAAACCGTTTTAAAAAATACATATTACAATCCCATGTTTGATTATTTTAATAATTTATAATATATCATAATTTCATCGTTCAGCTCGATCAGACTGTTAGTTCCATGCCTATCTGTTCCTCTTCAGCCAGGATAATTACTGATTCTTCTACATTATATAGGTACAAATATTCCCCCCCCCCCTCCCCCTAACCTTAGGAAGTGTCCACGGGGTTACATAGTATATTATTCCAGGATAGTACATAGGTATATAAACATTACCCAATGCACGATATTCATATAAACGTTGGAAATCATGTGTAATTATGCACAACTAGCATGATCTAGGTCCTACATGACTCAAAATGGAGTTCAGTAATGTCTATCCCGGATTAATCTGGAACCATTATTTTGGACAAATAAATTTCACTCCCTGTTGCCAAACACACATGATTTCCAACGTGTATATGCTATAGCCTCGGTATCAATATCGCATTTTTTATATGCTTATATACTATCCTGGAATAATATAACCCCGCGGATATACTTCCTATAAGGTTAGTGGGGGGGGGGGGGGGGGGGGGTGCGTATCAATAAAATGTTGAAGAATCAGTAGTTATTCTGGTCGAAGGGGAGCAGATAGGCATGGAACTAACAGTCTGACGCTCATCCGCTCAGCGGTGTGGTGGATGAGGGAAGGTTTGCGGGCAGGTGTGCCAGTGGAGAGCTGAACGATGCATTAAATAAATTATGTCAGTGACCGGTTCCGCCGGCTTTAGAACCATGTAGCTGTTCCGCGTGGTGACCATATTTAAAGGGCTCCGCGTATCCCAGCTACACATACCCTGCTTCATACTTAAACCGCATGCATAAATTAAAATCGTCATTGTATTTATCAAACATGGGATTGTAATATGTATTTTTAAAAGTGGTTTTCTCTGTGCATTATAATGCATAGCCCCTCTTTATAATACAGGCTGAATTTACTCCACCCCCGCCCCCGCCCTCTACCCCTTTTTGAAACATATACCTTGCTTGGAATTGTTGCAAATCTATTATGAAAACCTAGACTTAAAGGTCCTATCAGTAGAACATGCCTTTTCTATTTTGCTCAAGCATGAATCACATGTAAACGGCCTCACGCAGTAACCATGGATGCAAAGTAAACCACAGTAGCTCGACAAATATCACTCCTGGTGGCTATATCATCGCGGCGGCACAGGTCATATATACACGTCCAATATGCAGATCTTAAGGCATACTTAGCCTGTATACACACTGACAAGGGATATATACGCTTTCTTAAGCTGCATGACAGAATTTTCTAAGCGACCGAATCTCCTTACGAAATACGTTAACGCCCGCGCTTGCATGATCAATTTGCGGGCCACAATAATTGCTGCCACAATGATTGCTATAACCAAATTAGGCAACTTCAGGGTTAAAACGGTAGCTACATCATTGAAGGTTTTAGCAAGGATCTAGAGATTGGATTTGGTGTCTTAGTACATTAGCTACTTTCACTGAGAGGAATTTATCTTTGCAACTGCCATGTTAACCTGAAAAAAGATCGAAAAATGCGATAATTATAATAAGGTGTTACTAGTTGGGGTCCTTATCGTCTGCTCATACGATAAAGGTCGGCCGACGCTTAACTATAGGGGACCACCCCTAAGCCCCTTAAATCTTTACTTTCCTACGTCCGATTTTTATTGCCGAAAGCAGATTATAACAATCCCCTTCTATATTGGGGAGTTTACAGTTTTTATTCCCCCACCCACCTTGAGCGGGGTCTCTACATATTTGAATGACAGGGAAATTAACAACCGAACAAGGTTACTCGGTTTGAGGGAAATAGGATGGATGGCTGTTAGTGTCCCAGAGATCTATCGTTGGTCAGAGACGTTGGCGTTAGCTTGATAACAATATTGTTAGTCAAATATAAAAAAATGAGCTATTTTATACTATGTAACGTTTTTCTGCTGTGAGAACATTGTTACATCATCAAGCCGTGCATGCACCGTATAAATAGACAACATATGGTCTGCACTTGCAACAAAATTACATACTATATAATCTGCACGCGGTGATTGTTGGGCAGTTATACGACAAAAAGCTACCACGTCATAACCACACCCACCGTCACAGTGAGGCATTGGAATGGCTAAGAGCACGGCTTTCCTCCCGCGCAATCCTCAGATGGCCTAAAGTTATTATAGGCACTGAATTTATAATTAGCCATATATTTCAATGCGAGCGTTACGCTTGCCCTGGTAAATAAAGTATCTCATTTGCTAGACACTGTTCCATTTATTGATTGATTTATTTTAACCATGTACTTGCTGTATAGTTTATTTTTAGATCTATATATCTGGCTGCCCCCCGGAAGAATTAAACATAGCAAACGAACAACTATTGTACTTTGTACGCGTATACCTCCCAACAGATTGGAATGATATCGGTTGCATCTATCACAGAAGTACATGTATTAATGGTTGGACATATGCTGTCCAATTTTGCATGTACTTATTGATGGGTAACTCTCATGGGCTGAGGTGCCATGGTAATATTGGCGTTCGCTCATTTAGGGTGTCAGGGGTCCGAGGGAGGGGATGTGCCCCCTCGACCCCGAAGCGCGGGGGCACGAATACATTTATCCGTGCATCGATTGATCGGACACCTAGCCTATGTAATCAGCAACAAGTGATCAGAAATGAAAGTTCTATCTTCATTGGCAATGATTAGTATTTTGTTATTGTAGAGATATTATCTACCTTTCATCGTGCAGATATGAAGCCATACCTTCCCTCTTCCCACGCTTAATTTACATTCTGGTATCAGCCGGTAAAATGTTAAAAGCTATGTAAACATTCTGTTCCCAGCAGAATGTTCACAGCGTCGACCAAAATGAGCAACCAAAAATTGTCCGGGAGGACCGAATATAGCGCGTAATTTGGTCTCCCGTGTCATTTTTTGGTCCTACCTAAGTGTCAAGTGCCATCGTGGTAAATCGTTAACATGCCTAGCGAATCAGAGTCAGATGATCATCTGCTTGAGCAAGCGTATGGCTATAAAGTTAATAGGACATATGCAGAAGGATGTACGTTGAACAAAAAGAGGTCCATAAGAAGAAAAGCGAAAAAGTTGGTTTTAGTGAATGGTGAAGTGCGCTTGAAAAAGAAGACAAAAGGAACGAATGAGGTAGGCAAAAAATTGCATTCGTTAATTTCGTGCCTTTATAGTGCGAGAAAAACGTTGGTAGAGCTCTTGGAGTATAGCGATCGATGCCGTGTTGGTTTGCTCGCTCATACATGTAGATGATTTAAAGAGTGATTTGAAGCATTTTAGGTGAGAGCATGCTTACGTACTGGGTACTCCGTGATACAGTAAAAACTATCCCTTGATGTCCGACATCCTATATGACTATTTGTTTCAAAAGGCAGCAAGTTCGTGTAGTTTGAAATATGCTTCATCTCGCTGTTTAATTCAATTTTTAGCCTAATACCTTGCAATTGCATGATGTGCGTTTCTTTGTGTTTGTAACGCATAAATATAGTGATATGGCAAAAACTATCCCTTGATCTCTGCCCTTCTAGTGACAATGTTTTTTATTTTTAAATAGCATGCTCTTTAGCTTGGTCTGCACTGTATTCCACTGTGTAATTCATTTCAAGGCCACGTGGAGGAGGATCGCTTTCTTGATCAAGGGATGGTTCTTACTGGATCTTGGAGTGCCCACTACATAATTATGCACTAACATGACATTCTTCTAATTGCTCTTTAAGTAATCTATAGTTTGCAAAGTAGTGAAATTCATGTACAAGCATGTATTGTGCAGATGATTGGTTGTATTCAGCATTTTAATTTGCAAAACAACACTTTTTTACCTCAAAACATAGGCTACAAGGTTGATTTGTGATGCATCAGAGAAAGAAAAGATCCTATATGCCTGTCATTCTGACCCCACTTCTGGTCAACTGTGCATCAAGAAAACAATCAGAGAACGGTTTACATGGAAAGGGCTTAACAAACAAGTTATTGAACTGGTAGGTGTAACAAGATCAATATTTATTTAATGTGTGTACACTTGTAATCCGTTGGAATATGTACTCTTTGTATTTTTAGGTGTCATCCTGTGAAGTTTGTCAAAGGAATTCTGCACAACAGACACTAACAACTACTGAAATGCATCCAGTTCCTGTATATACAACGTGGTATCATGTCGCCATTGATTTCATATCACCAATTTCATTATCTGGAAACAAGTGCACCCATCGGTGATGTGAAATGTGCATGTGTGCATGTGTGGGTGTGGAGAGTTGTGTTACATGTACGTCTGCATGGGTGTGTGTGTGTGTGAGCATCACATCAATTGATGCATATTACAACGGATCTGCTAATGCATTTTATTTTGCATTGTTGATATTTGTTTTAAGATACATTCTTACTTTGAGTGACTATTTCTCAAAATGGGTTAAAGCTGTTGCTACACCCAGCTAAGAGGCCCATAAAGTACACTCTACAAGGTTTGTATCATTTAACTCTTTGACATGTGCGAGTAGTATCAACTAAACAGCTAGATTTTTAAACCTTGTAGTGGTGTTCGTAGCATTGTGTAGATTTAGTGGGCTTATTATAACCTTGTAGTTTAAAACACCTTTTAAAACGCTACAGTTGTTTGTCAGTTGTTTCTTCGTGCCAAAGTAACGCTCACTATGTTTTTGCAGATTTTCATGAGAATGGGATTGCCTTGTGTTTTGACTACTGATAATGGTTCAGAATTCAAGAACAAGCTAAATGCTGAAATGATGAACAGCTGGGGATAAGATAATGCCTTATCACACCCTACCATCCACAGGTACATTCATTACAGTTGGTTTTGGTGTTTCAACTTGCTTATTTGGTCCCTGTGTGCAGTTGAATGGTCTTGACGAATGATTTAATCAAACCTTGCAGAGGATGCTTGTCAAAGTGGACAAAAAGATCTTTTGTTCATAGATTCAGCAGTGTTTGCTTATAACACATCCTATCATGAGTCTAGTTGCTATACACCATTTGAAGTATTATGTTTGGGGGCAAAGCAGTGTAAACAGTTGCCAATTGATGTGGATTTGAAATCTGTGTCACCTGATAAGTTATTGTGGTAAGCTGTGTACCTCACCATTATGCACTTGAATGATCTTTGCACTATAGTACTGCAGTTGAAACTGACATGAGAGTGTCAACCAGTGAAAGGCAAAAAGTGTTGAAAATTGTTAAAAGCAATATCCTTCGTGCACAGGTATATAAGTATTATTATTTTATAAGCTCCGTTTTTGCCACTAGGAAAAGCAAAAGCAGCAGTATGATGCCAAACATGCAAGAGACAACATTTTTCAAATTGGCACTGAGGTCTTAAAAGAAGATTTTGTAAGAAAAAAGAGGAAAGGTGGTAAATTGGACCCAAAGTGGGCTGGAACATACATTACAGCTGAGCAAAGCAAAGGATTTTATTCATTGCAATCCACTGAAAATCCTTTTCGTTTCATTAAACATGTGAATGGTATTCATTTCAAAGTGTTCAAACAACAGCTAACTGCACCATCCCTACAACAAGAGTCCAATTTGTTGGCCCCACCTGCTTCCATCTCTCGACAGCAGTCCACTCCATCAGCCTCTCCACAGCAGTCCACTCCATCAGCCTCTCCACAGCAGTCCACTCCATCAGCCTCCCCACAGCAGTCCACTCCATCAGCCTCTCCACAGCAGTCCACTCCACCAGCCTCTCCACAGCAGTCCACACCACCACTCCATGAACAACAATCTACTTCAGGTAAACAGTGTGAATAAGGGTTCATACAAGTGGTAGGATTATTGTGATTGACAGAAGTTGTCCTATTTTTTTCCTGTCATTTTCCAAAAGACCAAGACGGCTTCTATGCAAGGTTTGATGGAATGAATCACTATTTTTCCACAAAGAGAGGTGGGGGTAGTATAACTAGCTATTACATCCTGTTACAACATTTGCACATATATTTCAGTTCTGAAGACAAATTTCTGTTTTCTCGATTCAAGTCAGAAATAGATGGGCTGAAGGTAATGTATTAGTATGATTATCACCTCCCCTCAACAGCCAGAGCTCATTGCCATCATCAATGGTGCCATTACCTCACAGCTGCATGATGTATATTGGCATGGCAACAAACAACAGAAAAGTGCAATTCGTCATGGATGTGACTATGGGCCTATCAAAACATTACCAGATCACTTGGTTAGTAGCATTATATACTGTATAGTAGTTTAGTTCTAAATATTAGTTCATTTGTAGTAGGATGTATAGGCTATATTTCGCATTACAATTCTCTTGACATTATTTCAATATAGCAAGGACATCTGTTTTCTTATATGGGCACTATTACAATGGTATTTGGTCGGCGTGGATATGGTTTTTCCTATCTGTATGAAGTCCTCTTTCCAGAGGTGAGTTTACACATCACCATTTGCCTTGTTAGTGCGTTAGATTTTGTTACCATACATTTCCTCAGAATTGAATGGAAGGTGCAGGTTCACCTGTACAACATTTATTGTCATCAGCAGGGCAAGATTTAGGTGGCTGCTTATCATTGAAGGCTGATGTGAAGCACATTCACAGTGACGTTTCTAAGGTAAAAAAGTCATACACCAAAGTTTGTGATAAGTATTAAAGACCATTTCATTGAAGACAGGAATTTACCGCTTCTACCCTCTGCTTGCATGTAAATTGACTAATCATGCCATATCACAAGTTGATTGATTGAGCTTGTTCACACCATTTAACTGCAATGCCATTAAACATAACGAATTAGAGGGAAGACTTTTGTCCCAAACCCCTGTATAATCTCCATATTCCAAAACCACTCCCAATTGCAAAGTTGGCATTACCGTAAATCCCTGATTACACTAAGCAGCTGAATCATTCAATTAAAGCCATGTTATTTATTTCAATCAATGCAATACACATTGCAATAGTTACATCTACCTTGCAATAAAAGAAATGGCATGTAATATAATTTTAAAAACATAGAGATTGTGAATGCGTACAATATTGGATACCATCTCTAAATTTACTACGTGAAGACCACCAAGATATTGTGGGAGGGAAATGGCTATCTGACAGTGTCATCAATGCAGCACAGAAGCTTTTAAAAGCCAGACATAGCTCCATTGGTGGACTTCAGAACACTTCGTTAGCAAAGAACATGCAATTTCAGATTGAAAGGGAAATCTTTGTACAAATCTTGAATGTCTCTGACAGTCACTGGATAATGATTGCAAATGTAGGATGTGTTCCAGGAGAGATACATGTGTGATAGCATGGGGCATACTGACGTACCCCAAAATGTTAAACAGCAAATTGCTGCTATGATTTTAACTCCAACAAACAAAATCACACTCATCCTTGAATCAGTTCAAAGACAACACGATTGAAGATTTTTTCAGTTGCAGGCTAATGAGGGGAGATGAAAAAACTGCAAGATGTGATGGTTGCCATGAATGGTACCACAAAACTTGTGAAACTATTCCATTTTCTATTTTCAACAAGACAAAAGAATGGTATTGTCGTACTTGCTCCGTTTTGTGACAATTTTGCATTGTAATTAAGCCAAGGACGTGACTTTTATTTGTCATAGTTTATCAATATTTATATTGATCCAACTTTGTAGTTTGTTTCATCATCAATCCTGCTTATAAACTCCTAAAATTTAAATTTATATGGAATCTATCCTTTGTTAGTGTAGGACCAAAATGAGCAGCCTGAAATGGTCCTAGGACCTTTCCAGGCAATATGCCTGTTTTAGTCCGCCAGACCAAAACAGGCTGCCTGAAATAATGGTCCTAGGACCATTTCAGGATAGGACCAAATCAGCCGGGACATACCTCTAGTACATACCTGGTACAAACTGTTAACATTATGTACCAGAATGTAAGTGACAAATCAATTGAAAATCAAGAATTGGTTCTAAGTCAAGGACTGCTGGTCTGCCGCAGTACCAATTGGGGACCAATATGTCAGCCGGTGTAGTGCGACTGTTGTCATGGCTCAACCCTCTTCCTATACAGCTTTAGATTGAACATTTATATCGCGCGACTATGAATACATAACCTGCCACTGCCCCGCCCCCTGGTCCCGCCACTGTGATGCAGGGGTTAGTACCATGGAGAACCATGAGGAGGAATGTGGTGTGGATACAGATAACAGCCTTGTCTTGTCAGCGAGGTAACCAAACCTTTGAACAGAGAGTCCTAGTTCCATTGTTGATCTTCCAAAAGCAATCTGGGAAGCTTTGCCTTAAATTCAAGAACTGGTCGGATAAAAAACAATAGAGTTTATAAACATCCGATAATGGAATCATATAGGAGGACTACCTTAGCTTTAGAATTGATTCGACGCATTAGATTTGCATAAAACTTTCAATTTCATTTGGCTCTCAATTCCACGAACACCAAGCATGCAGGTTTTTCCCAGCTTGGCTCCCGAGAGATTATTGCATTGGTTATTATTAGTTATTCGTTAGATAATGTAGGGATCGCTAAGGAACATCACCGCGCGGTGCGTATTCTTCAATGATCCTTACGTGCCCCATCCTTATACTATCTAATTAATCATATGGCGCGAAACGACCGGGAAAAGGGCATTTACTTATCTCTGCAAAGGGGTTGAATGGATACTAATTAACGCACTGAACGAATCAAACTATCTACGTACATACCATAGAACGGTTTGGCCTAGGGGTAACGCGTTCTGTATGAGAAATACAATAATCCTATCATAGAGGAATGGTGTGTAATTAGACGATATTGGTGATTTTTTGTATTACATAATTTACATAATTTGAATTTGCTAATAATAATGTTTTGTTAATATACAATAAAAAGTAAATAATTATTACCTAAAAAACATCTCTTTGTTGTCAGTGTGCAGGGAGTGCTGCTCCATCATCAAACCCTAGACCACATCGCCATTTCACTCTAGAGCCGCGTAAACACAGGCTAGCAGATCTTAGGATTGCAAAAGATAGCTCGTTCTGAAGAGTTATATAATTCCAGTCATATAGGTGGTGATATGGTAACCATGACAATAATTAATGCATAGTGTTATCAATCGCTGGGCTGACCTTAAAATAATTTCATTCACTACTGTATACATGTACCCCTATCGAGTGCCATAAAAAAGTGCGAAAGTTGCAAAGCGGCTGGGGAGCTTACAGCCCCTCCCCCCTCGTACGCCCCTTAAATCTCCTACGTCCGATTTTTATTGAGATTACATCAATCCCCTTCTATATTGCATGGATAATGGAGAGCTTACAGTTTTCCTAAACGCTCCCGGCCCCCCGCCCTCTTCGAGCGGGGTCATCACATAGAGGTGTTGCACGACTGACGTCACGACGACTGTCAGGTGACAAATTTCCATAGCTATTAGGGGCAAGTGTGTATTGCGCGTCAATGGATGGAGCGTGTTTTCAATTATATAGCCTGTCTGCGGATTCCCGATCCAGATATGAATCGAAGGTGATGCTAGCGGGTCTAAAAATCGACCCTTACTCGATCGATGCATCAGACTTGTCCGAGAGCCCAGATACTGCACCGAATGTTCGCTGGAGTGAATAAAGGTCAGCAGTACTCATGAATACTGCTGACCGTTACTCTCCCTCTTTGCTGCAACCGTATGAAGCGACTATGGCAGCTTGCAATTAGTATTGGGCGATTATTCGGTGTTACGATTACACCGCCAATTGTAAGCATCTAATCGGTACACTTGACGATTATCGAGACAAAAATAAATTAACGTGGGCGTGTGTATTTATGGACAGTAACAGTAAATGCGATTACGCTGTACAAAGCTGGAGTACGCATGCTCCTATAAACCACAAGGGCTAACGATGGCGGAACTCGTTTTTCTTAGTACTATAAAGAAGAAAACCAAAAGTTCAGTTTGGCAGCACTTTGGGTTACGAGCCACAGAGGAAGGCGTACAAAACAGCCTCTTAAAAAGGAAAGTGATCAGCTTACCTTGTCAGTTGTAATAGCATCCGTATCCAGGTATTCACGGAATAGGGCTCAGATAAAAGAATTGAATCGTGCAGTGGCATACTATCTAGCAAAAGATGCAGTGCCATTGTGCACTGATGACAAACCAGGTTTTAGATACCCTAAAACTAGACTATATGTCTTAAAAACACCTGTTAATGTTATTTTGACCTTATTGTTAGTGCTTGGCAGTGATTGAAATATTATTAGAAGTGATCCATTGTGGCAATAATCGTCAAAATCGTCTTATTATAAGGTCACAATAATCGAATGCCATTATATTGATATCGCCCAATACTACTTGCAATTTGTGCTGTACATGTAGACGTACTATTATAGCACATGCATGTTTAATGACGGTACCCAATCCGGGTTATATCGGTCATTAAGCTCAGAAGGCTTCCCTGGCGAAGTCAAATTAAAACAGCATGCGTACACGGGCCTCCTTGATTATTATAAAGTTTGTATACCTCGTATGAAATGAAGTGAACACACGCGAGCGTGTTTAGAAGGCACCCAATCCTTCCGATTGATTTTCGCGAGCCATGCTGTTCTTCGAGAAGTTGAAAGCTCTAATTGATTTGCTTTGTTGTGGCTAACATTAACGGATATGGTATGGAGATAGAACGCTATTTGTTTGTCACTCCCGGAACGCTTCGTGCAGCCAACAACGCAGCAGGTTTTACCCATTTCTACATAGAACCATACAAGTTGCCCCCAGCGTGGGCGTATCACATGACTTGACGTGAGATCACGAGATCCGTGCAACAGGGAGCAATCAAACAAGGTTAATCTGTTGTGATGGAAATGGGATGGATGACTCAGTGTTTGTTTTTCAGAGATCTATCATTCGTCAGAGACGTTGGCGTTAGCTTGATAACAATATTATTAGTCAAATATAACAAATGAGCTATTTTATGACACATTATCCTCACGTAACACTGCCGAAGCCAAGGTTCCCACATTTGTGTAACTGATTACCTATATTGTGTTATTTATTTTTGTTTTACCTTCGAGTCCAATGTCCCCCGCGCAAGAAGTTTCGATGGCCATGGATGATGGCCACTCCTCGCGAGAAACTGTCGGTCAACCCCTCGACATGCAAGTCCGTCGTACAGCCGAAAACACTTTACCTGGTCTTACAATCCTAGGCCTACCAGAATCCGATCCTCCAATAGTATCCACGGACCCCCATATAGGTGCGTTTCCGTACCGCCACTCCATGACATCACCCTCGTTACCAATCGTAACGAGGTCCTCGACAACTCAGCCAGATCTCCCGGCACACGAGCACCCCATTACTTCACTAACACGTGCAAGCTTGAGGGAGGTATCTGAGAATACGGAATCCACAGAGCCTGCCCGTAGTTCATCGTCGCACCTCCTTCAGTCTGACTCCCCGCGAGCGTCCCATTTCTTAGCAATACATGCTGATAATGAAACCGACCTCCATGTAGCAGGACCGTCCTGCTCCTCATTCTCTCGAGCTTTCTCGGAAACACCTCATATTCCTTCACCGCCTCAAACGTCCACACATGTACACCTATCTGTGTCACCTTCTTCGCCTACGTCAGTGACATCTGGACAGCGAAGCACATTGCCATCACCTGCTCGACCTAGCCTAGGGAGGAAGCCTTGCATAGTCGAAGGTTGTACTGAACTTGTTGCCCCTTCCATGTGGCGCAACCACATGAACGCTCACGCTAAGAGCCTTTTCCCAGGATCAGTACCAACAGGCTGGCTTGAAGAGAATGGCCTGTTCATTTGCAATAAGTGCTCCCAGCTTGTAGCCAAGTCTCACTCGAATTCCCACCAGCAAAAGTGTGTTAACCGTGGTCATAGCATGGGGTCCGTCGATCTTTCAAGTAACCCCGGACCTACACCCTTAACTAATAGTGTTCCTATCCCTACCCTTGATCGTTTTTCATTCGAAGATGTTTCTAAGCTCAAATGCGCTACGATCCGCCACATTCCTGCCAAAGCAATGCCCATCTTCGCTAAGGTCCTCTCAGCTGCCTTAAGAGAAGTGTTAAATAAAAATACTGAAGAGGCGTGGTTAAATTTTTTAATGCTGCCAAAGTGTGTCTTATTGCCTTCTCGCCGAAAAGGTCGTCACCATAAAAACAGTTAAATTATTTCGCTATGCAAGCTGTGGCTAAATAGCGAGTTTCAGGCACTATGGAGACACGCGACCAACTATAGTGCATCAAATAAGTCCAAAACGTCAAAGCAGTTCGACATGCTCAATTCTGCCATCGCACTAGCTAGGGAAGGTTCGTTGGGTAAAGCATGTCAGGTACTTACTTCTTCCGGCATTGCGCCAAATAACGATTCTACCTTTCAACTGCTGCTTGACAAGCACCCTCAAGGTCCCGTTCCAGTCCCTCTTGCTCTCGTGGCTACAGAAAACAACAAAATTCCTCAGGATTTCGATTTGCTTTCAGTGTTGAGATCTTTCCCTAAAGCTTCTGCATGTGGTCCTTCAGGACTACGCATACATCACCTATTGGATGCCGCAGAAGTTCACCTTCCAACTCCAATCTGTCCTTCACTGAGAGAGGTAGTGTGTCTCCTGGCTTCTGGGCGTGCGCCGATAAAAGTCGCCAAATTCTTAGCAGGTGGCAGCCTTGTTGCTCTCATCAAAGACATACCCAATGGTCCCCAAGATATCCGGCCAATCGCAGTGGGTGAAGTACTGAGACGGTTAACTAGCAAATGCCTTTGCATTCTAACGAAGGCAAAGGCAGCAGAATATTTTGAGGGGTACCAAACAGGAGTAGCTTGCCCAGGGGGGTCTGAGATAACCATTCACGGACTCAGGGATTGTATTGAAAGGCACTGGAATGACGAAGATTTCGTTACCCTGAAAATTGACTTCCAGAATGCCTTCAATATTGTCTCACGCCAGGCATTACTCGAAGAATGCCACACACACTTCCCAGAGTTACTGCCATGGGCATCTTGGTGCTACGGTCAACACCCAATGCTCTTTCACCCCATGGGCACTATATCATCCGAGACAGGTGTGCAGCAAGGGGACCCTTTGGGGCCCTTCTTCTTTTGCTTAGTCCTGCACAAGTTGGTAGCCACCATAGCCTCAGACGAAGAGGCGTCCCATTTGTTGTACCACAAATGGTATATGGATGACGGGGTAGTAGCTGGTACAAGGGATGCAGTGGCCAGGGTGATTGCAATTATTAAAGAACAGGGTCCCCACTTAGGCCTGTTCATCAAAGACCCTAAATGTGAGCTCTTTAGTAAATGCAATTTGAATTCCTTTCCAGTGCAGATGAAAAGGTCCAACACACCGAACTTGGTGCTTCTGGGTGCTCCAATCGGAGACCTGATTTTCTGCGCAAAATTCATCGCAAATCTTCGCTCCAAGATCCGTGGTCTGCTTTCCAGGTTGCAGCAGATTGGTCCCAAAGACCCCCAGGTTGCATATTTGTTGCTACGCTCCTGTAGTAGCTTCTGCAAATTGGTACACCTGGCCAGATCAACTCCTCCCTCCCTGGTGGCTGAAGCTCTAAGCCTATTTGACTCAGACATCCGGCGCTGCTTCACGGAATGTACTAGCGTGGATGTATCAGACGTTGCCTGGCATCAGGCACAGCTGAGCCCTAGTAGAGGAGGCCTGGGTCTTCGAAGCCTTTACCACCATTCAAGTGCTTGCTTCATCGCGTCCGTTAGTCAGTCAGGAATCACCCTTGGTGCGAACCACCATTTGGAGCAGTCCATCAATGACCTCAACCATAAAATTGGGGAATCCGAGGCTGTAAGTGTCCAGGACATCCTTGAGGCCCCACCACGCCAGAGGATCTTGTCATCCAAGATTGAGGACCAGCAGCTGAGGATGTTGTTTGACCTGGCTTCTTCACCGGCACAGCGTGCACGTCTCCTCTCTGTGTCATCCCCCCATGCTTCAGCTTGGCTCTCGGTCATGCCCACACCCCAGCTCAACTTACACCTGGAGCCGCCCGAATTCCAGGTGGCTCTTAAATGGTGGCTTGGATTGGACACCTCCCAAAATTCCCGTTGTTCCCTTTGTCCTTCACATGCCCTAGATCCCCTGGGTCATCACGCTCTCACGTGTAAAAGTGGTGGTGATCTTATTGTAAGGCACAATGCTCTGCGTGACACATTTTGGGAATCTTGCAAGCTGGCATGTATCGGGGGACAACTTGAAGCAGGCAGTAGCCTAGATGAAGAGGGTAGGCAAACTCGCCCAGCAGACATCCTGGTCCAGAACTGGGAGTTTGGCAAGCCGGCAGCATTGGATTTCACCGTCACATCACCGCTAAATCCCACTACGTTAAATGAAGCGAGTGTGACGGCTGGATCCACTGCGTCGGCTGCCGAAGCCCGCAAGCATGCCTCCAACGATGAAAAATGCAACCGTTTGGGCTGGGTCTGCATCCCTTTAGCCGTGGAGACATACGGGTGTTGGGGAGACGAAGCCATAAAGTGTCTCAACAGACTTGCGGCACGTATCGCCACTCGCACGGCTCGTTCCAAGTCTTCGACTGTGTCGGCTCTGTACGGTAGGCTCAGCATCGTCCTGGTGAGAGCCAATGTAAGGGCCATATTAGCTAGATCTCCCACAGTTTATTGACTCCTAGTGTCTAATTAAGGTTTATATTGTATAATTATTGTAAATAAATTATTTCTAATATTGGCTTTGAATATGTTAAAAATAAAAAATAAAAAAAATAAAATAAAATAAAAAAAGTTATTGAAGCTGCAAAAATACCTGCTCGTTTGGAGCCTTCTGGAGTAGCTAGATCTGATGGTAAAAGGCCAGATGGAATTTCAATGGTTCCCTGGAAAGAGGGGAAACTCCTTGTGTGGGATGCTACATGCAGAGACACCTTGGCACCATCATATCTCTCCACTGCTGAAAGAGGCCCAGGATTGGTAGCAGCAGAGGCTGAATCTCAAAAGAGGAAGAAGTATTCCTCTCTTGGAGCTAAATACTTCTTTGTTCCCATAGCATGTGAGTCTCTTGGTGTGTTTGGTGCTGAAACATTGTCCTTTCTTAAGGACCTTGGCCATCGTCTGCACAAAACCACTGGAGACTCACAATCCTACCAATTCTTACGCCAGCGCCTTTCTGTGGCAATCCAGAGAGGAAATTCTACCTCCGTCTTGGGAACATTAAGTTCCTTTGATGGTTTAGATGACTTTTAGTTCTGTGTGCGAGTGATCGAGTGTGTTAGTGTGCCAGTACATTGTATATGTTAGGTTGTGTTGTTGTTAGCCATATATGTTAGTTTATATAATAATGTAGTTCTGTATGTGCATTTATTCCTTTCATGTATTCTCTTGTAACTTTATTATTACCTGCATTACTCTTGTATCTTGTATTCCTATATTATTATTATTATTATTAAAAATAAAAAAAATAAAAATAATAATAATGCCTCTGTATCCTGATGCGAGCGAAGGCTTCAGAGTTTTTCGACCCACACCAGCTTGGCGTGGCCTGCCCAGCCGGGGCAGAGAAATTGATTCACAACTTTAGGCGCTGCCTAACAGATCACTGGGGGGATGATGATTTTGTGGTCTGCAAAATTGACCTCAGCAATGCCTTCAATGAAGTCTCTAGGAATGCCCTCCTAACTGAATGTGCAACCCACTTCCCGCTTCTCTTCAAGTGGGTCTACTGGTGTTACGGTCAACACCCTACCTTGTGGCACCCCATGGGCACACTAGGTTCCGAACAGGGAGTCCAGCAGGGGGACCCACTGGGCCCCCTCCTATTTTCCTTGGTGCTGCACAAACTTGTCCAGTCCATCGCAGGAGCTGCCGAATGCTCAGGGCTCACATTCAATTGCTGGTACCTTGATGACGGCACCCTCGCTGGGCCGAAGTCTGCGATCAACCACGCCATCCACCTCATCCAACTGGAAGGCCCTCCCCTGGGGCTAAGAATCAACACAGCCAAGTGTGAACTGTATTCCCGCAGCAACCTAGAGGGCCTCCCAGTAGACATTAAGAGGTTCAATGAACCCAACATGGAGATCCTAGGGGCCCCTGTTGGCGACATCATCTTTTGCGCCAAGTTCATGGCTCAGAAACGGGCCAGGGCAGCCAGGTTATTGACCCAGCTGACGGAGGTGGGTTCCATCGACCCGCAAATTGCCCTCCTCCTCCTGCGCCATTGCGCATCCTTTTGCAAGTTTGTTCACCTGGCTCGGTCCACACCACCACCTCTCATTTCCGACGGCCTGGCCCTTTTCGACGCTGATGTTCGCCGTCACTTCTCTGACTGTGTGGCAATTGATGCCTCAGACTCGGTGTGGCAGCAAGCCCAACTGAGCCTTAGCCGGGGCGGCCTAGGACTCCGCAAATTGGCATTGCACTGTTCGGCTGCCTTCCTGGCCTCCGTTAACAAGGCAGGATGCACAACCCCACCTGACGAGTTCACAGCACACACTATTGCCATTTTCAACAGCTTGGTCCCCCCTGCATGCTCCATCTCAATGGAAGTTTTGCAGACTTCAACCGTGCGTCAAAAAGACCTATCCTCCAGGATTGAAGACCACCAATTTGACCAGCTGTTCCTCTCTGCCACCCCTGCCAACCGTGCTCGCCTGCTCTCAGTCGCATCCTGCCACGCTTCATCCTGGTTGTCGGTCATCCCAGCTAGGGGCCTCAACCTGCACATGGACCCAGCCGAGTTCCAGGTGGCTCTCAAATGGTGGCTGGGCGTCGACACGTCACCTCACCTTCGGTGCCCTCATTGCCCTGACCACCAGTTAGACCCTCTTGGTCACCATGCCTCAACGTGCAGGGGAGGCGGGGACGCTGTCCTGCGCCACAACAGCCTGCGTGATGTCGTTGCCCAATTCTGCCACAGGGCTCGCCTGGGTGGTCAACTCGAGGTGGGAGGAGGGACTGAGGCTGATGGTTCCCGAAGCCGGCCAGCCGACTACCTGGTGCCCAATTGGTCCACAGGCAAACCAGCTGCTTTCGACATCACAGTGACCTCTCCGCTTAACCCTATTTCTTTGCCTGAAGCGAAGGTCACTGGTGGTTCTGCAGCTCGGATGGCCGAGATGCGCAAACACATCTCCAACGACCCCAAGTGCAGGGCCTTGGGGTGGGTTTGTATTCCACTGGCTGTCGAGACCTATGGGTGCTGGGGAACAGAAGCCAGGGACTCCTTCTCTCGTTTAGCAGCTCGGCTGGCCTTACAGCTACATTGCAGCAAATCCAAAGCCTTGGTAAGCATTTACCAACGGCTGAACCTCACTTTGGTTCGCTGCGTAGCCAGGGCCTTACTTTCCCGTGTCGGCACCCAGACCCCAGAGGGTTAAAAACTTTAGTTTAGGACTCCCACGTGATGTCATTTTGTTCATGATATTGATACGTGCTACTGTTTAATGTTGTAATTTTATGTTATTTTAATGATAATAATAACACTAAAAATAAGTGAAGACACGAAAAGGTGAAGACACGAAACTTCAAACAGTTATCAGTCCGTTGCATATGTACGTGTAGGCTGGCCACCTCACGTTACATGCTGTGTCTGGCTGAAGTGGTGATATTCCCCTGTGGTGGGCATGTATTGGAACGACTCTCTACTTTGAAGTGGCTTGGTGACGAGGAGGAAGTGGTGCGCTCGGAAGGGAAGACGAAAGGCGTCATTTTGGCGCTGAATAGCTCCGTGGAAGAGCAATTACCCGCGAAATCTGTGGTCAAGGGCTGCAAGGATCCTTTTGCAAAAAACCATGTGGGTCTGCGACCGCTAGACTGGGCGCTTCAAAGTTGGGGGGATTGTTCTGGGTGGGGGATATAGATGTGTAGTGTTTTGTATACATAAACAATATATGATGTATAAGTCGTATATAAATAATATAATTTACGTGTTTAAAAAAATAATAATAAATAATAATAATTAAAAAAAATAATAATAATAATGGTGTCTTTTCCCGCCTCGCTTCTGCACTCTATGGCATGTAATTCGTGCCAAAACTAAAAAAAATCACGTTACGTATATTTATTTATTTATTTGTAATCTTTTTTTTTTTTTTTTTTTTTTTTTGGCCCGTGTAGGAAAGGGTTAAACTAGATATCGAAATTTTGAAAAATTAAGCCATAAATAGAGAAAAGGATATTTTCGGCTATACAAAATTCTTCCTGTCGGTCCCGTACCTTGTTTTTAGCATCTGCGCTTCATTCTCCCTCTATTATATGTGATCTGTATTTTCTTTTTCGACGTGACTAGTCGGGCGGATACAGGATTTTTCCAAAAGGGAGGGGGGGGGGGGGGGGTTTGACACGCGATACGAGAAGCGCGGGAAGATGGGGGGGAGAGGCTGCACGCTTCGGGTCCAATACGAAAAGCGGGGGGGGGGGGGGGCGGGGGTGCTGTAAGAGTCGGGCCTGATACGAAAAGCGGGGGGGGGGGGGTCGGAGTGCTGTACTCTTCGGGCCGGGGGGGAGGGGGTGAGGGGGATGCTGTACGCTTCGGGCCCGATAAGTAAAGTGGGGGGCTGCTTAGCGGAAGAGGGGGAGGAAATTTATATGAAAGGGGGGTTGCAAGTCTTGCAACCTCCCCCCCTCCCTGTACCTGTATCCGCCAATGAGTCTACGAACACTATTTGCGCCGTCCTCATGTACGTTCGATTCTTTTTCACATCCTTGGACTACATCTTCATGCAGGAAACGAGATGCATTGAATGAACACTTCTGCACGGATAATCTAGTTCACTGATCAGGGCTGGATCGATGCAATTATGAATAGTTGCGTCCATTATAGTATAGTAAAATTGTATGCCGCTATACGTCATACCAACTCATACTCATGCATAGCTTTACTGATTGTAAATACGAGCACGTGATTTTGTTGCAGTAGGTGACACAAGTGCAAATAGTTTTGGCTCTCAGTTGCATGTACCGCAGTTGTTCTGTTTTAGATTATAATCTTCCTATTCTGATATGCTCTTCTGTTTCTACTTAACATAAAAATTATAACTGAATTACATACATGTATTAGGTGATAAGTAAAATGACATGTCATAGTCGTCACAAGGGCTATAAGTGGATCAAACTGACTAATCTTGGAGCAGTTGTATCTCAAACTCCGAGAATGGACCTCATGTTTCTATGACATCAGCTGATGTTGTACAGCAGTGAAAGCCCAATCAATCCTGTACATAGATGAAGTTAGGAATATCATTTGAAAATCAATCTCCTATATCATGCTCGTTTCACACAACCCACTTTCACATATAATTGTACCTCATATGCTGTACATGTCACTGTCATGACCAACTAGAATTAATATCACATACATACCAGAACCTTCAACTAACTCTATGTTTAGAGGTTGTGGCCCATGTCGCCTCAGGTGAAACCTCTCTTATAGGAGAAAAAAGAAATCAAGTAGACACTAGCTGCTCTAGATCTATAGTCAAAATATCACAACATGAAGTGTACTAGTCGCAAAGATATACCAATGGATATCAGCTAGAGTGGGCAGTATGTGTTCTTATTCAAGCATAGTTTATTGGTGTGTATATATGTGTATGGAAGGTTAACTCACAACCATAGAATACCAATCCAGAATAGCAGGAGAGCCAGGACCTTCAGGCTTACATTTTGGTTATAGTCCAACAAATCTCTTCATCTTCTTCAGGGATTAGGACATAGGTAAACTTTCCAAATGAATTTCCAGCAGGCTTATGCTCTAATGATTAAGGAAAGATACTATAACTCCCTTATCGTGCTTACACGTGCATACCTCTGCATGGTGGCCATATTAATGTTAAAGGCATTGAAATTGAAGTGGGCCAGGGGACGATACATCAGACTAGCAATAATAGATAAAGGAGGACCAGGTAATGATATTGTGAGTGCCTGAACTAACCAATAATACCTATAGGCTGTGTATGCAAAAGCATGTAGTGTACTGAGTGAAGATAGCCAGATGGGAAATGATCATAGAGGACAATATTAACAAAGTTAATTAGCATACTCAGTGTTTACGTGTACATACAAACCAATACAGATGCATAAGTACTAGACTCAGATGAGGAGTATCAATCTAACAAGTTGCACTAGTCACATGTAAAATGTGCATAGGATATGCAAAATACACTGGTTGTCTAGCATCAACTAGGGGCTACTCTCAACCATCACATCTTCATCTTAATCATGTCCATGCTGCTGCAAGCACTGAATTTGTCATGCATACATGCAACCTAGTAGATGCATATGGTATGGGCACAAATGATATTTGGGAAGCCTAGAGAACATAGCTCTGGTACATATCAAATGGACATCATTATATATATATAATTATAATTATATATATATATATATATATCAGTACTGGTGTGCACACTGCACCAATAAAGTACCTGTGCTCCATACACAAGACTCTAGATATAGGCCTTGATGACCATTATCACAATTTTGATTCACTATGAAAGAGAGAAGGGGGTAAATCTTAACACAACGCTGCCGCTCCATAATAAAAGTGATAGTAGTGAGTGCAGTAACTATTTTGGGATCCATGGCATTACAATACAATAATGGCTAATTCTACCCAGCAGAAGGCATGGTAATATGATCTAAGGTCACTCAAACATGATTGTATGTATCAAGCGTGATCCAGGGTCACTAATAAGCCTACATGTAGGTCTCCAGGAATGCAGATCATGTTCACCTGATAGAAAATTCCATGTAAAGGTCCCAATAAAAAATTAGTGAACACATGTAATATGTTAATTTATATAATTACTTATCCTTCATTAAGCTAGTCACACATAAGTAAACACGTTATTCGGTGATGGTGTAATTAAAATCGCTTTCAATCTTGTAAGGACAGGTCCTATTTTTAAACTTGGGTCATAAGCACTTACTTACATGAAGCTGTCATTATTTCAAGTAAGGTTAAGACCACCTTTGTGTATGTTATACTTTAACAACAACCTGATCTGTACTCCCTTGGGGGAGTGACATGATGAAGAAGTTATGGAGTAAAGTGTGCACACGTATTCACAGTTCGGATGCATATAGAAAATAGCAGTCAGGTAGTCACTAAGGAGGTTTAATGGAAAGCTCTACGTAAAGCATCTTCCATTTCATTATCAGTTTGTGGCTTATCCACAGTCTAAGATAGAGCATTGAAGAACACTGAAAGGATTAGGTTTATGTAGTTCTGAAATTAGACATGCATAATGCTTTCAACTAGTGTCCAGATAGGACATCGTCAGTCAAATTATCTTGCCACCCTATTCATGTTGCACCCAGAGGGAACTACCTACACTGTTCAAAATTCATCTCATGTAAGTGAATGGAAGCTATAAAACGTTTATCCCACCTTGAAGTAGTTGCAGTATTAGACCCACAAATGACAATGTCCCTCTTGTCTCTGTAGTATTTGTTGTTTGCATGGGTGGTCCACCTGGTAAGGGCCGCTCCATCAGGTCTGGCAGATTCTTTGATGAGTATGTAGGAGGTTTTGTGGCTGACAGAACGAACTCTGCCTCGATGCAGGCCGACTGAACTCAGTTCAGGTTTTGTGGATCCGACCTTTCATTCCCTGTCTTATCATTCCTGTGCAGCTTTTGTTGCATCATTTTCTTCATTGTGATAATCTACAGCATGCAATCAGAACGTCCAATTCAACTGCCTCCAACTGAATCAATCTGATTAGAAAGTGTGTCTGCATGGCCTGTCCCTCAACGAATTCTGCTAAAAAATTACCTATTTAACTATTCACTTGGGGCTCCTTTAGCTGACAAAGCTCGATTTTTGTCCATTTCAGCTTCACGGCTGTCAGTGCATGTGGCTCTTTCCCCTAGCTTGGGTTTGCACATTCAACATAATGTGTTTCAGACTTCAATCAGATGTTAGGCTTTGATCATCCCTGTGCCCCCTCTGTGCTGAGAGAGTGCTGAACCTCAGCCATTATGCAGTTACTTAGGTGATGTAATCACTTGTCACAAATGACAACATAATGAAACACAATTACATGAACTTTTTAAAAATGTAATTGTGTTTCATTATGTTGTCATTTGTGACAAGTGATTACATCACCTAAGTAACTGCATAATGGCTGAGGTTCAGCACTCTCTCAGCACAGAGGGGGCACAGGGATGATCAAAGCCTAACATCTGATTGAAGTCTGAAACACATTATGTTGAATGTGCAAACCCAAGCTAGGGGAAAGAGCCACATGCACTGACAGCCGTGAAGCTGAAATGGACAAAAATCGAGCTTTGTCAGCTAAAGAAGGAGCCCCAAGTGAATAGTTAAATAGGTAATTTTTTAGCAAAAAAAATCCCAGCCCACTTTTCCTTTTGATGTGATACTTTATCAAGCAGAAGCAACCTGCTCGAACCTCCAGCAAAAGCAAGCCATGATCTAATATAAATATAACTGCTTGTAATGGAGTATGTTTTGTCCGACTTGAAGGACAGAGCATTGGCCATGTGACTCCCATTTCAAGGACAAAGCATTGGCCATGTGCGTATAAGGAATTGAACCTCTTCCAGCCATTAAATCGACAAATGGGATGAAGGTGCCTATTCTATCTTTTACTGCTTTCTTGTATGTTCGCTTTTTCTCCTGCAAGCTGGACTCAAGAAAGTTGATGGCAGTGTCATTACTACAAGTAATAAAAGCATTCTCTATACGAGAAGGTTGGTGGTATATAGGAATCAAAGGTGATGGTGATGTAAAAAGCAAGGGAACAAGGCTTCTGATTGAAAAGGAAAAATGAAATAGACCTATATTGTGTTGCTAATATAGGTCTATTTCATTTTTCCTGAAGCCTTGTTCCCTTGCTTTTTACACCACCATCACCTTTGATACCTATATACCCCCAACCTTCTCGTATAGAGAATGTTTTTATTACGTGTTTCCTAAATTTTTCTGGTGGATTTGGTATTGTATTTAGTTCTTGAAACTTATAGACCCAATAGATAATAGTAATAAATAAAAGGTCGCGTGATATCTATTAGCACGATTAGCCTGGGACCGAGAGGTGACCGGTTTCAAAACACGTGCAAGACGATATTATTGCTGTGGGAGGGACTGAAAGGACAAGGCTACGTCTACGTTTGATGAAATTTACTACGTTCAACCCCCCCACTTACTCGTTCATTCGAACGAGCCGTGGTTTATCAGGTTAGGTTATGCATTGAATTGTGTACCAGTAAGTGGTTCTCTTTTACTCCCTCCCCCTCCCCCAATGATGATACTTTTCTTTATGGAAACTATTTTATGAACCTAAACCTAACTAACGCCCAGCTAACCTGTGTTCAGAGAGGAAGCTGCGCATGCTATCTGGGTGTTGGTTAAATTATTGCCTCCGTATTAAAAGAAAAGTATTATAATTGGAGGGCGGGGGAGAGGTAAAAGCATAGATACTTTATTAGGGAAGATTGGAAACGCATCATGTTAACCGCTGAGCCTGTATGCGCACTACCTTTCAAGTGGTTAAATCCGGGCTGAGTGTTTAGAACGTGGTACCACTAACCTTCGTTAGGCATTGGCCCGGTAGGTCGCGCTCTCGATCGATGAGCTTCGAATGTTTATTGCGTTGTGCTCAAGACTGCATCTGTTTTGCTCAAAAACAATTGACGCAATTAGCTCTTCGCACGTGATTTTCCCTCTCTAGTGCACAAACTGTGTTGGCTCTGTGAATCACGCTGGACTATGGGATATAATTAATGTCACATGCGTGTTTATGTGTCACCTGACAGAGTTTTGCAAGATAGTCACAAGGATGCACTATTTTCCCTGCTAAGATCAACTGCTTATATGTATGCAAGCACACCCTCTGAAACATTTTGGACGAAGTGCAAATATAGTATTACTTCGGTGGTCTTGTTTTATAGACTTACCAAGTTGAAAACTTACCAAAGTGTCGTTAGTAACAAAACTCACATGACACAGTAAACATGCATGTGACATAAAATATCTTAGTTCTCTGTGAGTCGCAGAGCAAAACTCTGTTTGAGCCCTAGGGCTAATTGTGGTTGAGTTGTGGGAAAACATGTTATTGCTTGCAGTCGAAATGCGTCGAGCAAAACAGGCAATGTCTTGTGCATAACACAAGCACTTGAAGCTCATCAGTCGAGAGCACGACCTACCGGGCCCACCATACATTTATCATCTTCTTTTGGAAGGTATAGGTGTTGATTCTAACAATTGCTTTGCTTTGCAAGACATGTCGTAATTTTTTGTCATCGTTTTTCTGGGTATTGAAACTAAGTTATATTTAACTGACTCGGGCCCGTAGCACTGGAGGATGTGTACTCTGGCCAAACAGGTGTTCATTAAAGTTGAAAACATCATATTTGGCCTAATAACTTTTTTCAACTTCACTTGATTTAGTTTATCACTGATGCAAAAGTAAAGAAATGACAAATGCAGAAACTCAATTTGAATGCATGTAGCAATGTGGCTGAAAGGAAAGGACCAAGTTATTAATTAACATCTACTGTTAGTTAATAAATGATTTATCCACCCCACTCTCAATCCACTTCTTCGTTAATTTTCTGCCTGAGGATCGAATGATTTCTAACAAATTTAAGTATGCGACTAACACATCAATGTCTTTACCTTTTCAGTCTTACGCGTCCAACTTTTGATCAATCATTACGGTTTAAAGCACCATAATGTACCATTTTTGTTACCGTTTTTGTTCGTCGATTTGTGCTCACCAGCAAGTGCGAATCGCTCCGAATTTTCAGTATTAAGCGTGCAGTGTATTTGATATAGAATCAGCGTCCTAAAATACTTGTATCGTTCAATGCAACGTACAGAAAAAAGCTAAAAGTAAGTAATGTCGTTATTAGCAAATGAATATAATTACATTACTCGTAAACATTAACTATTGATGCTATCATGGCTGAGGGTGGTGCCGAGGACATTGTTTTGGACGATCGAAGCGGTTCTTTTCAGAACCAATCAGAGGAAGCTTCAACTAACAAGCGAAGCTCCAGGCCACTAGTATCTGCATGGGCAGAACTTAAAAAAAGAGAAGGAAATCTCTACGAAGAAATCGCATGACTGGATTACAGTACTGAACACCAGCTGGCAGAGAAATGAAGGTAGAGGGGCAAGCTGACTATAAAAGATGCATCCGCAGAAATTATTGATGAGACACCATCGCTCAACTCTAGGTATTATATATTCAAAGCAAGGATCTTTGCATCGGAGTCAGCAAGATCAGGCATGAATTCAGTAATTCCAGTTGTGCAATTTCCTTGTGGAGATTTCCTTTTTTTAAGCTCTGCCCATGCAGACACAGTTTCCACGCTAGCTCACCTGGATCTTCGCTTGCTAGTTGTAGCTTCCTCTGAAAAGAACCGTTTTGATCGTCCAAAACAACGTCCTCGGCACCACCCTCAGCCATGATAGCATCGATAGTTATTACTGTTTACGAGTGTATTTATTTGCTATAACTTTAAATGGCGGCGTTACCAAGCTGCAGCTATTTTTGTACGTTGCATTGAATGATACAAGTACGTAAGGATGCTGATTCTATTTAAATGCATCGCTCGCTTAATACTGAAAATTCGGAGCGATTCCGCACTCATTGGAGAGCTCAAATCAACGAACAAAAATGGTAACAAAGATGGTACATTTTGGTGTTTTTAACCGTAACGATTGATCAAAAGTTGGACGCGTAAGACTAAAAAGGTAAAGGCAATGAACCTCATTTAGCTGGAAACAACACAATTTTCAGGAAGAAAATCAACGAAGTTAGTTTGGAGAGGGCAACAAATTTTTGAAATTATCAAATAACATACATTAATAAATAATTTCAAGTTCACATTGCTAAGTGTATTTTGTATGCAACTGCATAATTTTTTTGTCTTCAGCTTTTACAGTTCGTGATAAAATTACAATCAAAGAGGGTACATATGAAAAAAAATTATTAGGCCAAGCATGATGTTCACTATATCACTTGGTAGAATTGCAAATTGCTCACCCTCCTGTGTTACAGGTCTGAAATGTTCATATGCAATCTAACTCACAGGAAACATAGCTTAATGCACAGATAAATGTACATGTATGGTATGACTTACGAAATATATCTATGTACATTGCAACAAGGGTGAACATATTGCTTACACCAGTATTTTTAAAGCATTTCCTCACTTTGAAATTGAATTCTGCGATTATTGAACAGCTTGGGCATCCTATTAATTGTGAGCTTCCAGAATGCTCTAGTCCATTGCGGGTTATTAGGGCAGCTTCACCTCACTTTCCTGTATTAAGGGCTTTCACTAGGCTGCTTTATATCCATCTTTACTGCATGTAGGCTACACCTCCATGTTTAGATTGGAGCATTTTCAAATTTGACCAATAAAATTTTAGCACATGCCGTTTATATGATGATCCAAAAAGAATAAGGTAAAAAATTTTAAAATCATACTCTCTGTCTCTGTCACGTACATGTAGATGGCAGCAGAAGACCTTACGAGGTTTTTTAATCAAGAGGGGTCGGAGGAGGAAGAGGATGACATAAATCCTCCGACTCCTCTCCCCTTCACCCCGCCACCTCCAGAAGCCCCGCCACTCCTACCACCACCAGCAGCACTGCCCCAACCACCACTACCAGCAGCGCTACCCCCGCCGGCACCACCAGCGCTGCCCCCACCGGCACCACCAGCGCTACCCTATCACCTTAATATGATGGAATTGGACTCACAGTCTGCACACGTGTTAAGGCTTTGCAGGTATAAAAGCCACTCATCCGCTGAATAGTGCACTTAGCAAAAAGAGGTAAAATTTTAATAATACTCTATGTGCATGTGTAAAGGCTTTGCACTTTGCTTTAAAAAATAAAGAAGTAAAAATTTAATCATACTCTTTGTTACGTATATGTAGATGGCTGACGACCTTTGCGGGTTTTTCACCAACGAGGGGTCGGAGGAGGAACAGTACATTCATCCTCCAACTCCTCTCCCCTTCACCCCACCACCTCCAGAAGCCCCGCTTCTGCCACCACCACCAGCAGCACTGCCCACACCACCACCAGCAGCTACTCCCGCCAGCACCACCAGCGCTGCCCCCAACTATTAAAGTTATTTGTTCTGGCATTAAGAGATAAAGGGGATCATCCATCCTCTTCCTACATTTGATTATTGACTATGATACTGCTATGACAGGGTGAAAAAAAACTTATGAAACAAGTAAATAAAAACATTCTCTAACGAGAGAGTTGTTGGTATATAGGATTGACCAATGATGGTGTAAAAAGCATGGAAACAAGAGTGACAGAAATATTATTGGAAAATTGAAATAGGCCTATATTTAGCCCATTATTCAGGCATGTGTGTTGTATTGTGTGCTAAATATAGGCCTATTTCAATTTTCCAATAATATTTCTGTCACTCTTGTTTCCATGCTTTTTACACCATCATTGGTCAATCCTATATACCAACAACTCTCTCGTTAGAGAATGTTTTTATTTACTTGTGAAACATGGGATTGTAGTATGATTTTTAAAATGGTTTTCTCTGTGCATTTTAATGCCTAGCCCCTCTTTAAAAAGAAGTACAGGTAGAATTTAATCCTCCCGCCCCCCCCCCGCCCTCCACCCCGAAAACCTAGACTTAAAGAACCTCTCAAAGACTTAAAGGGCCTATCAGTAGAACATGCCTTTTCTATTTTGCTCAAGCATGAATCACATGTGTACGGCCTCACGCATGCAGTAACCGAGGATGCAAAGTAAACCACAGTAGCTCGACAAATATTATATGCTAGTAATGTTTTAATGTACATGGCTCTTATTTGTGGGTGGGATCGAGGGACCTAGCGCATATTTTTTCAAGTTTGAAATCTTTAAATATTCTAAGAGACACTTACGATCTCACCAACGTCTTTCTTGTACTCACTGGAAAATAGTCTGTCCATCATTACAGTGTCCAGAATTTTTTATTTTGCGTCAACGTATACATGTACCAAAATCAAAGTGAATTGATTTTTCCAGCCGAAAGATTTGGAGCGTTTGAACCCCAAGGGGTATCGGTCGTTGCACCACTGGCACGAGCAAAAAAATTTAGTAAGTATGAAGTGGTGAGAATAAGAAGCAAATAGCGTTTACCGTTCTGAAGTCTTGCATGGTGTAACAGACGAATCACAACTCTAAACCCTGAACCCAGCTATAGTGTGTGTGCATGTGGACATTTGGGTGGCTGCTTTCCCGGTCGAAACTATGTAACAGTAGGCGCCTGGTTAGCGGTCCTCCGACTAAATTGTATTTACAACTCACGTGCCAGTCATGACCATTAATATCGAGTGCTGCAGACCTGCCAGGCCGGATCCAACCTCCTTCAGGGGAGTAGACAACTTTACAAAACTGGGGGGCTAATTATAACAACTTCAGTCTTCACCGCTAAATTAATCGGCTGATGGCAAGACGGCTCGCTATGAAATAAGAATGAGATTTGGCATATTTGTTCGGATATAGTTCAAGAATAAAGAAGCCAATTGTAACTTTGATGATAACCCTAATTAAAATTCATGGTCTAGCGAGTTAGTAGGGGAAAGTGATAGGCAAGGAACACGCCTCACACCCCCAAGGGGGATTATAGGGGAGCGCTGTAAGCTTCCCAGCCGCTTTGCAACTTTCGCACTGTATAAGTGAGTCACATTCGCGCGTTCACCGATAAGACACTTAATGTTATTAAGGTCAGCCACTATGTATGTTCGGCACCGATGTGTTATTATTTAAAGGAAACGTAGTCACATTAAATAACACTTACTGCTTCCTATAAGACAACCCAGTAGTATGGCTTTTATCCGAGTATTGAAACCGCGGCTTCTTGAAACCTTTTAAAATTACGTTTGCCGAACACAAAGCTCCCACTGCCTCACTGCCGACCCTATACACAAGAATATCAGGCTACCTGTATTTGACCTCTATATAAATTACCGCCTACTTTCAACACCAGGACCAACATTTTCAACCAGGAACATCTATCTGGTACGCGTACGGTAAGTTTGATCTACATGTAGGTGGACCAAAATTTTCAACGATAATTTTGGTCAGTCTCGGGGCGCGGACCAATTTTCCATTCACAACGAACAGCAAAATTAATTTTTTTTTAAAGATAAGAGAAGACGTGGTTTGCATTCTGATTTCTGGGAATGCACAGGAACCGTCATTTAGTTTTAAAATTGCTTTGAGGTCGTTGTACTGGCTACCCGAGTCGGTCCTCGAAGACAGCGAGTACATGAGAACTGGTTTTGGCGCCTAATCCATAAAGTGATACGAGCGTGTAGCTATAAGGGGTCATTAAAACCATATAGCAGGACCGAAGTCACCTAATGAAGCAGTAGAAAAATGGTCAAGCTAGCTACATCCAAGGATTATTTAAAACATGAATTGGAATCCGTGACGTTTAACCTTCTCTATCCTTGTTCCCTTGAGAGCTCTGTATGCGTAGTATGAGAGTTGTATGTAATCCGGCGCCAAGCTCAACGATTAAAGAGGCAAGTTACATACTGATCGTTAAGGCTTACAACTGCAGTAACTTGGACATCATTGAAAGGGCCAGAGGCGATAAGATTGTTAGATTCGATGCAAGAGATCGAGAGTGTGAAGGCTTAGCAATGCATAACCTATATCGTCTCCTTGACCCCAGAAGCCAGTTTAGCGTATTAACCTAAATAGTAAGGCATTTGCTTACAAATGGTGGATGAGACATCCCGGAGCACAAGTAAGAAAGCTGAATCATTTCCGTGATATCCGCGGATTATTTTTTATTGACGTCGAATCTCATATCCCTTCGCAATTGATCCAGAAAGTAACGTTTTGAACTGCAAAAATACATCTCCCATGCATGCAGTGGATCTTGGTGCGTTCTGTGCAAATTCAGTCAGACAGTAGCTCTAATAAAAAGGTTGTGCGCGCCATAGATAATACAATTTCCCGTTTCACTCACGCCCCCTCTTTTGTGCAACTAACTTACTCGGATGTTATTGACCACAAAAAACACGATCGCTGATGTATATTTGAAGCCTTTTTCGTGATCTATAGAGGCACTGCAACGAAACACAGCATAACTTACAAAAAGAACCCGTCACTGGGAAGCTGTAGGTTCGTCAGCAAACCATATAATACGTGCTGGCGGCACGGATTAGTAGCGTTCTCTATAAGAAAGCTAATAGTATTTGCGCTGATTTTTATGCTAAGGCGTAGAACATACAATAGATTAAACAAGTAACTGAAAACATTCTTTAACGAGAGAGATATAGGATTGACCAATAGTGGTGTAATAAGCACGGAAACAAGAGTGACAGAAATTTTACTGAAAAAGGTCTATATTTAGCCGACTACATTCTCAGTCATGCATTGTAAGTGTGCTAAATATAGGCTTATTTCAAATTTCCAGTAAAATTTCTGTCACTCTTGTTTCTGTACCGTGGATTCTAATCCATGTAATTGTTAAAAATCCTTGCTTGCATCGTACAGCGGACGGGGGAGGGGGGGGGGGGGGGGAAGCGTGCCATTGCCGCGAGGGGGCAGAGGGGAACGCTTTAAGCTCACCCAGCGCGCACGGAGTCTGGGGAAGAGCCCCAGAGCTAGGCTAACAAATTTCATCGAATCAGAGAGGCTTTAATTGGCTCAGGACGACAAGAATATACTATGTGCATTCGCTTATGGTTAAAGAATCGAATTCACTATTCATAACACCATGCTGTAGATTCAACGGAGAGACAAGTCTGTTCACGGGTGTCCTGCTCTCAACGACCAGAAATTGCATTATTCATACTGACAAACTGGCTTGGGGAGTGCCACCTTACAGTACTTACGCATGCGCAGTGCAGATATCACCATTTCGTCCATAAAAGGAGAAAGCGCATTTTGTATCAGTCATTTTCTGCTGTCGTTGCATTTTTGTGAGGTGTTGGAGATTTGTATTTAGCTTAGCGATAGTTGGATTGTTTATTTTAAATAGATATGGAAAATAACCTTCAAGCAAGAAATGACAAGGTGAGCAAGTCTGTGGTCGTCTTTAGGTTGTGTCTTTTGACTTGCTGGGGACACTTAGCTCGGTACTAAAAGATGGTAAAAAGGAAGTAAAATAGTTAGCTACAATGGCCGACCAACTCTTTTTTCAGTCTTCTGTGTGTGTTGCATAATATTAGAACTGTCCAAACCGAAGTTCAGAGCCTGCCAAGTAACAAAAGAGGTACCGTAGCCTAAAGCCAGCTTAGCGTTTGCTGAAAGGTCTCTATAGGCACAAAAGACGTACAAAAGGAGTCAGTCGGCCATTCTATCTTACTTCCTTTCTTTGGTTTTGCTAAAAGGTCTGGTAGCTGGCTTTGCCCTTTTGTTTAGACCCTTGTAATATTAAAAGGGAGTAACGTACTCTGTGTTGTAGTGCCCCCGTAGCTACCAAAGTGTGTGGGAGGTCAGAAGTGGTGCCCGTACCTCCGTTATAGCTGCTAGCGCTTATCTGGACAGTCCAACGAATTCCAGTACCTCCATTCGTGGTAGATTAGGTGTGACAGAGAAGCTAGAAGCGTGTAGTTTGGGCCCCTAACGGTTAGAGCGGGGTAACCGATAGTGTAGCGACCTCCCCAAGAACGGGGACCACCTCAACAGACCGTACTAGTCGCCACGTAGAGTTGGCAGTGTCCAGATTAGCCGTTAGATGTGGTAAAGAGAAGCGTGAAGTGTGTGTGGTGTGGACCAGTTGTGCGTACGAGCTAGCTAGCTAGGTCCCTAAACGTGTTGTCTTTGAACTAACTATAAATAATTTCTTTTTTATTTAGAACACAATAATGTTCACATACCAAACATGTGCAGCAGTACCTGAGCAAGGTGGTCGAGGGTATTATGGTGGTGGTGTAGTGGAGGTGGAGGGTAGGGTTGCGTGGGGAGTAGGAGTAGGAGGAGTGTACAGGTTAGATGAGGACCTATTTAAAGGCTTAATAAATTATAATTATACAACTCTAAGTTATTTCAGAAATCCTAGCCTGTGTTTACGCGGCTCTAGAGTGTAATGGCGATGTGGTCTAGGGTTTGATGATGGAGCAGCACTCCCTGCACACTGACAACAATTAGACGTTTTCAGGTAATAATTATTTACTTTTTATATTCAAAATCATGTATTCTCTTGTATATATAAATAAAAATTATTAAAATACAAGAGAATAGATGAATAGGAATACAATATTTAGGAGGAGAAATAACATGCATGAATTATTAATAACTCATGCTACAGTTCAATAAACTTTAAGATGGGAGCCACCTGGAAAGGATTGCTGTCGCATTTTTTATATAAATAAAAATTATTAAAATACAAAAACAAAACATTTTTATTAGCAAATTCAAATTATTTAAATTATACTTTGCCTTAATTGGACATGTACATTGTTTAGATTAGGTAGTTCCTTATTTTATTATGGTATGTCATGTTATAATTTTCACTGTCAATTTTAAATTATGTAGTACAAAAAAAGTTATACAAATATCGTCTAATTACACGCCATTACTCTATGATAGGATTATTGTATTCCTCATACAGAACGCGTTACCCCTTGGCCAAACCGTTCTATGGTATGTACGTAGATAGTTTGATTCGTTCAGTGCGTTATTTAATATCCATTCAACCCCTTTGCAGAGATATACAATTGTCAGTGCAAAAGTAAATGCACTTTTCCCGGTCGTTTCGCTCCATATGATTTAGATAGTATAAGGATGGGGCGAGTAAGGATCATTGAAGAATACGCACCGCGCGGTGGCGATCCCTACATTATCTAACAATAACTAATAATAACCAATGCAATAATCTCTCCGGAGCCAAGCTGGGAAAAACCTGCATGCTTGGTGTTCGTGGAATTGAGAGCCAAATGAAATTGAAGGTTTTATGCAAATTTAATGCGTCGAATCAATTCTAAAGCTAAGGTAGTCTTTCTATGTGATTCCATTATCGGATGTTTGTTTTTTATCCGACCAGTTCTTGAATTTAAGGCTAAGCTTCCCAAAATGCTTTCGGTAGATCAACAACGGAGCTAGCTAGGACTTTCTGTTCAAAAGTTTGGTTACCTCGCTGACAAGACAAGGTTGTTATCTGTATCCACACCACATTCCTCTTCATGGTTCTCCATGGTACCAACCCCTGCATCACAGTGGCGGGGCAAGGGGGCGGGGCGGGGGCAGGTTATATAATCATAGTCTCTCGATATAAATGTTCAATGTAAAGCTGGAAGAGGGTTGAGCCATGACAACAGTCGCACTAGACCGGCTGACATATTGGTCCCCAATTGGTACGGCAGCAGTCCTTGACTTCATATCTGCACGATGAAAGGTAGATAATATCAAATCATATGCAGCACGATTTGCGAAGGACATTTCAGTAATACATTTTTTGTGAACATTTTTTTTTCACACGCCGGCCTGGGGACTTCAGTCGAATTACGTCGGTGACTTTTAAAATGTCAGGTCTCGGCAGTAGAGTCAGTTACTTCCGGATCTCAATGATCTAGCCCAGCGTAGCGTCAGTAACAAGATGGATATTGCCGCAGTGAAGGCAGCGTACCAGCAGTTTGCCAGTGTTGAGCTCGGGCAATGTAGCAGTCACTGTATGAAAAGCCTTGATGAGAACGACGTGGTTGATTGCGCACTATGGAGCTAGGATTGTGCCAGAGATAATATATAGATATCTCTGATTGTGCTCAGCATAGGCTTGGGGCCCCCCCCCCCCCCCCCCCCCCCCCCCCCAAATTCATATGAAATGCCGCCCTCTGGGACCAATTGCCACCACCCCCCCCCCCCCCCCCCGCTCCGCCCCTCACGCACTATCACGCACGCGCGCACAAACAAGGATATAAATCATCGTACGGCAAGCAGCGCCCCCCCCCCCCCACCCTTAACCAAATCCTGGATCCGGGGCTAATTATTAGTTTGTGCTGCCGCTGTTTATAGCCATCCAACGTATCCAGAGTCCCTAATTGAGCATCAGAAGTTGAAGTTTTTAAGGGATGCGATAAAGCCGGTCGAAGCTTCTGAAACGGATATCAAAGCAATATGTATGATGTTAAATCAAGAGCGTTTGATTGTGACCAGTGAATTGGAGCTCGCACTGAATACATCAAGTGCGTTATGCTCAAGCCTTTTTGCTCCACCTACGCGCGAGTGCATAACGTGTCAACGACGTCTTGTGTCTTATCACACAACCAATGTTATGTACTATCGCTGTTCGGGAGTTCTCGTTGCCACAAAAATTTCCCTACGATGTCAAGAGTGTGGCTTATTGTACAACTACGCACAGTATGGCAACAAGACAAGCACGGGGTTTCGCTTTTATGAAACTGAACGGGACGCCATAGAAGTCACTGATGGGGTATTTTTGGAAAGAAAATTGTTGGACTTACAGTGCAGCCTTGCGTGAGTTTTATTCAACTGCTTCTAGCACATTTATGAATGCATTTGTTTCCATGTTTATAGAAATCACAGCTGGGTTTCTTTCCAAGGATTTGCCGAGTCATACAATGATGCCTTTCACCTCATACATGTACCTGACAACGGTAGTAATAAAAATTTGAAATGTACTAATGATCATTGTTGTGTATAACTTATGCAACAGTAAAAAAAATTAGTGAGTAAAAAGCATGCATAATTGATGTTTAAATTAAAAGTAATCGTGGAAGAATTTATTTAAAAAGTGATCACCCATATTCAAGTCATAATTACTAATGTTTACAAATTTCACCTTAAAGTTAATTATCCTATTCTACCACAGAGTTATCACTTGAGTACTTTTACCTTTTTTCTATCAACTGATTATTAATATGATCAGCATTCTTCCTATTCTAACCTGTTATTAATAATCAATTCCCACTAATACAATTACATGTCACACGCATGTATTGGTCAACCTTTCCTTGATTGTGGGACACCCTGCAGAATTGAGTCCAAAAATTGTGGTAGCTGCTTTTTGGAAAGGAGAAGTTGAAGCGGAGTTGAGAAAGATTGATAAGCTGGACTATTGCTTTCGACTTGACAGCAATATGGATGCTTGCATGGAGATGATTGAGTCTGTTCGTCGGGAGACACTTTATCCACACCCATCATCAGTGTGCACTTTACAATGCAAGGACAGAGGTACCTCAGTGCATGTACCACTCCAACACTACATTACATAACTTTTTAATAGGATGTGGAAGGTTATGGGTTACAGATGGATTTTGGAAACTTCCATTCGCTCACTGCATGTATGAAGTAAAAGGTAACGTATGCACATGTGCATGTATACTTAATTGCAACATTTTTAGCACACTGTATCAGGAATCCCAACATTAAATTTTCCCAATGTATGTGCTAATCAGCCTGTCCATGGAAAGGCCTTTTGTGCTGAACACTGCCAGTTGTTAACAGATAAAGCTCCTTCTGTTTCAATAATTTTAAGAGAATTCCTTCAATTCTGCAACATCGGATCGGATGGTATGCTTTTGTTATTTATATGTCTAATGGAACACATTGAATTCGCTTCCACCCCTTAGACTCTGTTGCAATGACAGCATCAAATGATGATATGATTGATTTAGTAGTGAATCAACTTCCAAATGATGTTATCACTGGCCAAAATGCAGCTACGTCGCAAGGTGATGTTTGTTATGGAATTATGCATGGTGCTAAGTAACGTCGTCGGTGTATGTAATTCCTCTGAAAATAGGTACTCTTAAGATGCTCTCTAACCACCCAAGTTTGTCACTTAATGTGGAAATGGATGGTGTTCTCTGCCGTAAGGAGTTAGGTGACAGAAAGACAAAGTTGAGAAAATGGTCAAGGGGTCACCACTTCGTCATAAGAGGAGGAGGTCACATAGATACATGGCAGCCATTATACAGGTTGGCTATTGCATGCGGCTTTGCACGTATGCTACATGTATCTAAATATCCATGTAGGAGTGAATCTCTTTCTCAGTTAATCTATATACAAGTAAATAAAAACATTCTCTAACGAGAGAGTTGTTGGTATATAGGATTGACCAATGGTGGTGTAAAAAGCACAGAAACAAGAGTGACAGAAATTTTGAAATAGGCCTATATTTAGCCCATTACTCAGGCATGTGTGTTATATTGTGTGCTAAATATAGGTCTATTTCAATTTTCCAGTAAAATTTCTGTCACTCTTGTTTCTGTGCTTTTTACACCACCATTGGTCAATCCTATATACCAACAACTCTCTCGTTAGAGAATGTTTTTATTTACTTGTTTCATAGTTTTTTTTCACCGTAGTCGATGAAATGTAGGAAGAGCATATATTATTTGGACGATCCCCTTTATCTCTTAATGCAATAACAAATAACATTTAATAATAATTATAATTGCATGAATTAGTAGTGTTTATTGTTAATTGTCCTCGCCCGTGCCCTCGTCGCCTGCGGGGACGTCCTCCTCCCCGGCCTCCCCGCCATGCTGCATTCTGCCAGGGTGGCAGTGGCCATGCAGGCCAGGGAGGGAGCACAGGCAGCAGTGGTACCGGCGGGAGCGCAGCTGGTGGTGGTGGTGGCGGATTATCCCTGCTCGTTGTTCCGCCAGGAAAGCCGGCGGGGGCAGCGCTGGTGGTGCCGGCGGGGGCAGCGCTGCGTGGTGGTGCCGGCGGGGGTAGTGCTGGTGGTGCCGGCGGGGGTAGTGCTGGTGGTGCCGGCGGGGGTAGTGCTGGTGGTGCCGGCAGGGGTAGCGCTGCTGGTAGTGGTGGTGGGGGCAGTGCTGCTGGTGGTGGTAGGAGTGGCGGGGCTTCTGGAGGTGGCGGGGTGAAGGGGAGAGGAGTCGGAGGATGTATGTCATCCTCTTCCTCCTCCTATCCCTCTTGATTAAAAAAACCCGTAAGGTCTTCAGCTGCCATCTACATGTACGTGACAGAGACAGAGAGTATGATTTAAATTTTTTTTACCTTATTCTTTTTTCAAGCACGTTTATACGTGAATCCACATAGAGTATATTATTAAATTCTTACCTCTTGTTGCAAAGTGCACTATAATCCAGCGGGTGCATGACTGACTTTTATGCCTGCAAAGCCTTAACACGTGTACAGACTGTGCTATATTTCTATTGGTCCAATTCCATCATATTAACGGCATGTGCTAAAATTTTATTGGTCAAATTTGAAAAGGCTCCAATCTAAACATGGAGGTGTAGCCTACATGAAGTAAAGCTGGATAGTGTGGGAACTCAGGAAGTGAACTACATGACTGCATGTAGATCTGGGATAACATGGCACAATGTAGACTGATAAGGATATGTTTTCAGGTGAGTAATATCTGTGGACAGGGTCTGCAGAGTTATGAGTGTGGGCAGAATGTCTGATTTTTTCACTACATAAATGTGAGAGTAGAAGTACCTTATGGTAGCTATAACAAGTTGATTTGCAAAAGTACAAGACTATTGGTGGCATGTGGTGGCGAGAAAGTCTGCTGCTAGTGCTGGTGGTGTGTACAATGGACAAAGCACTTGAAATGTACATGAGATTGGCTTAAGTTAGGTGAATACCACACTTTTGCATTTATCATGAATTGATACATGTGCTTTAGAAACCAATGCCTCTGCCCCAATCTTACTTACTGCTGCACGGGCAGATCTAGTAAATACCTTTTGAGCTAGCAATGGATGAGACTTACAAAAGGCATCATTTACTTCACTTAGAAGCTCACTATCTCTAAGAATAGCTTTTTCAAGACCACCATTATACTCCATTAGTGCATGAGATTTGGGTTCATACAAGGAGTAGCTATATGGGAGAAGGATAAGGTTGCAGTTATTGTCATTTCACCTATAGTTCTCAGCCCTTGCAACTGCAATTATATTCATAGTTGCAACACATGTACATGGCTAGACAGATAAGGAAGCCTTCCTTTTTATACATCAGATTAAAACAATAGACACTACTACTGTACACACAGTTGCATGCTTTACATGTGGAGTGAATGGTTTTGTGCAGATCCGTGCTGTACATAGTCGGGCGGGCCCTACTACCGCGTTTGGTCAGGTAGTAGGGTGACAAGCCCGACCAAACACCGCCCGACTATGCTCTACAAATGTTGCATGCACAGCTTTTTAATGTTAATACAACATGCCATAACATACCATTGGGTGGTAGTGGTAGTACATGCTGTGACCCCTGCGGTACCGCGTCCTCTCGGAAGCACAATTAGCCAATCGGACAGCGGGGTCATTCCAATACCGACTCCTTTTAGATGCTTTAATGGCAGCTGAATTGTCCTCGTATTTCTGCCTGTTAGCAGCGCGGTTTCCCTCGAGGTCCTCTTCATACCGCCGCCTTTTAGCAGCATGGTTCTCCTCGAGGTCCTCTTCATATCGCCGCCTTTTAGCAGCACGGTTCTCCTCGAGGTCCTCTTCATATCGCCGCCTTTTAGCAGCACAGTTCTCCTCGAGGTCCTCTTCATATCGCCGCCTTTTAGCAGCACGGTTATCCTCGAGGTCCTCTTCATATCGCCGCCTTTTAGCAGCACGGTTCTCTTCGAGGTCCTCTTCATATCGCCGCTTTTTAGCAGCACGGTTCTCCTCGAGGTTCTCTTCATATCGCCGCCTTTTAGCAGCACGGTTCTCCTCGAGGTCCTCTTCATATAGCCGCCTTTTAGCAGCACGGTTCTTCTCGAGGTCCTCTTCATATCGCCGCCTTTTAGCAGATCGCTTAGATTCAATATCTGCGTTGTAGCTGTCGCGTACAGAGGCCTTCTTCTTTTCGGGATAGGCCTTGTAGCTGTCGCGTACAGAGGCCTTCTTCTTTTCGGGATCGGCCTTGTATAGAGCGCTCGGGCTTTAGCTTTGTTCTCGTCTTGCTTTTGGAGGTATTCCGCTCGTTGCTTAGATATCTTCTTTTGATTACGCGAAGGCATTTTTAGAAAAACAACTTCACTAGCCAAAGCAACAACTAAACTGCGATAGGAACACCAGATATTTTTAGTGCAGGTTAGAGTATTTATACTGCCTAAAATTATTAATAAATATCTATTACATACATTATTAAAAAGAACTTGATATGTGTCTATATGACATGTAAGGATAACGTGCCGGTAAATTTCGAAGCGATTGGTACTATTCCCGTCCTTCTAAACCGTTCCTAGCTCGAGTTATACCTTCCTAAGAAGAAGAAGAAGACGACGATGGAGAATTATTTTAGGACTGGGCACGAGAAACAGGAAATTGTTTGTTTCTCTATAACCACACCGTTTTATGACACGGAACAAACGTAGAACTGTAGATCGTTGTGCTCTCATTCCGCCGCGATAAAGAGATAAGCGATCCGTTTCTCCGTTGTCCCTCCAGACGCTAGTGAAGGTTTATTAATGACATTCATCAACCCTCAATCAATCCTATATTGAACCTGCTGCCGCAGGTTCAGATTAATTCAAGGGTTGCTACTGCTACATGAAAATAATGAGCTCAGTGAAGATGTAATCCTTGCTTACGACAACATGTGCAACATTGAAAGGATGCGTGCTTCAAGACATCCGTTAAGGAACCTCCACTGGATCAATTATGGCTCAAAGTTATCAAGATCATTGACACATTTCATCTTCCTAACCATGTGAGTGAGGAATGCAAAAAAAAGTTTTCACCTGACAAGATAAAGGAGAAGTATCCTCACTTCAATACTCAAGTGGGTGAATAGACGTTCACATGGCTACATCGATTTAGGCATATCCTCTGTGCAATGCCTAAATCCCATCACTTGTTTTACCTGCATCGGATGGTCATACGACGGAATTTTTATACTGCAAAATGCTATCAACATGGGATAAAGCCATTGCTTCCTAAGTTAACTCATGATGAACAGTGACAGTGAATTCACTGCATGTAGATAATTGTAATTTTTTTGTCTGTGTACGTGCCACTGAAAAATGCTTGTGCATTTATCATACATGTATATACTGTACTGCTGTGCTTTATTTAATTATATAGGTTGACCAATTGTGACTTATGTCACGATAAATTTCAATTAGGAAATGTGACATTACTATCTGTCTTTTCGAAACTTACCTCATATGCACTGATGCATGCAGTGTGTGTTTTTGTCAACACTTGGATGCACTTAATATTTACAATACAAGGCCTTGTGCTCCATCTCTTACAAAATGTAAACTGTGACTTAAGTCACAATACTTTTCTAAATAATGCACCAAAAGAATTCTATCATCTAGGGTATTTTTAAAATACGTAGAATGATTATAAAGTCATGTGCTCTCATACAATAGCATTTAAACACGTTATGTACAAGTTTTCCCTTCCAATCCTCTAACGTGCATGGCATAAATTGTGACTTCAGTCACAAAGGTTTGAACGGGGAAAGCAGCAGTATTTTTTACGAGTACCTATCACTTTTTATACATCATATTGAACGTTAATGCTTGTACATTTGTACTGTGCTATCAGAAATCGTTACATCGCTATGTGGTATTCATTTTATAGAGGTCAAAACTTGTCTCATATAGTACAGTCACCGCTCTAGCGATGCGTTTTTCTGTTGGAGACCAGGTGTTTTGTTGTGCAGAAAACTTGAAAGTTATGGGCAAGAAACGAAGGGCAGAAATGCACGTAGCTAGGTACTTTGATAAATCGCGTAAGTCAGAAATGTAAATAATTACACTGTGCAACGAAAGTAGTATACAGTGGTGTATATTTATGCGTATATTTCTGGTATACCATTAATATACCATGTATGCTTATTTTTCAAAAATACGCATACGTATATTCCAAGAATCCGCAGGTGTCAATTGTATTCACTAACCATCGTGGTATACGCACCTGACTCTTAAAGTATACGCTAATACCGTAAATTCTAAATGTTTATTTGGATAAACATTTTCGAAGACTTATTTTATTTAATACCTTTGAAAATATTATTTCGAATCTAAGAGCATCGAATATGATCTCTGATCTCACATAGCTGCAGAGCAACCCGTTTTGAGCACCTCCTTCTCTAAAATTCGGTATGTCTAGTCTGCTTGATTTTTATGAGTTTAAAACAACCCTTAGTACCATACACAGTTTCTCGCAAGTAACGTTCTCTGTAGAATAAACAGGGGGGTGGCGAACACTCCTGACGTTATCGCATGTGGCAATCACTACCTATCATTTCTATGGACGTCGATACCGTATCAGCGCTACTGTTTTTCATCATGGCAAAGATTGAAGGCCATATCAATGGCAAAGATTGAAAAAAAACTTTGCTGTGATCAGCGGTACGGTTGAAGCACAGTTAACCTAGAGTGTATGGAAGTAATGGTGCTCCATTTATTACATTTGTTTTCATTACCATTACTTGATTATAAGTCACCAGCTATACCACATTTGAAAGTGTATGACTTTCATGACTGTGGACATGGGCATTCTTTGGAATAGCTAGCTTCAAAGCAGCAAATGTTACATGTCTTGAGAGCTTCAAACTGAGCATGTGTAACACACATACTGGCCTCTTGAGAGGTTTGTCACCTTCATGGGCGTGGCTTCATCAGGTTAACTGATAAATGCTAATATTTAATGCGTGTAGTGACGTATTGACTTGTGCATTCTTTAGAGTAGCTGTGGTGTTACATGTCCTGTGAGCTTCAAACTGAGCAGGTGTAACACACATACTGGCCTCTTGGGAGTCGTGTTACCTTCATGGGCGTGGGCTCATCAGGTAAACGGATAAATGCTAATATTTAATGCGTGTAGTGACGTATTGACTTGTGCATTCTTTAGAGTAGCTGTGGTGTTACATGTCCTGTGAGCTTCAAAGTGAACAGGTGTAACACACATACTGACCTCTTGGGAGGCGTGTTACCTTCATGGGCGTGGCCTCATCAGGTAAACGGATAAATGCTAATATTTAATGCGTGTAGTGACGTATTGACTTGTGCATTCTTTAGAGTAGCTGTGGTGTTACATGTCCTGTGAGCTTCAAACTGAGCAGGTGTAACACGCATATTGGCCTCTTGGGAGGCGTGTTACCTTCATGGGCGTGGCCTCATCAGGTAAATGGATAAATGCTAATTTTTAATGCGTGTAGTGACGTATTGACTTGTGCATTCTTTAGAGTAGCTGTGGTGTTACATGTCCTGTGAGCTTCAAAGTGAGCAGGTGTAACACACATACTGGCCTCTTGAGAGGCGTGTTACCTTCATGGGCGTGGCCTCATCAGGTAAACGGATAAATGCTAATATTTAATGCGTGTAGTGACGTATTGACTTGTGCATTCTTTAGAGTAGCTGTGGTGTTACATGTCCTGTGAGCTTCAAAGTGAGCAGGTGTAACACACATACTGACCTCTTGGGAGGCGTGTTACCTTCATGGGCGTGGCCTCATCAGGTAAACGGATAAATGCTAATATTTAATGCGTGTAATGACGTATTGACTTGTGCATTCTTTAGAGTAGCTGTGGTGTTACATGTCCTGTGAGCTTCAAACTGAGCAGGTGTAACACGCATATTGGCCTCTTGGGAGGCGTGTTACCTTCATGGGCGTGGCCTCATCAGGTAAATGGATAAATGCTAATTTTTAATGCGTGTAGTGACGTATTGACTTGTGCATTCTTTAGAGTAGCTGTGGTGTTACGTGTCCTGTGAGTTTCAAAGTGAGCAGGTGTAACACACATACTGACCTCTTGGGAGGCGTGTTACCTTCATGGGCGTGGCCTCATCAGGTAAACGGATAAATGCTAATATTTAATGCGTGTAGTGACGTATTGACTTGTGCATTCTTTAGAGTAGCTGTGGTGTTACATGTCCTGTGAGCTTCAAAGTGAGCAGGTGTAACACATATACTGGCCTCTTGGGAGGCGTGTTACCTTCATGGGCGTGGCCTCATCAGGTAAACGGATAAATGCTAATATTTAATGCGTGTAGTGACGTATTGACTTGTGCATTCTTTAGAGTAGCTGTGGTGTTACATGTCCTGTGAGCTTCAAAGTGAGCAGGTGTAACACACATACTGGCCTCTTGGGAGGCGTGTTACCTTCATGGGCGTGGCCTCATCAGGTAAACGGATAAATGCTAATATTTAATGCGTGTAGTGACGTATTGACTTGTGCATTCTTTAGAGTAGCTGTGGTGTTACATGTCCTGTGAGCTTCAAAGTGAGCAGGTGTAACACACATACTGACCTCTTGGGAGGCGTGTTACCTTCATGGGCGTGGCCTCATCAGGTAAACGGATAAATGCTAATATTTAATGCGTGTAATGACGTATTGACTTGTGCATTCTTTAGAGTAGCTGTGGTGTTACATGTCCTGTGAGCTTCAAACTGAGCAGGTGTAACACGCATATTGGCCTCTTGGGAGGCGTGTTACCTTCATGGGCGTGGCCTCATCAGGTAAATGGATAAATGTTAATATTTAATGCGTGTAGTGACGTATTGACTTGTGCATTCTTTAGAGTAGCTGTGGTGTTACATGTCCTGTGAGCTTCAAAGTGAGCAGGTGTAACACACATACTGGCCTCTTGGGAGGCATGTTACCTTCATGGGCGTGGCCTCATCAGGTAAACGGATAAATGCTAATATTTAATGCGTGTAGTGAGGTATTGACTGGTGCATTCTTTAGAGTAGCTGTGGTGTTACATGTCCTGTGAGCTTCAAAGTGAGCAGGTGTAACACACATACTGGCCACCAGGGAGGTGTGTGACCTTTACGGGCGTGGCCTCATCAGGTATTAGTGATTGAGTGTACTTAATGATGAGATATATGGTCCATGTGTGCGTTATGAAGAGGTGTGTCTATACATGTACATGTACGTGTCCATTCACCCATGTACACTTACTCTCGCACATGCATTCCGGATCTTATTTCTGCAGGCGGCCAAACTGTTGTCCTCAGCAGCAAGCTCTACTTAGGGCCTTAAAGAGTTAAAGGACATTTACTGATGCTTTTCTTTGTACATGTAACATGTTGCTTTTAAATGATGAGGATCATGACTCATTGATTTGGAACTTGCCTGGGGTGATTTGATGACCAGTTTTAACACGAGTGATTCTCCCAAGTGGGTATGAAGTGCTATTTGAACAAACATATACATCATGACGGCACGAGTGAACTTTGCTCTCCAGTGCACGTACAGATAGGATCATAGTTCATGCATGTTCTGGTGCCAGCTAACAAAGAAAAGGAAGGGGGCTCTGGTTCCCAGGAATAAGGGCTGTACCAAACATGTTGCAGTGCCTATTGTATGTGGTAAGTATGAAGAAACACAGGGGCAACAGTTTTATATGACTTCCTACTTGAGTCATATATATCATAGCTCTCTCAAAAGTAAAGGGGGCTCAGGTTAATAAGACATGAACATCCCAACCAATCATGTTTCAATGGCTATATCATGTAATAGGTATGTATAAACATAGGAGCAACAGTTCTGAATGGCTTTCTACATGGGTGACGATAATCACAGCTCTCTCAAAAGTAAAGGGGGCTCGGGTGCCCAGGAGTAAGACCTGAATGCCTGATTAACATCCCAACCAAGCATGTTTCAATGCCTATACCATGTGATATGCATGCATAAACATAGGGGCAACAGTTCTGAATGACTTTCTACTTGGGTGACGATTATCACAGCTCTCTCGCATGGCACATCGGATTGAATCATATAAGATCAAGAACACGCGTGCATTCAATTCTTTTCAATTTTGCATGTAACGAATTTGGAATTAATGCCGGCAAAGTTACAGCAACACCTTAAGGTTTGCATCCTATATGATGTAGTTGTAGGATTCATGAAAATAGTAATAATATGCAATGCATGCACATTAATGTTTGTTCAGTTATTATTACCTATACTATTAGCGGGTCGATGATGTACAAGCTTTGTACAGGTGCATACAACATACATGTACTTGCGTTGGCTCACAAACATTGGACGGTGCATGGAAAGCATTTTGAGGAGTGATCTGACGGAACTAATATACATGTAGACGGCGAGAGAAGTATTTGTTATTATGCTACGCCCCCACCTTGTACCATAGGAAAGCTGAGCTGCTCAATGACGTTACGTGACACTGGAATACACTTCACAGTGTCGACAGGCTACCGAGCGTCTTACCATTCAAAACACAAATAACACGATGCATGCTAATCATACTGCTTCTTGTACACAATAGCTAAGCAAACCCAGAATGTTTAGGTACGCGTTTCCTCAGAAGAGGTTCCAGGTGGATTACTGGGAATATTAGTGCTTATCACATGCCCCAGCTGAAACGTACGTGATATACCTGGTGAAGTTTGAAAAGACATATGTCATAATGTAGACTACGTTTATTAACTTATTAAATTAATTGCAAGTTTTAATTTGGCGCCAAGTATTACCACGCGGAGCATATTAGTAAAATGGCGATCGAGGTTGTAGGGATATCAGGCAGCCACACCAGAAAGAACTGGATGACGGAAGTCAGGTTAGTCCAAAAGTACATCATAGTTCGTAAATTTTGTTATGATTTTGACTATGCCAAGACTTTTTGACGATGCCTCGCCTTGCAAATTGCCAGGACAGCGCAGTGTTCGTGAACTTGGATTCCAGGTAAGTTCACCGGCCATGGAATAGCTGCATCCGCAAGTCGTCGCTGATATACTAAGACACATCGATGAAGCTGGATTGCATCGCAAGCAGATAGCGGAAGCCCCTATGAAATATAGGTCAGAATTGTAGAAGTCAGAAAGGTTTAGGAAGATCATCAGCACTTCAGTTCGGCGTGATGAAGGGTAAGAGATTTTTGCGCTTTTTTCTTACGCAATCACGACTTTGTATAGCAGAGCTCGATGAAGACCTTCACGCTATTGCCGCCACATAAAGGTAGAGTCTTCATAATGCTATCTTCAACCATATTTTTACTAGGTACAAGCGAACTAAGAGTAATTGAAGGCTATTCAACTCAACAGCGTAAGTCCTATCTATGTCGCGTGATGCTCTTTTCCTATACTGTAGCTTTTGCTAAAAGGTGTCGTATGCTGACAGAAGAAGAAAGGCAAGGTGGCGGTTAGCCTTCGAAGAGGACAGCGGTGGTCCATCGACGTCATAGCGCTCTGATAGGCTAAGTGAATCGATTGACGCTCTGGATGCTCGAAGCAACTTGAAGCACCACCCCTACAACAGCGATGTGAAGGACCGCTACTCCACTCTTCCACTTCTCCAACTGTTCATGCCTGGATGGTTCGAGAGACTTGGACGTTTTTAAAACGCATTGTATATGTTTTGGCTATTGCGGTTTTTATTTATTGATTGAAATTATATAAAGCTATATTAATATGATCATACCTACACAAATGGATACAAGCTAGTATACAATGAACAAATTCGGAAGACGTATCCAACTGATGTAACGGAGCAAAGTATGCGGTAGAAGTACACAATTGGTGTGCGGAAGGCGCAAATTACGAACCCATCATCAGCGCACGTGATAATTTGAGAATACGCAAAATATACGACATGAGATTCTGGTTCTATCCGCAAAATATACCAATGGGTATACCTTGCGTACACACATGTGTATATCATGTGTATTTTTCACATATCCGCAAAATATACACTATCGTATATCCAATTCGTAGCATAGTGTTAATTCTGATTTCTTTTTTCAGATCATGCATCACTCTGGCGAAGAATTTGGAGATCTGTCTGTATGAGATTACACTGAAGGCATTGTAACTCCAGAAGTTCGAGCCAGGCAATCCTGTCTAGCCCAAAGGTATTGAGTACCTCATTCATAGCAGCTAAGCCATCAATTCAAGAGGTATATGTATAATTTTATTATTACAACTATTGCATAATTACTGCCACCAAATTTCAGGCTCTTAAAGTCATAAATCCTTCAATACACTTTGCACCAAAGGGCTGCAAAAGCAGGATCCGTGGCATGGCTGTAGCTTTGAAGCCATTCATACTGCTACTTGAGAAGAGAGAGATAGATCACCCAGATGAGTTCACAATTCGGAAGGACCTACGAGCAAGGAAAGATGTCCTCACATATGGAAAGCAATATTTTCTAAAAGAAGGCAGCAAACTCTGTTTCATATCGTGAAATGGGATCAATGCAGATCAGGTGACCTGTATATTTAGCATTTGTGACTCATTGCAAGTATACCACAGTAAGTTACAGAATTTTTTGAGAGTAAGTATAATTATGCAGTAAAATGTTTGTATTGACAACTGTAATTATGTTTATTAATTTTGTATCTTCAATCTCATTATTTTACAGCAATAAGAGAAGGTGCAAGTGGCAGTATTCAGCTAGGTACGTAACATAAAAACTTCATGGTAATTTTTCCAAGGGCTTATTAGGGAGAAATGCACATTATGTGCGACTCTTTCGGGTAAAAAGGCAGATTTATGTGTGACTCTGTCAACACATACATGTGATTTATAATCAAACTGATGTATAATGTGAGAGGAATGAGATTAATAATAGGAAATGACATTATGCAAGTTGGAAGAGCAAGAAAATTTTCTTTCATGCGTGCCCGAGAAATCACAACCCCAGAATGATGTTGTTGCCTATGAGGGTGATGATGACTTATGTTGCTGACCCACATGCTTGTAAGTTCTGTGGTTTTTGTTTTGCAATTACGGGTAAAGATGCAGTTGCATGATAATAATTATAAAATAATGATTTTAATTATTATTATAATGATAGCATGTTTGAATTATATATAGAACACTGCATGTACTTGTAGTTATTAAACATTATAACTTTCATAAAAATTAAAATTAAGCATGTATATATAGGACCATGACAATAGAGCTATTCAAATCAGGATTTTGTGTGTGCTTGCTGGCATGCAGATTAAAGAATGGAATTACCCCACATGTTTGTTTTTATTCTGAACCCCTAGCTATATATATGCCTGAACCCAATGTGGACAGGCCTCAAGCAATTAGTCAGGACATGTCTCACCAATTAGTCTGGAAACCAGTGACAGCACAACTGGTAGGACTGAAAAGCATATAACTTAATATTTTAAACTTTAATGATATCTTTGTAGTGTCCACATGTAATGTCACCAGCTCCAGGCCAGTATTACATTTTATCATTACTATGTGTTACTATATGTTATTTTGAAGGTGAGAACTTGTGTCAAGCTAAAACTCCAAATGCTATACTGAGCCCTTCCACCTGCATTGAACAACTTAGGTAAATGCACATGCATGACACAAACAATGGCATGTAGTAGTGTAACACATGTATTCATGCATTTAGGGAGGTTATAGTATCCCATTCGCCAAGCAGAAAGAGATCACTTTCAGTCACCACAACACGGCAATGTAGATCACCATCACGACGGCTTCATTTAACTCTGAATTCTGAAGGTATAACCCAGAAACAAAAAAAGCTTTTGATTTATAACTGAATTGTCTTTATGCATGCATAGATTTTGTGATCAGTTTGTTGCAGAAGACAAAACAGAAGGTTTGTGAGATCTTTAATTGTTAGCTCCAAATTTCACTAATATTTCACTTAGTTTGGCATTGTGCTGTGTGTTTGGAACTGGAATGCTGTGATGATGGATGGTGGATCCAGTGTGATCGATGCTTGTGTTTGATGCATGGAGAGTGTGTTGCACTTGTTAAACGTGTGCGATGGAAGAAGTGGTATTGTCCTCACTGCATCCAATTCATCTAAACAAATGTTGTCAATATTTGCAATCATATGTGATGTGTGATTTTGTGATTGTGGTTTTTTAAAACATGCTATTACTTAAACTTGAAAAAGTATCCAATCTATACATAGACCTTTTTCCTGCGTGGGCATATAAACATACAAGCATCACGTGCGCGTATATACGTACTGGTACATTCATGTATGGCATCAATACGATAAAGATTGCACTGACTCATGTTCTTCCGTACACATGGTTGTTTCATATGCATGCATGGTATGGCTCATTTATTAGACTTTGTGAGTTATATTTCTTCACGTGAATATTTCATATGCATGCTATGGATCTATATACTCTGTGAAGAATTTTTCTTCACGTGAATGTTTCATACGCTCATATAATATACTCTGTGATGAATTTTTCTTCACGTGAATGATTCATACGCATGCTATGGCTCATATAATATACTTTGTGAAGAATTATTCTTAATTCAAGTGCATGAAGTTTCTATACGCATGCTATGTCAACCTGGAAAATCTCTTTAATTCTTTGTCGAAGCGTGTACATTTACATGTACATGCATATGCTTGCATATAAACATGCAAGCGTTTTATTCACGTGAATATTCACAAAAATAGTTCTTTGTTAAACCCCTTCGCAAATCGTGCGTACAATCTATCAAATACTAATCATTGCCAATGAAGATAGAACATCAGTTAATTTCTGATCACTTGTTGCTAATTACATAGGTGTCCGATCGATCGATGCACAGATAAATGTATTCGTGCCCCCGCGCTTCGGGCTCGAGTTAGGGGCATATCCCCTCCTCGGACCCTAAATGAGCGGACGCCAATATTACCATGGCACCTCAGCCCATGAGAGGTCCCCATCAATAAGTGCATGCATAATTGGACAGCATATGCGATCCAACCATCAATACATGTACTTCTGTGATAGATGCAACCATAGATATTCCAGTCGAATATCTATGATGCAACCGATATCATTCCAATCAGTTGGGAGGTATACGCGTACAAAGTACAATAGTTGTTCGTTTGCTATGTTTAATTCTCCCGGGGGGGGGGGGGGGGGGGGGGGGGGGGGGGGCAGCCAGATATAGATCTAGAAATAAACTATACAGCAAGTACATAGTTCAAATAAATCAATCAATAAATGGAACAGTGTCTATAGCAAATGAGATACTTAATTTACCAGGGCAAGCGTAACGCTCGCATTGAAATATATGGCTAATTATAAATTCAGTGCCTATAATAACCTTATGCCATCTGAGGATTGCGGGGGAGGAAAGCCGTGCTCTTAGCCATCCCAATACCTCACTGTGACGGCGGGTGTGGTTATGACGTGGGAGCTTTGTATTATATAACTGCCCAACAATCACCGCGTGCAGATTATATAGTATGTAATTTTGTTGCAAGTGCAGACCATATGTTGCCTATTAATACGGTGCACGGCTTGATGTAACAAGGTTCTCACAGCAGAAAAATGTTACGTAGTCATAAAATAGCTCATTTTTTATATTTGACTAATAATATTGTTATCAAGCTAACGCCAACGTCTCTGACCAACGATAGATCTCTGGGACACTAACAGCCATCCATCCCATTTCCATCAAACCGAGTAACCTTGTTCGGTTGTTAATTTCCCTGTCATTCAAATATGTAGTGACCCCGCTCAAGGGGGGTGGGGGGTGTAGGACATTAAAACTGTAAGCTCACCATTATCCATGCAATATAGAAGCGGATTGTTATAATCTGCTTTCGGCAATATAAATCGGACGTAGGAGAGTAAAGATTTAAGAGGCGTAGGGGTGGTACCCCTATAGATAAGCGCAGGCCGACCTTTATCGTCTGAGCAGACGATAAGGACCCCAACTAGTAACACCTTATAATTTTCGCATTTTTCGATCTTTTTTTAGGTTCACATGGCAGTTGCAAAGATAAATTCCTCTCAGTGAAATTCGCTCATGTACTAGGACACCAAATCCAATCTCTAGACTCTTGCTAAAACCTTCAACGATGTAGCTACCGTTTTAACTCTGAAGTTCAGTGCCTAATTTGATTATAGCAATCATTGTGGCATGCAGGTATTTGGCAATTTTGCATGTGGCCCGCAAATTGATCATGCAAGAGGGCGTGAGCGTATTTCTTAAGGAGATACGGTCGCTTAGGAAATTCTGTCATGCAGCTTAAGAAAGCGTATATCCCTTGTCAGTGTGCACAGGCTAAGTATGCCTGAAGATCTGCATATTGGACGTGTATATATGACCTGTGCCGCCACGATGCTATATAGCCAGCAGGAGTGATATTTGTCGAGCTACTGTGGTTTACTTTGCATCCTCGGTTACTGCGTGAGGCCGTATACATGTGATTCATGCTTGAGTTAAATAGAAAAGGCAGCATATGCATGTTCTACTGATAGGCCCTTTAAGTCTAAGTTTTCAAAATAGAAATAGATTTGTTGCAATTCCATGCAAGGTATATGTTTCAAAAAGGCCGGGGTGGGGGCGGGGGCGGGGGATGGAGTAAATTCAGGCTGTATAAAGAGGGGCTAGGCATTATAATGCACAGAGAAAACCACTTTTAAAAATACATATTACAAACCCATATGTTTGATAAATACAATGACGATTTTAATTTATGCATGCATGCCGTATAAGTAAAAAAGTATAAGCCAGGATATGCGTTGCTGGGATACGCGGGGCAGCTACATGGTTTTAAAGCCGGCGGACGACTTTAAAAAACGGTCACTGACATAATTTATTTAATGCATCGTTCAGCTCTCCACTGGCACACCTACCCGCAAACCTCCTCATCCACCACACACGGCGCTGTGCGGACGAGCGTCAGACTGTTAGTTCCATGCCTATCTGTTCCTCTTTGGCCAGAATAACTACTGATTCTTCTACATTATATAGGTACGACCCTCCCCCCCCCCCCCCCCCCCCCCCCCCTAACCTTATAGGAAGTGTCCGCGGGGTTATACTATTCCAGGATTGTATATAAGCATGTAAGCGATATTGATAACGAGGCTATAGCATGCATATAGCACGTTGGAAATCATGTGTGTTTGGCAACAGGGGGTGAAATTTATCTGTCCAAAAGAATGGTTCCAGATTAATCCGGGATAGACATTACTGAACTCCATTTTGAGTCATATAAAGGACCTAGATTATGCTAGTTGTGCATAATTACACATGATTTCCAACGTTTATATGAATATCGTGCATTGGGTAATGTTTGTATACTTATGTACTATCCTGGAATAACATACAATGTAACCCCGCGGACACTTCCTAAGTAATTAGGGGGGTGGAGGGGATTTTCGTACCTATATAATTTAGAAGAATCAGTAATTATCCTGGGTTGAAGAGGAACAGATATATTGACATGGAACTAACAGTCTGATCGAGCTGAAGGATGTATTAAATAAATTATGTCAGTGACCGGTTTTTAAAGTCGTCTGCCGGCTTTAAAACCATGCAGCTGCCCCGCGTGGTGACCATATTTAAAGGGCTCCGCGTATCCCAGCTACACATACCCTGGCTTCTTATACTTCAACCGCATGCATTAATTAAAACCATCATTGTATCATGTAGTATGATATGAGAGTTGTATGTAATCCGGCGCCAAGCTCAACGATTAAAGAGGCAAGCTACATACTGATCGTTAAGGCTTATAACTGCAGGTGTATAGTGTAACTAGGACATCATTGAAAGGGCCAGAGGCGATAAGATTGTTAGATTCGATGCAAGAGATCTAGAGTGAGAAGGCTTATCATAACCTATCGTCTCCTTGACCCACAGAAGCCAGTTTAACGTACTAACCTAAATAGTACGGCATTTGCTTACAAATGGTGGATGATGCATCTCACAGCACAAGTAAGAAAGTTGAATCATTTCAGTGATATCCGGATTATTTTTTATTGACGTCGAATCTCATATCCCTTCACAATTGATCCAGAAAATAACGTTTTGAACTTCTTTCGGCTGCAAAAATACATCTCCCATGCAGTGGATCTTGGTGCGTTCTGTGCAAATTCAGTCAGACAGTAGCTCTAATAAAAAGGTTGTGCGCGCCATAGATAATACAATTTCCCGCGTCACTCCGCCCCCGCTTTTGTGCAACTAACTTACTCGGAGGTTATTGACCACAAAATAACGATTGCTGGTGTATTTGAAGCCTTTTCGTGATCTATAGAGGCACTGCAACGAAACACAGCATAACTTACAAAAAGAACCCGTCACTGGTGTGTTCTGCGTATGAGACAAAACGAGGGTGGTGACAACGTGAGTGTACAGTGCATGGATTCATGTAATTGTTAATAATCCTTGCTATACATCGAATCACCGGACGGAGGAGGGCAGTAGGGGGGGGGGGGGGGGGTGGGGGTGGGTGGGGGGGGGGAGCGCTTCAAGCTCCCCCTGGGCCCAGCGCGCAAGAGGTCTGGGGAAGAGCCCCAGAGGCTAACACATTTCATCAAATCAGAAAGGCTTTTAATTGGCCGCTCAGGACCACAAGAACAAATGCATACTATTCATAACACCATACTGTAGATTCAACGGAGAGACAAGTCTGTTCACGAGTGTCCGGCTCTCAACGACGAGAGAAAATGCATTATTCATAGTTGCATTGTCACCGTTATAGTTATAGATGACGCGAATATCAGCAGTGATAAACACAGAAAGAAATGTGTGACGTGGAAGCTGTAGGTTCGTCAGCAAACCATATAATACGTGCTGGCGGCACGGATTAGTAGCGGTCTCCATAAGAAAGCTAATAGTATTTGCGCTGATTTTTATGCTAAGGCGTAGAACAACCAATAAATTAAACAAGTAAATAAAAACATTCTCTAACGAGAGAGATATAGGATTGACCAATAGTGGTGTAAAAAGCACGAGTACAAGAGTGACAGAAATTTTACTGAAATAGGCCTATTTTTAGCCGATTTCATTCCTGAATCATGCATTGTAAATGTGCTAAATATAGGCTTATTTCAAATTTCCAGTATAATTTCTGTCACTCTTGTTTCTGTACCATGGATTCCAATCCATGTTATTGTTAATAATCATTGCTGCATCGAATCACCGGACCGGTGGGGGGGGGGGGGGGGGGGGGGGGAGGGGGGGTGGAGGGGAGAGAACACGCGAATATAGCAGTGATAAACACAGAAGAAAATGTGTAACCGCGTGGAAGCTGTAGCTTCGTCAGCAAACCATATAATACGTGCTGGCGGCACGGATTAGTAGCGTTCTCTTAGAAAGCTAATAGTATTTGCGCTTTTTTATGCGAACAACCAATAAATTAAATTAACAATGGTGCGCACAAGGTGTGGTGTTATAAATGGTTCACACACACATGTTTGTCGAATTGGAGCTCGGAAAAAGTGGTGAGGCCATAGACAAAATGTCTGTCTGGCTGCTACGGCCCTTTAACATCCTTTACCTGACAAACTGGCTTGGGGAGTGCCACCTTACAGTACTTACGCATGCGCAGTGCAGATATCACCATTTCGTCCATAAAACGAGAAAGCGCATTTTGTATCAGTCATTTTCTGCTGTCGTCCATTTGTGAGGTGTTAGAGATTTGTATTTAGCTTAGCGATAGTTGGGTTGTTTATTTTTGTATAGAAATGGGAAATGACCTTCAAGCAAAAAATGACAAGGTGAGCAAGTCTGTGGTCGTTTTTAGGTTGTGTCTTTTGACTTGCTGGGGACACTTAGCTCGGTACTAAAACATGGTAAAAAGGAAGTAAAATAGTTCGTTGGAATGGCCGACCGACTCTTTTAGAACTGTCCAAACCATAGAGCAGAGCCTGCTAAGTAACAAAAGATGTACCGTAGCCTAAAGCCAGCGTAGCTTTTGCTGAAAGGTCTCTATAGGCACAGAAGACGTAGAAAAAAAAGTCAGTCGGCCATTCAAGCTAACTATCTTACTTCCTTTCATAGGTCTTGCTTAAAGGTCTGGTAGCTGGCTTTGCCCTTTAGTTTAGACCCTTGTAATATTATAAGGGAGTAATGTACTCTGTGTTGTAGTGTCCCCGTAGCTACCAAAGTGTGTGGGAGGTCAGAAGTGGTGTCCGTACCTCCGTTATAGCTGCTAGCGCTTACCTGGATAGTCCAACGAATCTCGCTACCGCCATATGTGGTAGATTAGGTGTGACAGAGAAGCTAGAAGCGTGTAGTTTGGGCCCTTAACGGTTAGAGCGGGGTAACCGATAGTGTAGCGACCTCCCCAAGAACGGGGACCACCTCAACAGACCGTACTAGTCGCCACGTAGAGTTGGCAGTGTCCAGATTAGCCGTTTGATGTGGTAAAGAGAAGCGTGAAGTGTGTGTGGTGTGGACCTGTTGTGCGTACGAGCTAGCTAGCTAGGTCCCTAAACGTGTTGTCTTTGAACTAACTATAAATAATTTCTTTTTTTATTTAGAACACAAAAATGTTCACATACCAAACATGGGCAGCAGTACCTGTGCGAGGTGGTCGAGGGGGGTATGGTGGTGGTGGTGTAGTAGAGGTGGACGGTAGGGTTGTGTGGGGAGGACGAGGAGGAAGAGTGTACAGGTTAGATGAGGTCAGTTCAAAGTGGGAGAGGTTGGCTGGTGATGAGGTAAGAGCCACACTAGTGGTATGTGGAGGAGAGATGGTGTCTGTCGGTGGTTGGAAGGATAGTGGTGTGTGTAGTATTAAGGAGGTGAAGGTGTTGAGGGGAGGGAGGTGGACCTCCATGACTGAGATGTTGGTAGGGTGTTATAGGTCATGTGTAGTTAGTGTAAGTGGAGGTGTGTTGTTAGTGATGGGAGGGGATGGTGATGATGGTAGGTCCTTGAATGACGTTCAGATATTTGATGGTCGGACATGGCACATGGGACCACCACTTCCTCGGCCATGTGAGCGCATGTCTGCAGTGGTCCACGGAGACCTGGTGTTTATGGTGGGAGGTGGGGGTATGGAGCGGGCAGTGTGGTCTGCCAACATCACTGACCTGGTGAGCCACTGAACATTATGTAGCATCTCTGTCCCTGTGTGCAGCTACACCACGCTACTACACACACACACACACACACACACACACACACATGCGATACTCATCCATGCTCAGCGTACACACACGCGCGCACGTCCACACCATGCCAACAGTAGACGTGGACGCGTGCTCCAACAACTCGAGGCACACGCACACGCTAAGCGTCTCCATCGCATACGCCGCACCACGTACGCAGACGTTACTGTGTTGGGTGTACGTATTACTTGACAGCTGTACAGGCATCCTTTTGTTATTGTGTTACCATCTCCCCCTGTACCCATGCATACACACATACTCACTAGACTACTGCACACACTCATGACAAACAGCCATCTGTCTGGAGAAAGCTACCAGATGTACCATACTACTGCTCATCTGTATGTGTGGTTGATGGTGTGCTTCTAGCCATTGGAGGACAAGAGGATAGTATATATGACTCACAGAAGACCTCTGCCATCCATGCCTTCCATCATGTTGATCAGAAATGGCAGCATGTTGGAGACTTGCCATTTAAGTGCTCATGGGTGGACACACTACTTCTGTCAGGAGGAAGGCTGTTGCTGGTTGACGGGGACAGTCGGCAGGTTTTGAAGATCAGTGTGGAAGGTTAGTGATGCAGTAATGAAACTGTGCTAACCCGAGTATTTCCAGGTCTGGCTAAGCTGTTCATCACACCAAGCCTAACAGAAGCAGATGAAAGGTTTGTTGAGTTACACTGTGGTCTTGTACAAATGTATACCATGTAGTGGTATGGCTGGATGTGTTACCATAAATACTTGTAGCATCTCACTTCAGTACACAGCATAGCTACTGAGATGTATGAAGGTGTACCTGGGGGTGTGGCTGGCCTTGGTCAAGGCTGCTGTTGTGTGTAATTCACTGTAGGTACATGTGTGGGGTGTGTGCCCTAAGGTGTATGAAGGTGTACCTGTTATGGTTTAGGTACATGTGGGGGGGAGGGGAGGGTTAATGTATGAAGTGTACCTGTGGGGGGTACAGGGGGTATGTGCGTGAATGTGTCACTGTTGTGATGTAGGAACATGTGTGGGTGTAACTGGGGTGTGTGCCCTAGGGTGTATATGTAAGAAGTGTTTATGTGTCTGGGGTGTACAGGGGGGTATGTGCCCTAGGGTGTATATGTAAGTGTACCTGTTATGGTGTACGTACATATGTGTGGTATGTGCCTTAGGGTGCATGAAGGTACCTGTTGTGGCATAGGTACATATTTTTTGATTCCTCATGATGGTGGTGTAGCTTCACTGGGTGTGTGTGGTGGTCGTCATGGAGAGATGTTTCCATAATTTTTTTCCCCTTTTTAGTATGTACACTTAGATGTTTATGTTTAATATTACGTTTTCAACAACAGATGTCTGTGCGACGTACACTACTGTGTGACCTGTTTGATGCTTCAAGTTTTGTATTACGTTTTACTTAGAGTTTATAAATACCTAGAACCTAAATAAACAATAACTGTGCGGAAGCAAATTCAGTCCATGCATGTGCCCACGTTACATCGTTACATCACACAGACATCTCTATGACGAAGCCATGACCAAGGGATATGTGGAAACGTCAGTGACCAAGTGTCTCATCGTTGGAGCAGCTGGTGTTGGAAAGACTCACCTCAAACACCTCCTTCTGCAGAAGGACCCTCCAGAACAACGTGTCAGTACAGGGCTGGCTGACAACCCTGTTCGAGCCATCTCATTCACGCTGGCAGGTGTGAGTGGACAAGAGGAAGATGACTGGTTTGTTGTTGAAGATGACCAGGCATTGATGAGTTTTGTTGGTCAAACAGTCCGTGGTGGTGTATCCATGGTTACGTCTTTGGATGCTGTAGTTAGCACTCTTCCAAAGATGACCATTAATAATGTACACAGTGATGGAGCTAGTGTTGGTCACCCTGATCCCATGCCTGCTGATATCACCAAAGATACCACCACCCAACAGAGCAGGACTGTAGCCGTTGAGGATGAGCTGATTCATCACATCAACCATTCCTCAGGTAAGGGATTGTGTGACCTGGCCATGTTTAACTGTACCAATCTTCCTATGCAGAAAGGAGAAGGCTCTTTGGTGTAAAGTTGATCCAGTTCATTGACAGTGGTGGTCAACTGCAATATCATGATATCCTCCCATTGTTCATTCAGAACCCTGGTGTGACCGTGTTTGTTTTAAACCTTTCAGAAGACCTGTCTCATCATCCTATCACGGAGTACTATGGAGCAGATGGCAAGCCTGTTGGTATACCATATCGATCACGTCTCTCTCACAAACAGATCCTCCAACACTGTCTTCAAGCACAACATTCCCAGAATGTATGTCCTCTGATCGTCTCTGTGGGAACACATAAGGATGCTGCCAGCAAAGAGACCATCAATGAGAAAAACAGACAGCTCAAGGAGTTACTGGACCCTGGTGGTTATCGAGTGATCTACAAGGGAGAGAAGCTGAAAGAAGTCATATTTGCTGTAAACTGCAAATCCCCTCAGGACGAAGACAAATGTGTCGCTAAGGTACTTAGACATCAAATCGTGTCTGTATCCCCACAGCCAATCAAGATGCCTATAGCATGGTTTGGGCTGGAGGTTTTCCTCCAACGATCATCTGAAGATGGTGTCTTGAGTCTTGTAGAATGTCAAGTGATTGCTAAAAGGTTGCGCTTGGAGGGAGATGCATTTCTTGCAGCCTTACACCATCTTGTCCACCATAATGTCTTTCTTTATTACCCTGAGGTTCTGCCCCAGGCAGTGTTCTGTGACCCTCAGGTAGCCCTCACTAAGGTGACTGAACTAGTGCAGTACCACCACAAGCTGAGGGATAATCCAGATGAAAATGTAGCAGCTGATGGTGACCTGGTCATGTTCAGGGATCGTGGACTGGTGACAGTGAAGCTGCTGAGAAAGTTTCCAAAGCACTACAAAGAGGGTCTGTTCACTCCACAAGATCTGATGGCTCTACTGGTGAGTGTGCGTGCGATTGCTATGATCAGAGATGGTGAGTATTTGATGCCTGCACTGCTGGCCCACATGGAGTGTGACCAAGTGTCCCAGTACGTTCACCAAAGTACCTCCCTGATAATCAGGCCCACCCAGGGCTATATTCCTTGTGGTCTGTTCTGCTGTCTTGTGTCCCATCTTTTATCCCCAACAAACCCATCTCCTTGGAAGGTGTGCATGGATCGAGGCAATCCACGGTGTCTAAGTCGTAACTGTATTCAGTTTGTAAGAATTGGTATAACCGGAGTTATAACTCTTGTTGACATGTTCTCCTATTTGCAAGTATGTGTGCGTATTTGTGAGGCCTCCTCTGCTGTGTGTAGAGAGATAAGGGACAGTGTGTATAGTGGTATCAAGAGTGCCTGTAGTGTGCTCAAGTACCATGGTGTCCAGTTTGATAATGCCTTTATGTGTGGAGGAGTTGCGTGTGCCCCTGATCCTCACCTAGCTGAAGTGGTGTGTTCAAGGTCTCTCAGTAAACCAGTATCCAAGTGGAAGTGTGCAATCAATGACGAACAAACTGGAGGCCTGAGTGAGGACCAGTTGATGTGGCTGGGTGAGAGCGCTGTCATCCAACAAGTTGCTACTTTATCAGGTGGGTGATGACTGCCATCTTTACCACTTCACCACCACTGCTTTCCAATAGCCACTCCTTCTATCATACATCTGATGTCCATTTATGTTGGTCAGTTGAACATCATCCAAAGCATTGGTACCAGGTACTACGACTTGGGGATACTACTGCTGGAAGATGACAATGGTGTGTCGGTGAATTCACTCAGATCTGAACACCTGCTCAATGCTGAAGAAATCACACGGGCCATCTTCCAGAGGTGGATTGCTGGTGCTGGAAGGAAACCTACAACATGGAGGACACTGGTTGATGTCCTTAGACAGTGCCAGTTGGCTGCCCAGGCTGATGCCATTGATGCTGCTGTATGTAGAGTTGTGTCAGACTGAACTGTTCTGTTCAGCCTCACCTCCTGTGTATGTGTTGTGGTGTTTACATGTATGTGATGTGTGGTGTATGCTTTGTACAATGTATTAGGTGTGAATGTACAAGTATGTTGCTATGGCTACCTGGCTTGGGCATCTGGATAATGGTATAACTACCACATGCACCTGTTTGCGTTCAGAATGAACTCCCATGGCCCCCCAATGTTGACCTGCTAACATGCTTTATAGAAAGAAGAATTAGAGGGGAAAAAATCAAGCTTAAATCTGGGGACGAGCAGCTAGCGCACGTGCTTGTGTATTAGTAGGATAGCGGGATCTTCCAGCGCAACAAAAGTTGGTATGATACTTTTATGTATGTGGGATCGATCCATAATGAGCGTTACCGTATGCGTCGCTCGATTTGGTAGGCCTATGTTTGGTTGACAACAAGATGTCGAAGGTTTGGTGAGATAGCTGCTGAACATAGAGTGGTACGGTGTACATTATAGAGGGACTTGATGGCGTTTGTACGTGTGGCAAAGGATGTATTCAGCGGGCTGACCTCAATGGATGCTGTTGTATATCCTCATACGCAGTTAGAATGAATACGTTACCACTGGTCACCTGCTGGCATGTGTTGGACGTCATGAGGCAGCTGAGTGGTTGCTTAGGAACGACGCTCATGTACACAGCAGAACACATGTATGTGTGCGTATGTGTGTGTGTGTGTGTGTGTGTGTGTGTGTGTGTTGTGTGTGTATTTGTGTAACATGCTGAGTTGAGAATTTAGACCCAGGGAGGCTCCGCCCCCCTCCATGTACCAGCCCTTAGGTACCTCTCTGATACCATCAAGGTACACAGATTTCACCATGGTGACAGCTATGCTTTGAATAAGGTGGGTGGAGTCATTTGCACATGTTGTCATGGAGATGTTAATGTTGTGTAGGAGAAGAAGAATGCACTGGACCTGGGACAGGGAGCAGATGATGTGAAGGAGTCTTTGTTGGCTAACAGATTTGGATCTGAGGTAAGGGAATATCTCTGTAACATGGAGGTGTTGGGATTTCAGCTTTGACCTATGTTCCATTCATATTGCTTATAATCTTAAGTGACCAATTGTGACCTGACCACTGTTAGGGGAATTGTCTGTTAGGGGAATTATGACCTGACCACTGTTAGGAAGAGGAATTGTGACCTGACCTGTTAGGGCAATTGTGACCTGACCTATGTTAAGGGAATTGTCACCTGATCACTGTTAGGGGAATTATGACCTGACCACTGTTAGGGGAATTATGACCTGACCACTGTTAGGGAATTGTTCATGAATCCATCATTTAAGGTGATGACAAAAACTAATTAATTAGAATGTCAATAACCCAAACACACCAGAACAGTTTTCTCCCTCAAGACCCCTTTAGGTAGGCCTGTGTTGGCCCCTCCCCTCTTCCAATGAAGACCTATGTACATGTGACCCCACTTTGGCCCCTTCCCTCTTCCCATGTAGACCTGTGTACATGTGACCCCTCTTTGGCCCCTCCCCTCTTCCCATGTAGACCTGTGTACATGTGACCCCTCTTTGACCCCTCCCCTCTTCCCATGTAGACCTGTGTACATGTGACCCCTCTTTGGCCCCTCCCCTCTACCCATGTAGACCTGTGTACATGTGACCCCTCTTTGGTCCCTCCCCTCTTCCCATGTAGACCTGTGTACATGTGACCCCTCTTTGGCCCCTCCCCTCTTCCCATGTAGACCTGTGTACATGTGACCCCTCTTTGGCCCCTCCCCTCTTCCCATGTAGACCTGTGTACATGTGACCCCTCTTTGGCCCCTCCCCCTCTCCCATTTCGAACTACCATGGTTTTGGTATATCATTTATACAGAAGAGTTTAGCAAAGGGATTTTGGCAAAAACATGGCCTCGTTTTGATGCTGTCATTATCATTTTCATTGGTCGTTTTATGTTTGTTGTAACACATACACACATTGGTTAACATATTTAGATCATTTGAGCCTTCACTTATGTCCACATTAATACATGTTGTCTTTGAATTAGCTCTAATTCCTTATTGTGTTGACTTGGACTAGGGAGGACTAGGGAGGACTAGGGAGGACTAAGGAGGACTAGGGAGGACTAGGGAGGACTAGGGAGGACTACGGAGGACCAAGGGACGACTAGGGAGGACTAGGGAGGACTTGGGGGAGTTGTGGTGTTAAAGCAGCAGTGTAAGGGCTGTGTAGTGCTTACTTCCCATCATGTTACAAATTCCTACTGCACTCCATACACTGTTAACACAACACTCCCTTTGGTTTATACATTTCTAAATTCAGAGGTCACATGCTTAATGCATGGATGTGAGTCAGCAGTCAGCATAGGTATGAGGATTGGTTCTAATTAATGCACTACTGAGTACATGTACTTGTAGTCCCACAGGTCCATTCATATGAGACATGTGCACCATTCCATTCCAGGGCCACACCTAAGAGGCCTGGGCACCATTCTGTTCCAGGGCCACACCTAAGAGGCCTGGGCACTAGGATGACTCCAGGGACTGAGGGATCTCTAGGTCCAGCTGGTCACCATCCTCTTCATCTAGCCACAGGTGACCATCACCACCATGACCTGTTCCATCAACCTCAAGGAGTTCTCTCTGAACCCTCCATCCCCCTCCTACACAACTGCTCCTCCCAAGTACCCCATAACAGTGATCTGATGAGGTAAGTGTGTCATATTTGATATATCATGCTACCACGAGTGGTGGATGAGGTAATGGTCCATCAGGGGTAGGTGCCCAGGGGATAAGGGGTCACACCAAAGGCACATAGACCTGTGTACATGTGACCCCTCTTTGGCCCCTCCCATCGATTTCAATCTGCCATGGTTTTGGTATTTCAGTTATACTGAAGAGTTTAGCAAAGTGATTTTAGTAACAACTTTTTTTTTCATGGCCTCGTTGCAAAATTATCATTTTGATTGGTCGTTTTATGTTTGTTGTAACACATACAAACACACATTGGTTAACATATTTAGATCATTTGAGCTTTCACTTATGTGCACATTAATGGGTGCCACCAGAGATGAAACAGATCTCTTGATTCCAATACATGCATACCCATGCACCATGCACACACACATGTGCACCCACACACCAGGTACCATCAGTTGGAGATGTCTTCTCCACTGGCTTTGTGAAGTGTGTGTGGTGTGGACCTGTTGTACGTACGAGCTAGCTACATGTAGCTAGGTCCCTAAATGTGTTGTCTTTGAATTAATTCCTTATTTATTTAGAACAGATCCTGTCATGTGATAGATTGTAAAGATAAAAAAATTTTATGTGCTTAAATTAATTAATTGATTATCTGAATGGTTTGGTCACATGACCACATTGAAGATCTTTCCTCTGTGTCTGCTGTGAGGACTAGGGAGGACTACGGAGGACTAAGGAGGACTAGGGAGGACTAGGGAGGACTAGGGAGGACTAGGGGAGGACTAGGGAGGACCAAGGGAGGACAAGGGAGGACTAGGGTAGACTAGGGAGGACTAGGGAGGACTAGGGAGGACTTGGTGGTGTTAAAGCAGCAGTGTGAGGGCTGTGTAGTGCTTACTTCCCATCATGTAAATGCCCCCTGGACAAGCTTCTGTGTTGTTCCCCTCCCCCCTGGACAAGCTTCTAATATGCCTTCTAACCCCCCCCCCCCCCCGGACAGGCATTTAAATGACCACCCCTCGAGACTAGCTCACTCCTATATCATGCTCGCTTCACCCAACCCACTTTGACATATAATTGGTCCTGCATCTGCTGTGCACATCACTGTCATTACCAACTAGAATTTACAACTTGTCACCTACCACTGTTAACATTCAGAGCAGGGGCCAGCTACCATAGCTGATTTTGGCCCAATTTTGAGGTGATGGACCCACACCACCTCAAGGGAAAAAACCTCACATAGTGAGGAAAAAACCATGTTAACACTGCTCTGCCCAGAAAACAGCATAATAGAACACATTAGTGCATTTTGCAACAGGAGCACTTGATTCCTTGCATGTGGCTGTTCTGCCTCATCTCTCAGTACCTGGCTGCCACATTCTCTTACCTCTCTGACTTGGAGCCTGTGTGTGTTAAGACATCACGCCGCTACCATTGTCGGCTTTGGGCGGGGGGGGGGGGGGGCGGTGAGTTGCCACAACAGGGGGGGGGGAAGGTGAGTTGCCACAACAGGGGGGGGGGAGGTGAGTTGCCACAACAGGGGGGGGGAAGGTGAGTTGCCACAACAGGGGGGGGGGGGGGAGTTGCCACAACAGGGGGGGGGGGGGTGAGGTGAGTTGCCACAACAGTAACTGTGCACACGACCCATGGTTTTGGTATATCATTTATACAGAAGTTTACCAAAGTGATTTTAGCAAAACCTTTTTTTCGTGGCCTCGTTTTGATGCAATATTACATTGGTCATTTTAGGCTTCAGTAATGCATGCTAACATATAGCCTTCACTTATGTCCACATAATTGATGTCCCCAGATTAAACAGATTCCAATACATGCCCACCCATACACCATGCACACACACATGTGCACCCATACACCAGGTACCATCAGCTGGAGATACTTTCTCCACTGGCTTTGTGAAGTGTGTGTGGTGGTGTGTGGTGTGGACCTGTTGTGCGTACGAGCTAGCTACAGTGTAGCTAGGTCCCTAAACATGTTGTCTTTGAATTTGCTCTAATTCCTTATTGTGTTAACTTGGACCTAGGGAGGACTAGGGAGGACTAGGGAGGACTAGGGAGGACAAGGGAGGACTAGGGAGGACTAGGGAGGACTAGTGAGGACTAGGGAGGACTAGTGAGGGCTTGGGAGGACTAGGGAGGACTAGGGAGGACTAAGGAGGACTAGGAGGACCAAGGGAGGACTAGGGAGGACTGGGGAGGACTTGGGGGAGTTGTGGTGTTAAAGAAGCAGTGTGAGGGCTGTGTAGTGCTTACTTCCCATCTTGTTACAAATTCTAACAGTACTGTTAACACAACACTCCCTTAGGTGTGCACATTTTATTGGAGGAGAGGTGACATGTTGGCTTACTGCGTGGATGTGTATATATGAGTCAGCAGTCTGCATAGGTGTGAGGATTAGTTCTAAATAATGCACCACTGAATACTTGTAGTCCTACAATACTTGTAGTGCTCCATTCCATTCCAGGGCCACACTTAAGAGTCCTGGGCACCATTCTGTTCCAGGGGCAGCCCAAGATGGTCTGGGCACTAGGATGACTCCAGGGACTGTGGGATCTCTAGGTCCAGCTGGTCATCATCCTCTTCATCTAGCCACAGGTGACCATCACCACCATGACCTGTTCCATCAACCTCAAGGAGTTCTCTCTGAACCCTCCACCCCCCTCCTGCACAACTGCTCCTCCCAAGTACCCCATAACAGTGATCAGATGAGGTAAGTGGGTCAAATATCCTGCTACCACCTGTGGTGGATGAGGTAATGGTCCATCAGGGGGAGGTGCCTACTTGGTATGTTTGATTGCTTGAACTGTGCAAAGTTCACGAGTGTTTACTGATCCGGCAGGTGGACTTCAAGCATATGATTATCAGCACAGCTGTGCGTATTAAATTATTGATGTGTCATGTGGCGAAAGTCTTTTCTCTGTCACAATTAATGCTTGCATTGCAGAGTGATTAACTTGAAGGAGTTAGTAAGCATGACGTATGTCCACCATTCATTCAGCGGGCCAGCTGTCATAACTCAAACCACGTACACAATAATAATTATTAGGTCTGTTGGTTGTTGGACGACACGGGGCATCCGAGCGTGCTTGATTGCTTAGCTCATGCACACAGCAGGACACAAGCGAGAGTGTTTGTATGTGACGTGTGTGTGTGTGTGTGTGTGTTTGTGTGTGTGTGTTTGTGTGTGTGTGTTTGTGTGTGTGTGTTTGTGTGTGTTTGTGTGTGTGTGTTTGTGTTTGTGTGTGTGTGTGTGTGTGTTTGTGTGTGTGTGTGGTGTCTGAGTTGATAAGATAATATGTACACACCTGGATAGTACCACCCCACCATCTGATACAATCGAGGTACACAGATTCCATCACCATGGTGACTTGCACACACACATGTGCAATATTGTATCATGCAGCTGGAATGCCTGATGTTGATATGGTAATGGTATAACCATTGGTAACCATTGTCTCTTTCCACCAGTGTGGTACGTAAGCAGCTGGCCTTCATGTTGGGCAGACAGCAGATGTTCCTGGAGCTTGACGACGACTGCTCTGATGACGATGACATCATCGAGATCATGTCCAATGTACACCTCAACACCAACTTCCTCAACTTAGCCAGAGAGGTGAGGTCACCACACCCAACTTAACTGTTTTACAATGAGCAGTTAATTAACAATGTGTTAATATTTTATTATGTGGGATTGCCCTGAAATGGGTCTTTCCACATCGATTGGGCCCTCTTTTTTTACACACTATACATGTAAATCTCCAATTCTCCTTATAGGTATGAACACTTTCACTTTATGTATGTATACCACAAACCTCTTCGTAATTAAAATATCGAGCACTGAATTTTTAATTGCCATAATGACCTTTCATACTCTTTACCTACTTCCTGGTGAGAATATATCTCATTTTTTATTTAACTGAAGACAGGCATATGCATGGCACTGAACTATTTGACGAACTTAAAATATGTTGACAGGGTTGGCGATTATCACTAAGTATTGGTGAAATTTCTATGTTTTGTGGAGTTCATTATTTCAAAATGACACCAAAACGAAAGGGTTGCTAGTTTGTATCAGGATCAGCTTTGTTACCAAATCTGGTTTTGGGCCTATTAAGGGTGTGGCCATTACACCCTGCTGACTTCATCTATTCATCACTACAGTGTTTCATTAAGTAAACTTTCATGAATATTTTGAAACCAACACTGGACCAAGGGAGGACTAGGGAGGACTAGGGAGGACTAGGGGGAACTAGGGAGGACCAGGGAGGACTAGGCAGGACCAGGGAGGACTAGGGAGGACTTGGGAGGACTAGGGAGGACTAGGGAGGACTAGGGAGGACTAGGGAGGACTAGGGAGGACTTGGGAGGACTAGGGAGGACTAGGGAGGACTAGGGAGGACTAGGGAGGACTAGGGAGACTAGGGAGGACTAGGGAGGACTAGGGAGGACTAGGGAGGACTAGGGAGGACTAGGGAGGACTAGGGAGGACTAGGGAGGACTTGGGAGGACTAGGGAGGACTTGGGAGGACTAGGGAGGACTAGGGGAGGACTAGGGAGGACTAGGGAGGACTAGGGGAGGACTAGGGAGGACTAGGGAGGACTAGGGGGGACTAGGGAGAACTAGGGAGGACTAGGGGACGACTAGGGAGGACTAGGGAGGACATGGGGGGACTAGGAGGATCAAGGGAGGACATGGGGGAGTTGTGGTGTTAAAGAAACAGTGTGTGGGCTGTGTAGTGCTTACTTCCCATTATGTTACAAATTCCCACTGCACTCCATACACTGTTAACACAACACTCCCTTTGGTGTGTGTATTTCTGTTTGAGGAGAGGTGACATGTTGGCTTAATGCATGGATGTGTGCATATGGGTCAGCAGTCAGCATAGATGTGAGGATTGGTTCTATATAATGCACTACTGAGTACTTGGAGTCCCACAGGTCCACTCATATGAGACATGTGCACCATTCCATTCCAGGGCCACACCTAAGAGGCCTGGGCACCATTCCGTTCCAGGGGACACTAATGGGAGGCCTGGGCACCATTCCGTTCCAGGGGACACTTATGTGAGGCCTGGGCACCATTCCGTTCCAGGGGACACTTATGGGAGGCCTGGGCACCATTCCGTTCCAGGGGACACTTATGGGAGGCCTGGGCACCATTCTGTTCCAGGGGCCTGTCCTAGGAGGCCTGGGCACTAGGATGACTCCAGGGACTGAGGGACCTCTACATGTAGGTCCAGCTGGTCATCATCCTCTTCATCTAGCTACAGGTGACCATCACCACCATGACCTGTTCCATCAACCTCAAGGAGTTCTCTCTGAACCCTCCACCCCCCTCCTACACAACTGCTCCTCCCAAGTACCCCATAACAGTGATCTGATGAGGTAAGTGGGTCACATTTGATATATCCTGCTACCACCTGTGGTGGATGAGGTAATGGTCCATCAGGGGTAGGTGCCTTGGGGATTAGGGGTCACACTAAGGGCACATTGGCCAATTGGGTGGAAGCTTTCAAAAACTTATTACAATTATTTAGAATGTCAATAACCCAAGCACACTGGAACTGTTTTCTCCCTCAGGACCCCTTTATGTAGGCGTATACATGCTACCCCTCTCTGGCCCCTCACCTCATCCCATGTAGACCTGTGTGCATGTGACCCCTCTTTGGCCCCTCCCCTCTTCCCAAGTAGACCTGTGAACATGTGGCCCCTCTTTGGCCCCTCCCCTCTTCCCATGTAGACCCCTGTGTACATGTGACCCCTCTTTGGCCCCTCCCCTCTTCCCATGTAGACCTGTGTACATGTGACCCCTCTTTGACCCCTCCCCTCTTCCCATGTAGACCTGTGTACATGTCCATGTAGACCTGTGTACATGTGACCCCTCTTTGGCCCCTCCCCTCTTCCCATGTAGACCTGTGTACATATGACCCCTCTTTGGCCCCTCCCCTCTTCCCATGTAGACCTGTGTACATATGACCCTTGTTTGGTCTTATAGTGTTGCTATTGGAGGTCCATCCATGTGATGCTTCAAGAAAAGGGCCCATCACTAGATGTGGGTGTCCTATGTAGGTGTTGTATGGGGATTTAGGTTACCCTGGCAACATGAAGCCTTACAAGGTATACATAGTGTACATGTACTCCACATTGGTGACCCAACCAAACATGTCACTTCTCCTCCAAATAACCCATGACCTGAAGGATGGGTATCATGAGTAGTGTAGATGGTGATATAATTCACTGCTTGGATTTTTTTGTACTCTTGTTCTTATAACTTGGACAATAACTTGTGCTGCTTTTTACCACCACCTATATGGGTACTTCCTGTAGGGCGTGGCCAGACACATGTGTGTAATGTCACCAGGTCCTATCCTCCACCTGTAGGATTATGTCTTTACTGATTGTAATCACTGCATGGGACAATACACCAGATCTCCCTTTCCCATGTGCACTGGACATTACACCAGATCTCCCTTCCCTCAAGGTCAACATATCCGTTCTTCTTTCCACCGTCTTCACTCCATGCACTCTGTTGCTTCTGTGGCTTCTTCTTCATCGCTCCCTTTCCCAGACGTATTCTCTCGGGGCATACGCTTATTCTTGCACCCTCTCTTGCACTCCTGGTCCCATTTCCTGCATACCTTATTGCCTCTTGGCTCAGGCACTACTTTCCACCTCCATGGATCCTTCCTGGCTCTCACCCTCAGCTTGGGCTTCAGCATATATCGCTGTAGGCAACAATCCCAGCTTTAGCTCTCGGCTACGGCACAACAGTCTTCTCCACCCATGGCCCTGTCTTGACACACATGGCTACATACCTCTCGTTCGCAGCAGCATATCACCCTTCACTCCCAATGTGGCAGAGCCTCATTTCTCCTTCCCAGTGGCTGGACTCTCTCCTCCCCAGTAACAGGCCTCTTTCCTCCCCAGTGACAGGACTTTCTCTTCCCCAGCGGTAGGACTCTCTTCTCCCCAGTGGTAGGAGTCTCTCCTCCCCAGTGGTAGGACTCTCTCCTCCCCAGTGGTAAAACTCTCTCCTCCCCAGTGGTAGGACTCTCTCCTCCCCAGTGGTAGGACTCCCTCCTCCCCAGTGGTACGCCTCTTTCCTCCCCAACGATAGGACTCTCTTCTCCCCAGTGGTAGGACTCCCTCCTCCCCAGTGGTAGGACTCTCTCCTCCCCAGTGGTAGGACTCTCTCCTCCCCAGTGGTAGGACCCTCTCCTCCCCAGTGGTAGGCCTCTTTCCTCCCCAGTGGTAGGACTCCCTCCTCCCCAGTGGTAGGACTCTCTCCTCCCCAGTGGTAGGACTCTCTTCTCCCCAGTGGTATGACTCTTTCCTCCCCAGTGGCAGGACTCTCTCCTCCCCAGTGGTAGGACTCTCTCCTCCCCAGTGGTAGGACTCTTTCCTCCCCAGTGGTAGGACTCTCTTCTCCCCAGTGGCAGGACTCTCTCCTCCCCAGTGGTAGGACTCTCTCCTCCCCAGTGGCAGGACTCTCTCCTCCCCAGTGGTAGGACTCTCTCCTCCCCAGTGGTAGGACTCTCTCCTCCCCAGTGGTAGGCCTCTTTCCTCCCCAGTGGTAGGACTCTCTCCTCCCCAGTGGTAGGACTCTCTCCTCCCCAGTGGTAGGACTCTCTCCTCCCCAGTGGTAGGACTCTCTCCTCCCCAGTGGTAGGACTCTCTTCTCCCCAGTGGTAGGACTCTCTCCTCCCCAGTGGTAGGACTCTCTCCTCCCCAGTGGTAGGACTCTCTCCTCCCCAGTGGTAGGCCTCTTTCCTCCCCAGTGGCAGGACTTTCTCCTCCCCAGTGGTAGGACTCTCTCCTCCCCAGTGGTAGGACTCTCTCCTCCCCAGTGGTAGGACTCTCTCCTCCCCAGTGGTAGGACTCTCTCCTCCCCAGGGGTAGGACTCTCTCCTCCCCAGTGGTAGGACTCTCTCCTCCCCAGTGGTAGGACTCTCTTCTCCCCAGTGGTAGGACTCTCTCCTCCCCAGTGGTAGGACTCTCTCCTCCCCAGTGGTAGGACTCTCTCCTCCCCAGTGGTAGGCCTCTTTCCTCCCCAGTGGTAGGCCTCTCTTCTCCCCAGTGGTAGGACTCTCTCCTCCCCAGTGGTAGGACTCTTTCCTCCCCAGTGGTAGGCCACTCTTCTCCCCAGTGGTAGGACTCTCTCCTCCCCAGTGGTAGGACTCTTTCCTCCCCAGTGGCAGGACTTTCTCCTCCCCAGTGGTAGGACTCTCTCCTCCCCAGTGGTAGGACTCTCCCCTCCCCAGTGGTAAGACTCTTTCCTCCCCAGTGGTAGGACTCTCTCCTCCCCAGTGGCAGGACTCTCTCCTCCCCAGTGGTAGGACTCTCTCCTCCCCAGTGGTAGGACTCTCTCCTCCCCAGTGATAGGACTCTCTTCACCCCAGTGGTAGGACTTTCTTCTCCCCAGTGGTAGGACTCTCTCCTCTCTCCTCTGACCAATGGAGATCTGATTGGCTGTTTACTGTCTACTGAACACCCACCCACACCAAAGACCAGGCTTGGTACATAGGTCACTCAGTTGTTGGCCAACCTCACCATTGTACCTGTCTGTCTTCCCCACTATCCTGGCTAGTGTAGCCATGACCAGTGGTCTGGCTTGGTACCAACTGGTCACCTTGGTTGTGGTGGGGGGGGATGGATTGTGAACACAGGCCCTGTGGGGTACTCATGTCCTTGTCCCCCTCCCCCCCCCCCCCCCCCCCCCAAATTATTGTTAATCGTAATTTTACTCTATACAAGTAAATAAAAATAATTCTCTATGAGAAAGTTGGTGGCATATAGGATTTGAAGGCAATGGTGGTGTAAAAAGGAAGGAAACAAGGGTCTAATAATAAGGGAAAATGGAATAGTCCTATATTTAGCACACGAACAACATACATACTATATCCTACATATAGAAATGTGCTAAATATAGGACTGTTATGGATCTGGATTGATGTCTTGCAGCAACATCCCCTACTTCCTGTCCTGACTCTTGATTTTGGTCTTCAGTGCATGGCCCCTCCCCCTGAGTACAGAGGGTATATGGCCCCTCCCCCTGAGTGCAGAGGGTATATGGCCCCTCCCCCTGAGTGCAGAGGGTACATGGCCCCTCCCCCTCAGTACAGAGGGTACATGGCCCCTCCCCCTGAGTACAGAGGGTACATGGCCCCTCCCCCTGAGTGCAGAGGGTACATGGCCCCTCCCCCTGGGTACTGAGGGTACATGACCCTTCCCCCTGAGTGCAGAGGGTATATGGCCCCTCCCCCTGAGTACAGAGGGTACATGACCCCTCCCTCTGAGTACAGAGGGTACATGGCCCCTCCCCCTGAGTGCAGAGGGTATATGGCCCCTCCCCCTGAGTACAGAGGGTACATGGCCCCTCCCCCTGAATACAGAGGGTACATGGCCCCTCCCCCTGAGTGCAGAGGGTATATGGCCCATCCCCCTGGTCTTCAGTGTTTGGTACAGGTGGTTCTGCCGTACCCTGCTGCGTTGCTGGGACCTCTGGCTCTTGATCATAGGAAGGAGTTTCCACTCGCAGGACATTGTATGATGGCTTCAGAAACTTCCTGTTTCTTCGCAGGATCCGGCCATCCATGTCTATTATGTAGGATCTGTCGGACAGCTTGTCGACACATTCCATGATTCCACTGTGTCTTCCTGGCCAACATGTCTTGGACCAATACCAGTAGCCCCTCTTGTGATCTCTATAGGAGTTCACCGAATTTGGATTACTTCCTGCTGGTGCATTTTGGATTACTTCCTGCCAGTGTTACTTCCTGCCGGTGTATTTTGGATTACTTCCTGCCAGTGTTACTTCCTGCTGGTGTATTTTGGATTACTTCCTGCCAGTGTTACTTCCTGCCGGTGTGTTTTCTTATTCTGCATGTTCTCCTGTACCTCGGGCCACAGCTTGTTAGTCGCCATGGGGTAGCCCCCCCCCCCCCCCCCCTCCCTCTAGTTCTCTGTGCCATGAACCGTTGGCTTGGGCTTACATCTAATCCTACAGTACAGTAGGTGTGTTACACCATTCCAGTAGAGCTCAAAAAGTCTTTACTTCAGCAACCATTTTGCAATCTTCACAGCTGATCAATCTATTATAGGGTGATGACATTGTGTGTTGGAATTCCCAGCTTTTTGCCAAGTCCCTGTGAACTCCCAGCCTATGAGGTGTCCCCGTAGCCACCAAAGTGTGTGGGAGGTCAGAAGTGGTGCCCGTACCTCCGTTATAGCTGCTAGCTACATGTATAACTGCAGTGGTGGATGCCATAAAAGAGCAGTTCACTTGATATGGAATACGACTGGTAGTGCAAACAGATGGGCAGAGTACGTTACTCCCTTTTAATATTACAAGGGTCTCAACAAAAGGGCAAGGCCAGCTAACACACACAGAAGACGTACAAAAGAGTTGAAGGCCATTCCAGCTAACTATATTTATTCATTTTTAGCATCTTAAGTTTAGTACCGAGCTCACCTTGTCATTTCTTGCTTGAAGGATATTTTCCATATCTATATAAATAACCATCTCTATGATACGTCCAAGCTAAATACAAATCTCCAACTCCTCACAAATACTTTAAGGTGGCACACACCCCACCCCACCTGGGCCCATGTACAACTGTGCTACCCTGACCTCATGAATGCACAAATCCCACAACCAGCTCTGGCCCCACAACCAGCTATGGCTCCACAACCAACTCTGGCTCCACAACCAGCTCTGGCTCCACAACCAGCTCTGGTCCCACAACCAGTTCTGGCCCCACAACCAGCTCTTGCTCCACAACCAGCTCTGACCCCACAACCAGCTCTGGCTCCACAACCAGCTCTGGCCCCACAACCAGCTCTGACCCCACAACCAGCTCTGGCTCCACAACCAGCTCTGGCCCCACAACCAGCTCTGGCCCCACAACCAGCTCTGACCCCACAACCAGCTCTGGCCCCACAACCAGCTCTGACCCCACAACCAGCTCTGGCCCCACAACCAGCTCTGGCTCCACAACCAGCTCTGGCTCCACAAGCTTCCTAGTCCTCACTTGGTTCTCCCTAGTCATCCCTAGCTAGTCTTCTCTTGGTTCCCCCTAGTCCGTTCCAACTGTTTCCCAAGGTTTCTGAGGAATGTTGTGTGCCAAGTCTGCAGTGTTGGAGAGTCCATTTCACATTGAAACTACACCCTTTTTACATCTTCTGTCATCCTAGGCCAATAAACCGAGTCCCTTGCTCTTCTCAATGGTGATTCTATACCTTGATGACTCACATGCAGTCTTTGTAGAATCTGGCCTCTGAGTTCTGTGGGAACAACAACCTATCCCTCCTTATAGATAATCCCATCTTGGACTGTGATACTGTCTTTGAACATTCCAGTAAGGTCTGGATGGTGGGGGCACCTGTGAAATGTTGGACGGCCATCCTTGAACAATGACATGTTTCAGGCTACATTGTTCTGGATCACTTTGTGCTGCTCCTTTTAACAGTCTCCATTCTCTGGTCACTAACCCAAACAAGCTCTCGTTCCTTGGTGTTCTCCATCTCCTGATCTTCAAGCTGAACAGCATCATGCTTTTCCCCACTCATTTCCCACAGTATGTCCCTCTGGAGCTCTGGACAGCACCACTTGTAGTTTTCCAGGTACAGACACCACATCAAGATCATAACATTAGCTACACTCTCTTGCACCAAAGCTAACAATCATATTGCCTCTGGTCCTTTCAGTGATGTCCTAGTTACACCACTGGCGTATCCCGAGAGGGAGCTCCGGGTGCTTGAGCACCCCCCTCGGCCATAGGTCCTTCCATATAAAAATTGATAACTTTTGGGCCACGATTTATAATAATAGCTGCACGCTGGCGCTGCCTATTGAAACCCGTACGCATGAACTGTATACTATATCCCGGGCCTCCCGATACGCGATCATACCCCCCACTTTTCGTATCAGGCCAGAAGCCGGCAGCACCCCCCCCCCCCCGTATCGGGCCAGAAACCGAAAGCACTCCCCCCCCCCCCCGCTTTTCGTATCAGCCCAGAAACCGACAGCACCCCCCCTTCTCCTATCGGACCTGACCTTAAGCACCCCCCTCGCTGCAACCCTGGATACGCCACTGTTACACCATATGTCTGCGCATGCAGTTATAAGCCTTAAACGATCAGTATGCAGCTTGCCTCTTTAATCGTTGAGCTTGGCGCCAGACAATTCCCATACTACGTATACAGAGCTGTCGAGCTCGCAAGAAAACGAGGACGGAGAGGACATGTTAAATGTCACGGCCGATTCCAATTCATGTAACATTGGATGTAGCTAGCTCGACTAATTTTCTATACTGCTTAATTCATTCGTTAGGTTTTATAGCTATGCACGCTCATATCTCATTATATGGTTTAGGCGCCAAAACCAGTTCTCATGCACTCGCTGTGTTCGAGGACCGACTCGGGTAGCCAGTACAACGACCTCAAAGCAATTAAATAAATATAAACGGTTCCTGTGCAAGACTGACGGTATCAGAATTCAGAGTGCAAACCACGTATTTTCTTCCCTAACCCTAACCCTAAGTAGGCGGTAAATTATAGAGGCCCAATGGAGGTAGCCTGATATGGTGGTGTAGGGTCGGCAGTGAGGCAGTGGCGGCGGGGAGTGTTCGGCAACCGCAATTTTAACACAATACAGAACGAAGCTGCGGTTTCAATATTCGGATAAAAGCCATACTACTGGGAAGTAGTAAGTGTTGTTTAATGTAACTACGTTTCCTTTTTAATAACACATCGGGTGCCGAACATACATGCATGATCGATCGCTGGGCTGACCTTAATTACATTTATTCACTACAGACTAGAGTCTTATCGATTAACTTGTGCGCGTATGTGAAATAAAAAGTGCGAAAGTTGCAAGTTGCAAAGCGGCTGGGGAGCTTATACAGTCCCTCTCCCCTATATAACCCCTTGGGGATGTGAGGCGTGTCCCTTGCCTATCATTTTCCTCTACTCGCTCCAAAATGCTAGATACGCCCCTGTAAGGACATGGGGGGCCAAGATATTTACAAGATAATGAATTTTAACATCAAAGTTACTATAGGCTTATTTATTCTTGAACTATATCCAATCATATAAGCCAAATCGCATTCTTATTGCATAGCGAGCCATCTTGCCATCAGCCGATTAATTTAGTGGTGAAGACTGAAGTTGTTATTATTATCCCCCCAGTTTTGTAAAGTTGTCTGCTACCCTGAAGGAGGTTGGATCCGGCCAGGCAGGTCTGCAGCACAGGATATTAATGTTCATGACGTACACATGAGTTGTAAATACAATTAAGTGGGAGAAAGGCCAATCCGCTAACCAGGCCTACTGTTCCATAGCTTCGTAACTTAGCGACCGGGAAAACAGCCACCCAAATGTATACACACACACTATAGCAGGGTTTAGGGTTTAGAGTTGTGATTCGTCTGTTTACACCATGCAAGACTTCCGAACGGTAAACGCCATTTACATCCTATTTTCACCACTTCATATTTACTACACCATTTATTATGGATTTTTGCTCGTGCCAGTGGTACAATGACCAATACCCCTTGGGGTTCAAACGCTCCATATCTTTCGGCTGGAAAAATCAATTCACTTTGATTTTGGTACATTTACGTTGACGCAAAACGTACACGTAATTAATAATTCTGGACACTGTAACTCCATAACTGATCTGATGGACAGACTAATTTCCTGTGCGTATAAGAAAGACTTTGGTGAGAACGTAAGTGTCTCTTAGAATATTTAAAGATTTCAAACTTGAAAGAATATGCATTGGGTCCCTCGATCCCACCCACATATAAGTGCGATGTGCATTAAAACATTACTAGCATATTATTATACACAATATTTGTCGAGCTACTGTGGTTTACTTCGCATCCTCGGTTACTACGTGAGGCTGTGTACATGTGATTCATGCTTCAGTGAGCAAAATAGAAAAGGCAACACATGCATGTTCTACTGATAGGCTCTTTAAGTCTAGGTTTTCATAATACATTTCTTACACAAGGTATAATATGTTTCAAAAAGGGGTGGGGGGGGTGGGCGGTGGATTAAATTCTACCGGCTAGGCATTAATATGCACAGAGAAAACCATTTTTTAAAATACACATTACAATCCCATGTTTTAAAGCCGGTAGACGACTTTAATAACCGGTCACTGACATAATTTATTTAATACATCGTTCAGCTCGATCAGACTGTTAGTTCCATGCCAGCCGGTCAGGATAATTACTGATTCTTCTACATTATATAGGTACGAAAAAACCCCACCCCCCTAACCTTAGGAAGTATCCGCAGACCGCAGGGTTATATTATTCCAGGATAGTACATAAGTATATAAACATTACCCATGAGGGTATGTGTAACTGGGATACGTGCATGCAGGAGCCCTTTAAATATGGTCACCACGCGGGGCAGCTGCATAGTTTAAAACCAGGCAGCCGACTTTAAAAACCGGTCACTATTTAATACATTGTTCAGCTCTCCACTGGCACACCAGCCTGCAAACCTTCTCATCCACCACACCAGTGCGCGGATGAGCGTAGTTCCATGTCTATCTGTTCCTCTTCGACCATGCAGGATAATTACTGATTTATCTACATTATATATAGGTACGAAAAAACCCCTCCACCCCCCTAACCTTAGGAAGTATCCGCGGGGTTATATTATAGGGTGGGTGTACAGGTGTGGAGGGGTGGGTGTACAGGTATGGAGGGGGTTGGTGTACAGGTGTGGAGGGGTGGGTGTACAGGTGTGGAGGGGGTGGGTGTACAGGTGTGGAGGGGGTGGGTGTACAGGTATATAGGGGGTGGGTGTACAGGTGTGGAGGGGGTGGGTGTACAGGTGTGGAGGGGGTGGGTGTACAGGTGTGGAGGGGGTGGGTATACAGGTGTGGAATGGGGTGGGTGCACAGGTGTGGAGGGGGTGGGTGTAAGGTGTGGAGGGGTGGGTGTACAGGTGTGGAGGAGGTGGGTGTACAGGTGTGGAGGTGGTGTGTGTACAGGTGTGGAGGGGGTGGGTGTACAGGTGTGGAGGGGGTGGGTGTACAGGTATGGAGGGTGGGTGTACAGGTGTGGAGGGGGTGGGTGTACAGGTGTGGAGGGGTGGGTGTACAGGTGTGGAGGAGGTCGGAGTACAGGTGTGGAGGGGGTGGGTGTACAGGTGTGGAATGGGGGTGGGTGTACAGGTGTGGAAGGGGTGGGTGCATAGGTGTGGAATGGGGGTGGGTGTACAGGTGTGGAGGGGTGGGTGTACAGGTGTGGAGGGGGTGGGTGTGCAGGTGTGGAGGGGGTGGGTGTACAGGAGTGAAATGACCCCCTCCCCCTGAGTACTGAGGGTACATGGCCCTCCCCCTGAGTACAGAGGGTACATGGCCCCTCCCTCTGAGTACAGAGGGTACATGACCCCCTCCCCCTGAGTACAGAGGGTACATGACCCTCTAAGTACAGAGGGTACATGGCCCCTCCCCTGAGTACAGAGGGTACATGGCCCCTCCCCCTGAGTACAGAGGGTACATGACCCCTCCCCCTGAGTACAGAGGGTACATGACCCTCCCCCTGAGTACTGAGGGTACATGGCCACTCCCCCTGAGTACAGAGGGTACATGACCCCTCCCCCTGAGTACAGAGGGTACATGACCCTCTGAGTACAGAGGGTACATGGCCCCTCCCCCTGAGTACAGAGGGTACATGGCCCCTCCCCTGAGTACAGAGGGTAAATGGCCCCTCCCTCTGAGTACTGAGGGTACATGACCCTCCCCCTGAGTACAGAGGGTACATGACCCCTCCTCCTGAGTACAGAGGGTACATGGCCCCTCACCCTGAGTACTGAGGATACATGACCTGTGGTTATAAGTGACCTTGAAGGAACTGGATGGCTTGGGGAATTTTCCTCTTCCCCAGGAATTCGTTTCCATTCTGTAAGGACACTGGTTGGTCAGGGAAGCACCAACAGTGTGTTAACTCCTGGAAAGTTGTGAGAGACTCTACAATCATGAACTAGGTCAGTGGTGTACAACACAAACACCCACTCACTTACACTCACTCACACACACACACACACACACATACACCATGGCCACCTTTAGGTCTTACCTCCCAACCTTGGAAGAACAGATCGTTTGGCTGACTTTTGTCCAATGCACTAAGCCTTATATGAATAAGGTAACCATGGCAAAAGTAGCATACTGGGGAGCAGGCTATTACCAGTTATGAGGGGAAGGAGTAGGTGGGAGTGGTCAGACACACCCAATGGTGGAGAATGACATTAATGACCCTTTCCAAAACATCTATAGTTCAGTACCCAGGCCATCACGACAACGGTTTCATTGGCCTGGGCACGTGCTGTGACCTGAACTGCATGTTAAACACTTGAGATGCCCCTCCCCCTGACTCCTCCCCTCAGAAGAAATACTAAATATCTTGTCTTAGCTGTGGGAGGGGCCATAAGGTAATGCCTAGTAGCGTTGCTATGGCATTACGCAATTTTTCGGACCTCCAATGAGAACTGCAAGTAAGTCACAAGCCCTGAACCTGTCGGTGTGAAGTATCGTTCACAGTATATGCCCATAGTAGTATGTATCCTCAAAATATCAGGGGCTGAAAGCTTACACTTTACAGCCGAAACATACTAATCGAGTGCTTGGGCCTGTATAGACAGGAGGGGCTGGGGAGGAGGGGTATAGATTGATGCTATCAATAGTGCATAATTCAAACGAATGCAAAACCCCTGGTGGATAGCAAGGCAAATAGCCTACCCCCCCCCCCCCCCCCCCCCCCCCCCCCCGCCCTTCCCCGAAATGTGTGGTGTTTAATGTAATGGCTATTAAGTCTGAACATTTACAAATTTGCGTTTGCTCACAACCATTAGATCAGATGGAAGATGTCGGATAAAGAAGAGAAGAAAGAGCTAACATGGAGCTCTAAAGAGGACAAGAGCTCTCACAGAAGTCATCTATAAAGAGGAAGGAGATCATAACAAATGATAATATCAATCATCAGTCAAAAATCAATTCAGACGACATCTCCATACATGGCATGGAGGTAGTGAGGCAAATAGAGAGGACTTGAAAGAAGCCACTCCCCCACTCTAGGCCACTCCCCCACTTCAGGCCACTCCTCCACTCCAGGCCACTACTCCACTCCAGGCCACTCCCACAAAAGCCTCTACTAAGGAGCAGAAGGCTAAAAAGGCTAAACTACCCACCCCCCCCCCCCATTGCCCCCTCTGTTGAGCCGCTTACAAGTGGTACGAGACCTTAGAACCCCCCATTGCCCCCTCTGTTGAGCTGCTTACAAGTGGTATGAGACCTTAGAACCCCCCATTGCCCCCTCTGTTGAGCTGCTTACAAGTGGTATGAGACCTTAGAACCCCCCATTGCCCCCTCTGTTGAGCCACTTACAAAAGGTACGAGATCCTTAGACCCCCCTCCCCCCCCCCCCCCCCCCCCCCGTTGCCCCCTCTGTTGAGCCCTTACAAGTGGTACGAGACCTTAGGCCTGGTTGGTCATTTTGTTGTTCCTTTTGGTACCGCGCTTGGCATGCGCTCGTTTGGCAGATCTGGCATCATCTTTCCACTTTTAGATGCACGAGTGGAATTAGAATTGTTCTTGTGATTGCATCGATAACACTGGTTATTTTATACTGGTGCATCATGAACATTGTGATAGCTGATGTAATGTGCTATTTGTAGATCAACACCAAATAAGGTACTACTAGCTTCAGCTAATTGCGTGATAAGTTAGGCATCTAACAGACACCTGAAGATAACATGCGGACGCATCCTGAAATGATTGGTACACTTGGCAAAGAAGAAGAAGAAGAAGAGGAAGAGGAAGAGGGAGGAGGATCAATTATTTCTTAATAAGCCACAGGAGGATGGTGCTACTCAGTCTGAAGATGATTCTGATCACTCCACTGACGCTACTCAGTCTGAAGATACAGAGAATGATCGCACCTTGCATGTAGATGCTCCAGTGCTCCCACATAGACACAGCCTTAAACTTATCAAGGACATCTGCACAAGATGGAACTCCATGTTTGTTACAATGATGCATGTGTATTGCTTCAGAAGCACATTACTCATGTATTGGCAGAGAACAAATGTGCTCATTTAATCTCATCTCCTGAACAAAGGCTGGCTGCTGGAAAAGTTGCATGCCCTGTTGAAGCCATTTCAAATTGCAACAGATTATCTGCAGGGAGAAAAGTATCCTACTTTAGGATGCGTTTCTCGATATATTACAATGCTCAACAACAATGCCACCAGGACACTGGCAGTTAGGGCACCGTTGCACAACCTTCCAAAAATTGTACAAGAAGTCAGCTGGGGCTTAATACTGCTGGACATGCCGCAACGTTGGGATTCATGATCAGCTCACCTCCTATTTGGAATGGGAGCTATAACTCATCCGGGACATAAACGTTTGTCTTTGCTAAACTGCACTAATAGGCAAACATTAGTAGCCAATTGCAAACTGAAATGATGAACATTGCAGAGGAGAAGGAAGAAGACGAGGCTGATGAGCCTCCACCAAACAAAGCAGCAATTACTCAACAAGAGGAGGAATTTGATATTCTGTTTGGACATAAAGATGAATGTCCTGGTGAAGTAATCAGTTCTTTGTACTCATGATCACATTGATGACAGTAATTTCTTAAGCAGGCTGAAATTAATATCTGAATAGTTGATCCGATGGATTGGTGGAGAAAGCATGAATCCTACTTCCCTCAAGTTGCCAAACTGGCAAGGAAGTATCTAGCTATCCTGCCTCAACTGCACCTTCAGAAAGGGTTTTCTCCACAGCAAAGAATACACTCCAGAAAAAGCGATGGAACTTCTTGTCAGAACGGCTGGGTAAATGCATATTCTTGAGGCATAATGCAAAGTGGTTTCAAATAGCATGCACGTGACAGGATTTTGCCGTTGTGTACTCGTATGAATATGGTACTAATTGCATCTCTGCTTAATAAATTAGTATTTCATTTATCTCCGTGATTCTCCGTCTATTCCCGTGCACGTTTGTATCAAATGATATATCGCGGCAGCCCTGCGTGGAAGCTATAGCTTCGTCAGCACGCGGGCGTAACCATACAATACGTTCTGGCGGTACGGATTAGTAGCGTTCGCTAAGTATTTTAATTAGGAATGTAGAACAACCAATGAATTAAATTAACAATGGCGCGCACAAGCTAGTGTTATAAATGGATCACACCAATTATCTCGAACTGCAGCTCGGGAAAAAGTGATGAGGCTATGCACCAAATGCCTGTCCGGCTGCTGCAACCCTGTAACATCCTTTACCTGACAAACTGGCTTGGGGTGTGCCACTTTAAAAGCATTTACGCATGCGTAGTGCAAATATCACGATATCGACCATAAAAGAAGAAAGTGCATTTGTAATATCAGTCATTTTCTGCATTTGTGAAGTGTTGGAGTTTGTATTTAGCTTAGCGGTAGTTGGGTTGTTTATTTTATATAGATATGGGAAATAACCTTCAAGCAAGAAATGACAAGGTGAGCAAGTCTGTGGTCGTTTTTAGGTTGTGTCTTTTGACTTGCTGGGGACACTTAGCTCGGTACTAAAAGATGCTAAAAAGGAAGTACAATAGTTAGCTGGAATGGCCGATCGACTCTTTTCGAAGTCTCCTGTTTGTGTTACACAATCAAACCATAGGGCAGAGCCTGCTAAGTAACAAAAAAGGTACCGTAGCCTAAAGCCAGCGTAGCTTTTGCTTGAAGGTCTCTATAGGCACAGAAAACGTTAAAATGGAGTCAATCGGCCATTCAAGCTAACTATCTTCAAAGGTCTGGTAGCTGGCTTTGCCTATTTGTTTAGACTTTTGTAATATTAAAAGGGAGTAACGTACTCTGTGTTGTAGTGCCCCCGTAGCTACCAAAGTGTGTGGGAGGTCAGAAGTGGTGCCCGTACCTCCGTTATAGCTGCTAGTGCTTATCTGGACAGTCCAACGAATCTCGCTACCTCCATATGTGGTAGATTAGGTGTGACAGAGAAGCTTGAAGCGTGTAGTTTGGGCCCCTAACGGTTAGAGCGGGGTAACCGATAGTGTAGCGACCTCCCCAAGAACGGGGACCACCTCAACAGACCGAACTAGTCACCACGTAGAGTTGGCAGTGTCCAGATTAGCCGTTAGATGTGGTAAAGAGAAGCGTGAAGTGTGTGTGGTGTGGACCTGTTGTGCGTACGAGCTAGCTAGCTAGGTCCCTAAACGTGTTGTCTTTGAACTAACTATAAATAATTTCTTTTTTATTTAGAACACAAAAATGTTCACATTTCAAACATGTACAGCAGTACCTGAGCGAGGTGGTCGATGGTGGTGTGGTGGTGGTGTAGTGGAGGTGGTTGGTAGGGTTGTGTGGAGAGGACTAGGAGGAGGAGTGTACAGGTTTGATGCGGTCAGTTCACAGTGGGTGAGATTGGCTGATGATGGTCAGGTGTGGGCCACACTAGCGGTATGTGGAGGAGAGATGGTGTCTGTCGGTGGTTTGAAGGATGGTGTGCGTAGTAAGGAGGTGAAGGTGTTGAGGGGAGGGAGGTGGACCTCCATGATTGAGATGTTGGTAGGGTGTTGTAGGTCATGTGTGGTTAGTGTAAGTGGAGCTGTGCTGTTAGTGATGGGAGGGTTAAGTGATGGTGGTAGGTCCTTGAATGACGTTCAGATATTTGATGGTCGGACATGGCACATGGGACCACCACTTCCTCGGCCATGTTGGGCCATGTCTGCAGTGGTCCACGGAGACCTGGTGTTTGTGGTGGGAGGTGTGGGCATGGAGCGGGCAGTGTGGTCTGCCAACATCACTGACCTGGTGAGCCACTGAACATTGTGTAGCATCTCTGTCCATGTATGTAGCTACACCACGCTACTACACACACACACACACACACACATGCGATACTCATCCACGCTCAGTGTACACACACGCGCGCACGTCCACACCATGCCCACAGTAGTAGACGTGGACGCGCGCTCCAACAACTCGAGGCACACACACACACTAAGCGTCTCCATCTCACACGCACGCACCACGTACGCAGACGTTAGTGTGTTGTGTGTACGTATTGCTTGGCAGCTGTACAGACATCCTTTTGTTATTGTGTTACCATCTCCCCCTGTACCCATGCATGCACACATACTCACTAGACTACTGCACACACACATGACAAACAGCCATCTGTCTGGAGGCAGCTACCAGATGTACCATACTTCTGCTCATCTGTATGTGTGGTTGATGGTGTGCTACTAGCCATTGGAGGACAAGAGGGTAGTACATATAGATCACAGAAGACCTCTGCCATCCATGCCTTCCATCATGTTGATCAGAAATGGCAGCATGTTGGAGACTTGCCATTTGAGTGCTCATGGGTGGACACACTACTTCTGTCAGGAGGAAGGCTGTTGATAGTTGATGGGGACAGTCGGCAGGTGTTGAAGATCACTGTGGAAGGTTAGTGATGCTGTAAAGAAACTGTGCTAACCAGAGTATTTCCAGGTCTGGCTAAGCTCTTCATCTCACCAAGCCTAACAGAAGCAGATGAAAGGTGTGTTGAGTTATACTGTGGTCTTCTACAAATGTATACCATGTAGTGGTATGGCTGGATGTGTTACCATAAATACTTGTAGCATCTCACTTCAGTACAGTATAGCTACTGGGATGTATGAAGGTGTACCTGGGGGTGTGGCTGGTCTTGGTAAAGGCTGCTGTTGTGTGTAATTCGCTGTAGGTACATGTGTGGGGTGTGTGCCCTAAGGTGTATGCAGATGTACCTGTTATGGTTTAGGTACATGTGGGTGGGGGGACGGTTCGGGTTTATGTGCCTAGGGTATATATGTGGGGGTACAGGGGGTATGTGCCCTAGGGTACATGAATTTGCAACTGTTATGGTGTAGGAACATGTGGGGGTGTACTGGGAGTATGTGCCCTTGGGTGTATATGTAAGTATACCTGTTATGTTGGTATAATGAATTGCAACAGTGCATGCGAGACCTCGCTTGCACTGTTGAAGTACACCCACCCCCTGTGATGTCACCATTGCTTCATCAATTCATAATATCAGAGAGCACGCAACATGATGTCATAGCAGTGCACCTATTCCAGAAGAAGTTGGTCGAGTTCTTGACAAAGAAAAGTGAAGGAAAGACGCCAAAAAAAAAAAAAATTTCTTTTCTCAGACAGCTGTGCTGCTCAATACAAGAATTGCAAGAACTTGTGTTGGCATCTCATAGATTTTGGACCTCCTGCAGAGTGGCACTTTTTTCCCACCTCTTATGGCAAATCTGCTGGAGATGGTGCTGGGTGGACTCTCAAGCGACTTGCCACAAGGGCCAGTTTACAACATGACTACAAAGACCACATATTGACTGCACATCAACTGTACCAGTTAATAACATCAAAGGTATGCATTTCTGTTTTGTGAAGCGTAAAGAAAGAAGCAAAAATATTGGAAGACCGTTTGTCAAGGAGCAGAACTGTTCTGGGCACACAGAAGCTGCACTGCTGTATTCCAGTATCAACTAACACAGTTGAAGTGAAGCTGTATTCTTCCAGTGTAGTGTCCAGAAGAGAAAAGGCGGTAGTAGGAAATGCATCTGTCCTCTCTCATCATGTTACAGCAATTGGTGGATGTGTCACCGTTGCTTATTATGGAGAATGCTGGCTTGGTTGTGTTGTTGGGGTTCATGAGACTGAACATGCCATCACTATCAAGTTCTTACACCCCTGCATCCCAGCATCCTCCTGTGTGTACCCTGAGCAGGAGGATCTATTGGATGTAGACCTCTCAGGTGTTATGACCTCTGTCAATGCGACAACTGCAATAGGTAGAACATATATGCTAAGCAGAAAGGAGATGCAGGAAGCCAGTGCTGCTATAAGAGCAAGATTTATGTAAACTGTAAACAGTCTGGTGTGAATGTGGCTTGCATTATGATATTCATATAAACTCTGTGGCTGCGTGTTATGATAAGATAAGTTTGTGGCAATAAACTTATTGACTGTTTTAGGGGGACTTAACCATACATTGATCAATGATAACCCCAGTTATCGTACGATAACCGGGGTTATCAATTTTAGTTTTCAATTTGTCTTTCGTGGAGCTAGAGTGATTTGCGTTAAAAACCTATTGGCATTGATCTTTAGCGTACTAATGATCGTATTCAGGAGGTGTTTTGCCAATTTCATTACCTGGAGTTGGGGTGTGAATAAAAATAGGGCAGCAGTTATACTGAAAATTTACGCTTCGGTACAATGAAAGCGCCAAAGGTTGGGGACAGAGTACAGCCAACTGCAGCAGCGGCGATGGGCAAAAAGCTAGCTATACAACGCTACGGGGCTAATGCAAAGGCCAAAAAGCTTTCAGGTGAAGTTATAGCTTCAGAGGGTAGTGGACGTGGGTGCAAATGGAGGGTACGCTGGGACGATGTCAAAATCGGCGAATCCGTTCACAGTTCTAAGGTACTGGTGAATGCGGGGACTGTTGAGGAGATCGAAGATGATGTAGTCATGGCTGAACATGATTCAGACGAAGAGCTGCCGGCAGAAGAGCTAGCGGAGGCGGAACCAGAAATGGGAAAAGGCGGGGAACCACCATCAATCGACCCGTTAGTTGTCAAAGGCATCAAATGGACCATAGTCGATAATAAATGTAGATGAATCATTGGCTCATGATATTTTTCTGCTTGCTGAACACCCCAAGTATGTTAGAAGTAAGAAGACACCAGTAATAGCAAGAAGGCCTTATTTCGATGTCATGTATGCAGGAATATGGCTGCGATGTACTGCAAAACATGAACACTGTGTATACCAAACAACACCAACGAATGATGATTGCTGTGTGCAGCACCACATCTGCACGCAAGTCAAGGTGCATCAATTATTACCATGCATGGAGCGAGTGTTTAATGCTTGTGCCAAGGGAATTGACACCCAGACCAATAAACGGTTCCTTTCAATATTGCTTTCTGCTGTATCATTGATCACCCTGACGAAAATACTCTTAGAAAAGACATAATATAGGTGTAATGCAAGTATAGTAACATGAATATTGTACACAATGAGGCTAAGATTGCATTGCTTTTTTCTAGCTGTACCTAAGAGGTAACCACAATAAGGTCGTTGTGAATGTGCATGCATCAATCATAATTCTCATAAGGTAATTACAACTAATGACTATTTATATTTCATAAGATCATGGATACACCTTTTAGTGCAATTTTAATTATTAAATCTAGCTCTGAAGGCTCAAAAAGTAGTGCTGAAGTTTGATAACTGGAGTTATCAAATCTTGATCAATCTATGATTAAAATGGCTACTTTGGCTTTAAATCTAAATCCCAGGACACCTTATCATTTTCCCACTAAGTTAATCAAAAAATATAAGGTTGTATGGAGGACATACCCCTCAATATACAAATGTGCTATGTATGTCACAAGGGGCGTGATTATTCATTAATTTATCCTAAGGTTTGCTTATAGCGAAAAATACTAAGAAAATTTTGCCACCAATTTTTTATACATAGACACTTGCCAACAGCATTGTACATTATGTGCCACAATAACAAGATGCCCTTTGTACTGTGCAAACAGTAGTCATTCAAACCAGTCATTCAAACCAAGCAAAGTCAGGAAAATTATTATTTGGGAGTGTGTATATTGGATAAACCAAATAATCTTGGGTAAACAAATGTATTAATAATGTACTTCATTGAGGAGAACAACGGTTTGAAAAGGAGAGCAAATCTGAACTAAGAGGGTACAATCGTTTTAGGAATGACACCTGACCACTGTTAGGGCAATTGTCACCTGACCACTGCTAGGAGAATTGTGACCTGACCACTGTTAGGAGAATTATGACCTGACCACCGTTAGGGGAATTGTCACCTGACCACTGTTAGGGGAATTATTACCTGACCACTGTTAGGGGAGTTGTGACCTAACCACTGTTAGTGGAAATCCCATCATTTAAGGTGATGACAAAATTACAATTATTTAGAATGTCAATAACCCAAGCACACCAGAACAGTTTTCTCCCTCGAGACCCTTTATGTAGGCCTGTGTGTACATGTGACCCCTCTTTGGCCCCTCCCCTCTTCCCATGTAGACCTGTGTACATGTGACCCCTCTTTGGCCCCTCCCCTCTTCCCATGTAGACCTGTGTACATGTGACCCCTCTTTGGCCCCTCCCCTCTTCCAATGTATACCTGTGCAAGCAACCGGTAAGATCCTTAAGTGTTCAGTAAATTCTAATTTTATCGGTAACCGTCAGCTTTAACATGAAGTGTATCAGAATTAAGCATTATGAAAATTATCTGCAGAGAATTTTCACACGCCTTAATAAAATTTGTTGACTAACTGGACAGCAGGCAAGACAGCTGCCTTTGATATCTCTGTAATCTCTCCGCTTAACACACATACCCTTATGGAAGCTGGAGTGTCTGCAGGATCAGCTGCCCTTGCCACTGAAGGCAGAAAGCACAGGGCCAATGATGCAAAATGCAAAGAACTCGGCTGGTTGTGTGTTCCCCTGGTAGCAGAGGACTTATGGTGCATGGGGAAATGAAGCTGTTGAAGCCTTCTCACAGCTGGCTTCTCGGCTTGCCACTCTTACATGCAGGCCCAAGTCGGCTGTACTTAGAGACATCTATGGCAGACTCAATCTCCATCTAGTGAGGGCCAATGCCACTGACATCCTCACCAGATGTGTTTTGAATTAACATTAACTATAGGCTATGTTTAAGATTGTACCCATGTGTATGTATTGTAATGTTAAATGATTTATTAAATCCTATAATTTCCAACGGACGTACATATGTACGTCAGCGTACCTTGTTTAGATACTTGGCCTAGCGACTTGGTTGTGTACCTAGCAACCAATAGGAACAACCACCGCCCACACAAAAGTACAAAAAAAACAGAATGCACACATTCACGCTGCTTTACGATGTTTCGTGGTCCACATAAAGAAATTGCACCTGGCGTTGGCGTCCCCTTTGAACCCCCCAGGCCTGGCGCAGCAGTAGAACTGTCTGTTGTAGTTGGGACCCTGCTTCTTGGCCGTCCTGAGCACACACGGCTCCTGGTGACCACTGCACAGTACCTGCTTGGGTGCAGAGAACACAGACCTCCACTCACTGCTCAGGGGCTTGGCGACCTCACAATGGTAACCATGGCAACCATCGAGATCCCCACCAGTACTGGCATCAGCCACGTCGTCTTGTGGTCCTAGCTCCACCCCTTTCCCCTCCTCCTCCTCCCCACCTTTCACCGTCGCTCCAAAGAATGACGCAATGCTCCTCTTCCCCAGACAGCTCTTAGCATCCTTTCTCTGCTTGGCGGCAGGACGGCCACCATCGCCATGGCTACCACCGGGGGAGGACCTCTTGGTGGGCGTGGCGGCGGCCACCTTGGCAGATGCCCAGAGGGAGGACAGTGTCTGCTGCTTGCCGGAGAACTCGACAAAGTACTTTGAGCAGAGGGAGGGAGGCCTGGGTGCCCTCTCCAGGGGGAGGGAGAAGGAGGCGGTCACAGGACAATGGTCGGACCCGAGGACACCCTGACACACCTCACTCCCCTCCACCTGGCCCCACAGGGATGCCCCACACAGGACCAGGTCTATGCGCTTGCCGTAGTTGACCTTGCGGGAGTCTGTGACTGTGTGCCACCATGAGTAGGCACCCTGGGTGGTAGGGTGGAGGGACCTGTAGACGTCCAGGAGCCTCGGCTGGGGCCCTTCTAGGGGGTGGGACTGGGCACCAGCAGCAGTGCAGGTCTGGGCACCTGCAGTAGTAGTGATGGTCTGGGCACCAGTGCAGGTATGGGCACCTGCAGTAGTAATGATGGTCTGGGCACTAGTGCAGGTCTGGGCACCAGGGGTGCAGAGTTGGGAGTGTATAAACTGTAGGAAATATTTTCTGGAGGGTGTGTCCAATAAAGTCTACAATATGAAAATGAGGTTAGGAACAAATGAAAAGTTGTACAGGTACTAAGGACAGCAAAATATCTACCCAGTGTGCTAGAGATGTGTACAGACATAAACAATAAGATCAGGATTTGATATCTCCTCAAAATTAATTTCTCTAAGTCAGGGAAGGTATAAACCTACAACAACTAACTGCCTCCTCTGACCATAGAGACGTTTAGGGACATCAGGCAATATTAGCTGCAGCTAAGTTTATGTATATGCTCGAATTTCATTCGAATCAATTGATGAATAATAAATAATAATTAATAACCTCCTTACAGGATCGTCCTGGGCATAAGCACTGTCAATGGCAGCAATGGAACAGTTGAAGTCTCCTACCACTATGATATGCCTGCAGAGGTGGGAGGAGTCAGGGGTGGAGCAGTGGGAGGAGTCAGGGGTGGAGCAGTGGGAGGAGCCAGGGGTGGAGCAGTGGGAGGAGCCAGGGGTGGAGCAGTGGGAGGAGCCAGGCAATCACCCCAGAGGTACTCACTTTCCTTCCTTTTCCAAGGCCACACCCCTCTCCATCAGGGCAGTGTAGAACTTGAGCTGGTAGTCCAGCCTGGTGAGGTTATCAGCGTCCACCCGGGGACAGTACAGGTTAACCACCACCAGGGTACCAGCCAAGCCACGCCCACAAGCATTGTCTTGGATAGCATGTTCAGTGATCACACAGCGACCTTCAAAGTCCAATGTGTGAAGCTGTATCAGATAGGGGGAAGAGGGAGGGAGAGAGTGGGAGAGGGAGGGAGGGAGGGGGATAGGGGGAAACTGACTTAGCCCACCACACTGCACCATAACAGGGCAGCATTGTGTCCGTGTGTGTAGGGCAGCATACAGCATTGTTTGGAAACATCTCTGATCAGCCAGCAGTCATATCACTGCACAAACACACACACACACACACACACACACACACACACACACACACACACACACACATACCTCTTGTGACAAACTTGCAGGTGTATCACAGTAGCAGCCCACACCGTCATCCCTCCTCTCAAGAGAGGCACCGCCCAGCCCCTCCTCAGCGCGCAAAGGAGTCACGCTATCACGACAGAACGTAACCACACCTGTGGGCGGGGAGGGGGAGAGAGGGGACGGAGGGGGAGAGAGGGGAGATCGATAATCTCTCACCACGCGTGAAAGCAATATCGTACGATGCACCTGAGTATCCAGTTTTGGCTCTGGAGAAGGAAAAGTAAGCGTTGTAGCCTGGTGCAGCGTAAGTCGTGCTGTCTAACTGATCCCCTGTTTGTAGGCCATGGAACATACGTTCAAAAGTGCGCTACCGCCTACACAACACTCTCCAGCTTAACTGGTAGCCTTAGTCTCCTGGAGGCAGATAATATCGGCGTCAAGGCTGTCCAAGAATGACGCAAGGCTCTTCCCCTGGTTCTTTAGTACCGCCCTCAGTCCATTCACGTTCCAACTCAACACTTTCATTTCATTACGTCATTGTAAACGAGCGCCAATTTTTTTGAAAACATAACAGCCTACATTTTTTGAAAATGGACGAGGGCATTCCTATAACTGCTCCAGAAAATCTAAACAAAGAGCGTCTGAGGCACGAACTGGCCAAGAACAAGGTACCCTTCTCGCCGAACGACGGCAAGGACGCTTTGGTAAAGCTATACCGCAACGAAGTCATGTCTCGCGACATGACTCCAACGTGTGACCTGTCTTCCGACGAAGAGTTAGCCAGAACCCCTCCAAGCAAGAAGCAGCCGGTAAGTCACTCGAGTATTTTAATACTAAATAATGCTAGGATGTATAATTTTGGTCCCGAAGAGGACGGGTAAGGTGGCCAACGTAGACTCGTACATGGCGGCGGTGGAGAAGCTGTCGGACGACGAACTTATGGAGGAGCTGCGCAGACACGACTTGGTCGCGGGGCCTGTTGTGGAAACAACGCGACGTCTGTACCAGAAAAAGTTGGCTCAAGCAATGGCTGACCAGGCCAAAGGTGTGTGTGGGTGTGTGGGTGTAGTGAGTGATATTTGGAGGGCGAAAGTGGAGGGTAGGGAAGTGGGAGAGGGTGGGGCAGGCATACCTCCTCCCACTTCTGCTAATGTGATGACACTTGGGTAAGTGCAGCCAATCAAATGTTTGGTAACACAATGTCTCCCGGTCATATGTGTAAGGACCTATATTGCAACATTTTTCCTACAAAATTCTAGCATGTTTACTGTCGCTTCACACTTAAAATTTTTAATATCACACCTTCGGTCTGTACTATGTAATACAGTGGCATGTGTGTGGTTCTTTAATATTCACGGTGCACAATATTTTATTGTCACTGAAATAAGCGAGCGGAAAAGCATAAAAAGTATTAACTTTTTGTGTATTTTTTTGAAGGCTGACGTGTGTGTGTGTGTGCTGTCCATGGCAGCAGTCTAATTGTTTTCTTACCAAAAAAAAAAACACAGAACCTCAGCCTCACCCACCATCACAATGTGTATTGAATAATGCATGAACATTTGATAATGTGCTAAACATTATACCTGTTCCAAATTAACTAGTCACGTCCTGTGCCTAGCACATCGAGAGATTAAAATTATACTGTTTTAAAAGCAGCCAATGATGGAAGCATGGACGTAAGTATGCGTGGTTTTTAATACTCATTTCTCACTACTCCATGCATACAGCACTCCCTCCCCCATACTCCACACCTGTGTGAGGAGGATTTACAACAATTTACAGGCAATATTCATTGTTACAGCCCCTCCCCCTCCCCCTCCCCCGCCCCCTCCCTGCTCTACTGCTATGCCTATGTTACATACTGTCATGAGTTATGATTAAGTTATTATGGTGTCATTTTTATTGTATAGCTTCATCACACAAGAGGGTACAGGCTCCACCCCCTTCCAGGGCATTGAACGAGGAGTGGTCAAGTCAGGACGAGGAAGGAGGAGAGGAGGGAGAGGAGGAGGAGGAGGGGGAGGAAGAGAGGGTCCATGCCTCACGTCAGCTAACAGTTAATGTTGTCCCCTCACTACCCACTTTGTTCTAATCATGCCTCATTTTTATGTTTTATTTTATTCAATAAGGTGACCACGCCCACCACGGCCAAGGCACCACGCCCACATCTGCAGAGCAGTGAGCCGGCCAAAGTGAGACAGAGGACCATAGAGAGAGTGACAGGTCCAGCCACCCCGGCCATGGTATGTGTGTGTGTGTGTGTGTGTGTGTAGAGATAGGTCCAGTCACCCCATGTATTTGTGTGCATATGTGTGTATGTGTGTATTTGTGTGCATATGTGTGTTAGTATGGATGTGTATGTGTGCATGTGTGTGTTTGTGTGCATGTGTGAGTTTGTGTATGTGCTAGTGTGTATGGGGTCATTCCTGCATATACTATTGGACTCAAGTTGAAGGATATGCTTTAGATTTTGTGCAAATACTCATACTTGTATGGCCTTAGTTTGGCTCATTTTAATAGCATAAATGGTTTACAAAATACACCAACATGAATAATTAATTTCCACTTTGGAGATCATTTCACAAATGTTGGCATCACATTGATACTTTCTTATTGTACAGCTCAACCATAATGTGTCTATGGAGGAGGTGAAAGGGTAAAAAACTAATAAGCATGGCTTTCATTGATCAATACTAAATGGAAGCCATTCATTGTCTTCATGTGAACACGCCTCCAGCACGTATGGTGGACACATATATGGTGGATATATATGGTGGACACATATGGTGGACACATATATGGTGGATATATATGGTGGACACATATGGTGGACACATATGGTGGACACACATGGTGGACATACATGGTGGACATATATGGTGGACACATATGGTGGACACATATGGTGGACACATATGGTGGACACGTATGGTGGACACACATGGTGGACATATATGGTGGACACATATGGTGGACACATATGGTGGACACGTATGGTGGACACGCCTCCAGCACATATGGTGGACTCCATCCTAGTAACCCTCAATCATACACGTTAGTTGCTTCAGCTGTTTTGAATAGGTCATGTGCAGCAGAAATCACTGAAGTCCTTTGACAATGCTTTATAACACCATGGCTTGAACAAAACAACTGATGTGGCATAATTGAGTGTTACTGGATGAAGGAGGAGTCTCCATCAAGATAAACCAGTTTACTTAGGCTGTATGTAAACAACACTTTTAGTGCTGAAAACAATCATGAAGGGAAAAGAAATGGTGTCCTGCTGTTTGACGTCCTGTACTCTGGCTTCTGATTTTGTCAATACTTGAAGCTTCCATTTAGAGTTCTGCAAATGACCTAGCATACTGTGTACACAATTATTTCTTAACCCTTTCACCACATCATATGGTTTGGTAGTACAATAAGAGAGCATTGATGTGATGCCAAATATATTTGCGAGAAGGGAGTTATGACTGGAAATTAATTAATTATTCATGTAGTTGTATTTTTTAACCATTCACTTTATTTGAGCCAAACTAAATTTCCACAGATATGAGTATTTGCAGCACAAATCTAAAGTATAGCGTCCAACTCAAGTCCCACATGATGTGGAATGACTCCATGTAGTGTGTCCATTTGTGCTTAGAGTTATTAATGATTATGTGGGGGTGTACATATGTGGGGGTGTACATATGTGGGGGTGTACTTCTACGTTCTCTGTTTGCCTACTGCACAGGTGAAGCCAAAGAGGAAGACAGGATGTGATTGGTCATTTTGGGTGCCCTTCATGCTGCTGGTCCTGGCCTTTGTGGTGGGGTTCTTTGCCTGGGACTACTACTGGACAGAAGATGGTAGCTACATCACCCGCCTCATCTCACTGCTCAGGGAACGCCTTGAGTGGTGATACGACAGTCCCACCCTCCTCACCCCAGGTAACCTAGGTAACGTCATGTAACCGGAACTTGTTTGTTGTATATGACCAGAACAGACGCACACACACACAGAGAGATGTCTACATGTACAGATTATGACGTGTTTTAAACTGCCAATCGTGGGTGTGGGTAGGACTGGGGACTAGGATGGGGACACGCCCAAGTTGTACTGGGCTATCTTGGCCTTGCTCTGCAGTATGAGGTCGTCCACCTTGAACAGCTTGTCTAGGAAGGCCTGCCTCAGGCTGCCTGGAGGAGCGGCTTCCTTGCCTTTGAAGATAGAGGCGGCCTCTCGTGAGGCCACATAGTGCATGGCCAGTCCACAGGCGCAGTTGTTGATGGTGATGACTGGGGAGGAGGGAATATGTGTGGACAGTGATGACTGGGGAGGAGGGAATATGTGTGGGCGGTGATGACTGGGGAGGAGGGAATATGTGTGGGTGGTGATGACTGGGGAGGAGGGAATATGTGTGGACAGTGATGACTGGGGAGGAGGGAATATGTGTGGGCGGTGATGACTGGGGAGGAGGGAATATGTGTGGGCGGTGATGACTGGGGAGGAGGGAATATGTGTGGGTGGTGATGACTGGGGAGGAGGGAGTATGTGTGGACAGTGATGACTGGGAGGAGGGAAAATGTGTGGGCGGTGATGACTGGGGAGGAGGGAAATATGTGGACAGTGCTGACTGGGGAGGAGGGAATATGTGTGGAGAGTGATGACTGGGGAGGAGGGAATGTGTACGCACCCTGTATGTGTTCACAAAACACATGTATGCTTGCAAACAAAAGTCCCTATATTACCAACGTGTACACTACTTTTGTACACATCCTTTTACTGTTTTTGCTCAATCCTCTGAGCAATCCAAGTTTAGTGTTATGGATCTGCACACACACGCACACACACACACGCACAAACACACACACACACACACACACACACACACACACACACACACACAGACCTGGTCCAGTGGCGCACGACAGTGCGGCTGCCAGCACAGCACCACACGTGGGTACCAGGGAGTGAAGGTTCTCCATCCCTGGTGGTGGGGACGGCTGTTTGTCCACCTCCATCACCAGCTCTCCATTGGTGATGGTGTTTATCTCGTACAGGTGCACAAAGGAGTTAACGTGAGCGGCCAAGAGCTGGGCAAAGCGTAGGGACGACCGCACACACACATCACCCATGTACGACTCCCTGAACTGGCCTAAGGGGAGGGTGGGAGATAGGGAAACAAGGAGAGGGAATGGGAGGGAGAGATTGTGCACACATGTGACCCAGCCATTGACATGACTCACCTTTCATAAGCAGAAGAGGGTTGACGGAGGGGAGCCTCTTAAACCCTTTGCCCTGTTGTTGCTACAACCGCAGTGATGCATATCACACCACTTACTTAATTTACACCCCACCCACTTACACCACACCCACTCACTATTTTCTTAGCAACGGCGACTGGCGTGCTCCCGCCACTACCCGGGCCGGGAGAGGGCGGGGCAGTAGACGATGGCTTCTTCCTATAACGGGCCGGAGATACGGGGCGATGTTCGATCGTCCGCGGTACGGGTAGACTGGTGGTCAATTCTGAGTCTGTCTTTTCCCCCGACCCATCGCCGCTTTCCGTGTCTAAGTTGCCAACGTCGGCTACGGAATTTATACAGTCTGGAATATATGTTCCCTCGTCCCCAATCCACTCACATTTCTCCAATATAGCTTGGGAGAGGGCGTACACGTCCCCCCTCCTCCCCAGGACCACAGTTGGGCGGCACCGCTCTATCACCTCCACGGCCAGGTCTCTCTTACGGTCGCTGGTCCCTGCTTGCGAGACCACCAGCACCAAGGGCAGGGACCCTTGCTGGTACGTGTTCACGAATGCCTCCACAAGGCTCGCGGGTGCACTCACGTCCAAGACGACCGCCTTTGAGTTTTCAATGTCCCGATCTATATCTCCGGGATCTGAGGGTCGCGATGATATGAAAGCAAAATGATGTACTAACGAAAGTGACGTCACCTTCTGTCATGAGGGGCGTAGCCCCTATGGCCAGCAGAGCACTGCACACGAAGTCCTCGGAGAGGTGGGGGAGAAGGCACGTGACACAGGGGGACGCTATCTTTAGCAAGGACAGCTGCTGCCATTCGGAAAGTACGGAGTCCACGGAGGTGGTGGAGCGAACCTCGTGTATACGTTTGGCCCCACGACCTCCTCCTTCCTCTGACGACAATATCTCCATTGATCTTGACTTCTGGACGTTGCCATGGTTTGGCACGTCGAGCTTTTTCTGGCGGCGGAACATCTATGGTCCTCTTTCGACTACAGGGCGTCAACTGCCGTACGCGTGGGAGTAATGAGAAGATAATTGATCACGTGACTAGCTGCATTACATAATGTAAATACGGTAGGGAAGCCCCACCCCTAATGAATTTAAGTACGCCCATAGATTTTAGAGTAGAAGGTACGCCTAAAGCCGCTCCCCAAACTGGACGTTAGTTTCCCGTCCACCGCCCACCCTTCCTCGAGAGCATGATGACAGTGGAGGCGAAACGTCCTTACCATCCATACAAGGCGATAATCATTCATTGAATAATCTAGGTGCCCAGACCCACATCAGTGACATCACAGCTCAAGGTTGAAGTCCATGCATTCTTGCAAAACGCATACCGATAAATTTAGTTCCACATGCACATGCAACATTTTATACATTTTTGCTGATAAAGTTTTTCTTTCTCTGCTAGTCAATGCAGGTTATTAATGATGAGCAGATGATTTATTAAAGTTGACATGTACAATCTAATAATTTCCAAGTACGTACGTACGTCCGCGTAACTCATTAATATGTAATTCTCCGGTAGATATATGGATACATGGAGCGTATATTTTCATGTACACAGTGTTAGATACGAGTTAAGTAATGAAGTTAAATGATATAGATCAACTAGTCCAGAGTGAACCTGGATTCGCTGTGCACTAGGTCTACAAGGAGAGGGACACCGCAGGGTACACACCCCTTTGATGAACGAGCTCCTCTGATGCATAGGATGGGTGAGCGGAGGAGAGAAAAGGACAGACGGCATCACAACCATCCAATGGTTTGGCTGTATGATGAGCTCCATTTGGAAGCTAGCCGGTCTGCCCATAGATAGTATAATACATGGATTGGAAACGCTATACCTAAATACGTACGTGACGTCATTTCCCGCGTACAGTCCGTTACTCGTTTTTCGAGGTACTAGAAATTCCCTGGAGTCTTTGTCAGGTGAGTTTTTTTTTCGTGTTTCCAAACGTACTAATACTTCAGATAGCTTTTCTGGCACTACAAATGGAAGGTACGTGTGTTGTATTGTAGTTCTACATAAGGTATAGGCCAGAAGGCCATAGTTGGGCCGAGTTTTGGTTGTGTACTTTTCCTCATTGAACGTAACAACTCTGCTAGATTTTTTATGGCCTACTACTTGCTGCTGCACAAGATGTATTGCCCTGTGGTATTTTTAAGGCTTGAAAGCCTTTGCATACGAAGTTACATTCAAAAATAGGTGTTTTCTGTACTACAAGTGATCACTTTTTGTGGGATTTTACTCACGAAACATTGTTACATCATGAACTAGAAGCTATTTTAAACTGATCTATAATCATTCTAGAATTGTTTAGTCAGTATTCACTCTATAAATTGTCATTTGTGTCGCAGCTTCTACTGGAAGTTAATTGATTGTCGAACCGGCTCGTTCGTGGGCCCGAAGCCCATGAAGTTTTCTATTTCTTTGGCCAGCTTCACCCACGGGGTGACGTGTTTAAACGGGACCTTCAACTTCCAGGACCGAGGCAATAGCACTCCGAACGATACCTGTAGACATCTACAAGAAACCCGGAGGTCAAATAGTTTACGGAAATCGAAACGCGCATGAAATCCGTAATCTTTATCGTTTCCAATCCATGTATTATACTATCTATGGTCTGCCAGGCGTTTATAGAAAGTGGTTGCAATTGGACCCATTCCACCAGTAGTGGAGAGTACAATGGGGGTGAAAGAGGCATGCTCTATTTCCCTGATGCGTTGCTCATATGCTCTTTGTTTTTCTTTTTCATGTCTGCGGTAGCAAGCACTGGGTGTGGGTGTGGTGTTAGATGGAGCAAGTGGGTTTAGGACTCTGACGTCAAAAAACGTTTTTCAAAGTAGAAACCATCAGCTGCAATGTCTGATCTTGCTCCAATGTCAGTGATGGCAGAGGCAAGTTTGAAGGTTTCCCTAGTAACTGGTTGTAGGATTGGTTCGTAACTCATTTATATACTCGGCCTAGCGCTAGGTATGTACGCGTACCTAGCAACCAATAGGAACGACCACCTCCCACAAAAGTACATAGCAAGTTAGCAACGCGTACTTAGCGACCATGCCTGCCACGAAGCAAATGTAGTGTACTAACAATCCCTTAATATTTTATTAAAACCACTTTTGGCCAGTTTGAACCCCAAGTGGTATCGGACGTTGCAACACTGGCACGAAGTTAATGCAAGAGCCCAAAATTTATTTAACCGTATTGAAATGGTGTAGTATGAAGTTTTGAAAATAGGAAGTCAATGGCGTGTACCGTTCCGAAGTTATAGCGATTCAAACGTGAATGATTTTAAAATATATAGCGAAGGGCCATTTTCGCTGAAACTGTCCCATATTAGCTATAATAATTATACATATAAGCCGGCATTTCTATGTCAATGGAATGCGGCATAAATATATACGGGTCATGTACAAATACACACGTTATACGCATGTTATACGAGCATAAACGCGCGTTATACACAGTTGTTAACCATATAAAAACACTAGTGCGTAAGGCAACCCCTATTGCCGGCCCCAATGAATATTAATGAGCGGTATTTCATTGACTTCATTAACAACCACAGTTCGCACATATGCACTTCGCGGGATACGTTAAAAATTCTGATCTCTCAAACCTGGTCATATAAGATACTGTTTACTGTTTATATTATATGACCGTTACTCGTATATGTTCTATGGCCTTTATGGACATTTTTAAAATTACACAACGTATTGCAAACTGATATCAACTAGAATAGAGTCAAATGTTTGTTCTCGTGTTGCCCCATACCTCTCCCTCCACATAAACTCATCGAGGTAACTTGGAAGCTGGTGGCTGTGAACTCCCTTCATGGTCTTAAACTGTTTCTTTACCCGGTTCCAATAACTCTCAATGTTCTGGGTGTGAACCCCTGTTGCACTGTTGACAAACTCAACACTGTGGTTGACTGTCTGATGCTGTATAGGTGAGGGATATCCCTTGTAATACGTTCATAGGCTGCCCACTCATCTGAGTGGATGATAGTTCCTGGTGCTGTGTGGGCTTGAATTATTGGCAGTAGTGTGGCAGCATCACGTGCATGTATCCACCATCTGCATGTAGCCCAGAGATGGTGTTTTGGAAGCCTCGACCATCCCAAAGATCCACTGTTCATAGTCAGCACGTCTTCCCCTGTGATACTGAATAAGAATGTACATGTGTTTACAAAGGGGTCAGGCCAGTATGTGTGTTTGTGCCAGTGTGTGTTTGTGCCAGTATGTGTGTTTGTGTGGTGTGTACCTTTGGCTTATGTTTAAAAAGAGATTCATTAATTTGGACCACAATCCCTGGACCACCTAGTACAACAGGCCCATCGTTGATGAGTCTGGTGGAGCATACCTCCCTTAACCACTGGTAGGCATCTATAGCCGTGTTTTCAGCAACCTTAACACACTCGGCAGTATCTAGTACAGGGTTTTGCCTGGACCAATTAAAAGTGTAGTAACATCACCCATTGCTGCAGTGTTAGGTGGGATTTGGCAAAGAAATAGTGTCTCGCAAATCTTTACGAGAACATTCAAGCATAGGTATCTGACAGCTGAAACAAGTAAAAAGAAAGTGTAGAACACATACGAGTAACGGTAAAGAAAGGTAAAGAAAGGGGTAAAACACATAATCATTGTATACATCACATACATGTAATCACATAATCGTTGTATCCAGTGGTTAAGGGAGGTATGCTCCACCAGACTCATCAACTTACTTAGTGCACAACATGGATCTTGCCAGTACATTTCTGCTTCTCAAGAACTGAATGACATCAGCAGAAGTCCCAAACATGAAAGGACCAATGTCCATAAAGGTCATTGTGAACAATATTATCGATCCGCACAAAATAACGTTCGTAGGAATCATTTTAAAAGTATCCCGCCAAGTACATATGTGCGAACTGTGTTAAATAGTTGTTAATGACGTCAATGAAATACCGCTCATTAATATTCATTGGGCCGGCAATAGGTGTTGACCCGTCTCCTTCCGTGAATTATCCATCAGTGTAAAACAGTTGGTTGCAATCGGTGTAAAACTCCTGAACCCATGCAAGACATATACACGCGTTATTCATAGCCGGAAAAAAAAACACCTTTTTGGCATGGCGCGTGTTTCGCGATTCAAGTGTTATGCGAATTCGCACTCCTCTTTTATAAGGAAATTCCCCACGATATGGTAATTTAAGAGAATAATGCATAATTTCGCTTCACGGAACAAGTTAAGCGATGGTAAAGTATTTGTAGTTAAGTATAAAAAGCACAGGACTTGGTCAGTTCAGCTTCGTTATATTACAATAGAACGAGAGATCGTACAATGTCAACGAACATAGCTGTCGTGACCACTTCAGAAGAGGCTTCCATCACTAGCGATGGACCTCTCGCTAGTCTGGATTACCTCACTCTAAATATTCCATCAAGCAGTATGTGCCCTCAGGTCAAGATGGTCCAAGTGGAATGTTCGTCTCACGATCAAGGGTGGGCCAGCGACCCTAACGCCAGCTCGTATTCTTGGATTGATCTTCTTGTGAGAAACGATGCAGGTGATGAAGTTTACCGGGAAGAGCGGATGTTTAGCAACCCCGTGGCCAACGAGAATTACTGCATGTATGAGAAAACATTCGACGAAAAATCTTCCGTCGTGCAAAATCTGACGCCGGGATGTGAGCTGGTCCTTGTCCTGAATGCCCTCTACCCAGGTTGGAGCAACTATGCTAATTATGCCCGCCTTTCCGTTAACTCCTAAATCAGGCTGACTAATTAAACTGGAATACTGCCTGCCCGTGTTGTATGTGTGTCTTTTTCTTTACATGGATAGTTTTTTGATCAACCGGGCATATACATTTATTAATTGAATCTAGTTATCAGTGCAGTAAAACATAAGCTCCACAGACATGCCTCCAATTAATATGGGGGAGGTAATTCCTTCTCACTACATGCATGCAGCAATAATCCATTTCCTACACTGGTGGGACATGGGGCACTTACAACTGATGCTCAACCATCCAGCTATATGAGGCTATGTATGAAACTAAGATTGATATTGGAGATGTGTGTCATTAGATACGCACATTACCCCTGGGATGTGAAATGTTATTTACATTTCACAGTTGAGGAATAATTACTTGGGTTTGTCACTTGTCTGTATGTGTGTTAACACTGACATGACTAAGGACGTATAGTCAAAGAGCCAACATGCTGCCTTTATTTAATGCCCTCCTCATCCCCTCCCATCTCCCTCTCACTCTCCCACATATGCACATATCTCCAACATGGTGCTGGCTGAACGGTTCAAGCACAGTCTTCAACACCTCCAGTTGATCCCAGCTGGCTTGCCTAAGAGCAGTTGACCCACCTGCAGTGGAGTCTTTACCCTCTCAGCAGAGTCCTTCTTGGCAGGGTGTGCTCATCATGACAGCTACCCACAGCTACCATACCACAGAAGCGAGGGAGCATTTCTCAGTAAAGGGGTTTGGTGTCATCTCCATAGCAACATACCTCCAAAGAGGAGCTAGGATCTATGAGGACAGGGGCGAGGAGTTGTATTACATCCTCTCTGGATGACCCTGCATAGACCAGTCCAAGGCTACCAGGAGACGGCGGAGGAGCCATACAAGAAGTGCTCCAGACTTGGGAGGAGGAGGGAAGGATGGGGAAGAGGGGAAAGGGAAAGTGCTATAAAGGAGGTAAACTCCATGGCATGATACACAACATCTGATGGTGGGAGGGGACAACAGGAGTATGATGTCATCATACCCTCGTATCATAAAGTGGTCACCCATTATCAACAAAACGTGATGGGGAAGAGGGGAGGGGCCAAAGTGAACAGGTAGAGGTACAATGGCTATGCAATGGAATTATGAAAGGTGGTCTGGGACCTGTTGAGGCTTATGCACAGAGCCTGAAGAAAGGTAGGACCATACATGAAGGGCCACAATGCAAGAGGGTGACATGTGACCATACATGATGAGGAGCGACCATACCTGAGGGTGACCATACATGAGCATGCATGAGGGGTAACAATTCATGAGGGTGACCAAACATGAGGGGTGACCAAACATGAGGGGTGACCATACATGAGGGGTGACCATAGATGACAGATTCACCTTAGTGTAGCTGTAGTGAAGGGAGGGGAGGGATGGGTGGGGGGTGATGAACTCGATAAAGATACCATATCCCTCTTTGTCTTACGAGGTGGTTGAATGTTCTCAAGGACATCTCTCCTCCAATGTCCTCACCCATAGCTATCAGAGCTATGCCCAGCACAGCCAGCCCCTGATGACTCCCAGGTTCCCCATTAGGTCTGGGTCACTCTCTACTCAGCCTTCTCTTCACCTCTGATGTCCTTGTCTGGCTTCTGCTTCTTCTCTGAATGGTGCAAGGTAACAATACACTAGCTTCCAATTAGATCACACCTCCCACTTTCCACTTGCTTCCTCTTCTGTTCCTTTATCAGCAGCCTCGTCCCCAGGCTTACCTGAGGGTGGATACCTTGCTCTCAAGATGGCCATCCCACCATCTCCTACCATTAGTGGAGGACTGATCTATTGTTGACCTGTCGCCATAGTGCTCACTACTGATGTGAAGCAGGTCCTGTTTCTTCAGAACTGCCCCTGAACCTGTTGAGAATAAAAGGAAACAGATCATAAAGTGATAGACCGTGCATTGTGTAGTCATCAGCTGTAAATACATATGGGATCATTGAAGTGAAAAGGGACCTAGCGCATTTTTTTCAAGTTTTCAAATTATTTCATTTTCTAAGAGACATGCACCTATGTCCTTTCTTGCGCACTGGAAATTCGTCTGTCCTTCATGGAGCTACAGTGGCCTCAATATATAAATACACGTACATTTGAATTGTACATATTAACTTTGATACTCTTCATGGAAAATTTTTAAATATGCGCTAGCTCCCTTTTTGCTGCCACTGTCTCATAGTATGCATGTATATAACCTGACTAAGACCATGAGACCTTACTGTTGCTTGTAGTGTTTAGCAGTGTGTAGTTAAGATGCTTCCAAGTAATGTAGGAGGTTTCCTTCTCACTACATGCATGTTGCCATCCATTTCCTACATTGGTGGGACATGGAGCAGTTATAACTGCTCAACCATCCAGCTATATGAGGATATGTCATTAGACACACATTACCCCTGGGATGTGAAATGCTATTTACATTTCACAGTTGTGGAATTATTCGGGTTTATCACTTGTCTGTACATGTATTAACACTGACATGACTAAGGACGTATAGTCAAAGAGCCAACTTGCTGCCTTTATTTAATGCCCTCCTCATCCCCTCCCATCTCCCTCTCACTCTCCCACATATGCACCTATTTTCAACATGGTGCTGGCTGAACGTTCAGGATCAGTCTTCAACACCTCCAGTTGATCCCAGCTGGCTTGCCCAAGATGAGCAGACACCACCTGCAGTGGTGTCTTTACCAGCTATAGGGAGCAACAAACCTTACCGTTATAGTAACGTTAGCAGGAAAAAGCGCGCGCACACTTCGTCCGGAGGCTATTTCATATCATGTCAGATGTGCTGTACTAATAACCTCTCGAGAGCTAAGCTGGGAAAATATCTCACAGAAAAATAAAAATTTTCATTCCACAAGTGATCCATTTTTCATCTCTGTACCAAAATGATAACAGTTATGGTACAGATATGAAACTACAGATCACTTTTGGAATGATAATATGATTTGCTTCTTTTTTTTTTTTGCTGTGTCTGGTACGTCGTGATTACGCAAATCGCGAATTAATTCTCCCGTTGACCGCTCATTTCTCCACATTAGCTAACTCTACACTATACACTATACCATTTCACTGCTTGTGAGCGGTGAATTCATTAGAACGCTAATAGTTTCTTCGAATGTAATTACTTGTGAAGGTCTTGTAACATCCTTTGCTTGATAAGCTGGCTTGGATGAGGAGGGTGGGGGGGGGGGGGGGGGCACCATATTAGCAAAAGTGTCTACGCATGCGCAGTGCAAATATTCACCATAAAAAGAGAAGGCTCTGCTGTCGTTGCATTTGTTAGGTGGTAACTTCTATTTAGCTTTGACATATCTTAGCAATTGTTAGGTTCCTTATTTTAATAGAAATGAGTTATAATAGTACGCTTACAAGAAATGACAAGGTAAGCAAGTTTATAGTTCGTGTTTATATTGTATGTTTTGACTTGCTGAGGACATTACTAAAAGATGCTACAAGGGAAGTAAAATAGTTAGCTGGAACGGCCGACTGAGTCCTTTTATGTGCCTTCTGTGAAAGTATAGACGTGACTTAATATTAGAACTATCTAAACAAAAGGGCAAGGCTGCTAAGTAACAAACGAGGCATTTTAGTCTAAAGTAGTCACGTACCCAGACTCATTACGCATACATTATCGCATAATGTATAAATGCGATAATGCTTACATATGAATCTGGGTACGAGATTATAAGCCTTAGGTTCTGCTTAAAGGTCTCTATAGGCATAGCAGACGTAGAAAAGGAGTCAGTCGGCCATTCAAGCTAACTATTTTACTTCCTTAATTCCTTAGGTTTTGCTTAAAGGTCTGGTAGCAGGCTTTGCCCTTTTGTTTAGACACTTGTAATATTAAAAAGGGAGTGACGTACTCTGTGTTGTAGAGTCCAGATGTTGTGGGAGGTCAGAAGTGGTGCCCGTACCTCCGTTATAGCTGCTAGCGCTTATCTGGACAGCACAACGATTCTCGTTACTAGCATGTCTAAATAATCTATGCTACTAGGGTGTGTAACCGATTTTCAGGTTTTGTAGGTTAATCATTTATTCGCGATTACCTATTCGGTCGACTATGCACTTAGTAGAATAGCAGATTACCGATTTCAGAATTTACTTTAGTCGAAATAACCGATTCTGTTTTTCTTAGTCGCGATTAGTCGATATTCGTTTCCTTCAAATGCAGAAATCGGTAGCAAATCGATTACCTCTTTTTGTATGCCCTTCGCTTTTCAAAGGCATACTAACGGGTTAATTAATTAATCGGTAAAAAGAAACATTGTTAGTCGCACGTCTGGGGACGCGGCTGAAGGTAATCATTATCCCAAAATACGCGCAGTGGGCACGGCATTTGAAATACGTTCGCACTTTCTCTGCAGTATTGTTCATGTGCATCATAATCAAACGCGCTACGCATATGCAGAAATCGGCGGTCACCAGGAAAGTGATGGTGTTGAAAAAGACATCTTATAGCATGTGTTCCGTTGCTAGTACACAGGGGTAGTGTAATTTGAATTTGTGCTGAATTTATAAGTACTAATGGTTCGGATTTATTCAAAACAAAGTTAGACATACACGTATTTAAATGTATGAAAATTGGCCACTCTTGAATTTTATTAACTAACCGCAAGTTATAATACATTTGCAACCTCATTTATATGTGTAGAAAGGTTGTAAAATGCAAACTGTGCAATTATATACCAATACATTGAAGATTTTAGTTCGGGAAAGCAAAACATAGCTTTCCATAGGCATGTATACAAAATCAATGTTTTCTGACATAATTATTGTATTATTTATTAATTAAATCTTAACGAAAAATTCAGTTGCCACCCATTATTAAGATTTGCAAGCACGTTGGTACACGTTTTCATGCCATTTGTTTTTTTGCATTACATACTTTTCTAGTTCGGGGAGCCTTTGAACAATGTTCAGTTACTGGCGCCGCCATCTTAAGCATTACTGAATGAATGGTTGTCATAACAGAAACACGGCTGACTACATGTATGTAAATGTACATGTAGCTTACTAAAAAAATTCTAGTTAGGTTTATTAACTCACAATGTTAACGAACTATTACTGGCCACATACCCGCTTGGCAGGCAGATCCAGTATATCGGGGCCTGGGTTCGAATTCTATGACCTGATAAAATTAGCCCTGGTTGAGTTAAAAAGGGGGTGGGGATGGGGGAGGGATTAGAACTGAGACGCGATTCGCCGAAGTGGCGCTCCGATTCTAATTTTATGCATAACCGTTCAAATTTGTCCAACCCCACGGGTCCGCTTGGGTAACATGTCACTTATGTGAACAGTCTGCTTTGCGAACAGCTAATTATAAACGTCTGTCGAAATTTGTGACCTGTCAAAATTTGTTACCACGCCAGCTAGCGTGTACAGTCAAAGATAATATACCGGTAAGGGAAAGGTCGCATATAAATAAACAAGACAGAATGACTAATTAGATAGCGCTGTTTAGATTAGTCTTAGTCTAGAAGTTGTATATTGAAGTTTATACGACTAGAGGTAAAAAGCTAAGTCATCGTTGATTCATACCGCAGACATACAAATTGTCTGTTCAAATCCGCTCGTGGTCAGAGCACATATCAGGGACTAGCTATAGGTTTATATGGCGGCGGATCCCCCGCTTTTTTATTTGCAAGATCTAGAGCGTTTTTGAAGCTAATCCAGTTCGATTATTAATCAATGTTCGATTATTAATAACTTATTACTTGCGTTGATCGCTCACATTTCCTGCATGCAATACATACTCCGCAGATCACCTTTGCACGAACATTAGGCCGGTTTACTGTGACAGTGTCACTTTTAACCTGGAGTCATCAATCTATTCAACCATGCGTATATTTGATCATAAATTAACAACTAATCTTTGTCTTCGTGGCTCTAGAAGGAAATGGAGGAGAGTGATGGACAGTAATGATGGAGCTGGGCTCCCCAGTTACATGGACTAAGTTGTGCAACCTGTTTTATGTTTTCTTTATACTTCTTGTATGTATCTAGTACAGTGATCTATAAGGATTAGTATGTTTTTAAAAGAGTTTTAGATGTAAGAGACTAGCGTGTTCATGGTTTATGATAAACCATGTTAAATAAACTGAACATTTATCCCACTACATCCGTTATGTACATATATGAATTTTGAAGGACGAAAGAATATAGTGGTAGTAAACAGATGCCAATACCTGACCTTTGTTATTGTCATAACAGTATGGTTGCAAGGAAACAATGCCTGCATACTATCTGCTGCACTCTGCATTGTATCCATATACCACGTACCATGCACGGAATGCGTGCACCTTTATAATGATACAAATATATCAGTAGGTTGCGCAGGCCTACTGATTATATATAACAGCGAATGCACATGCATCCATGCATCAGTGCAATTGGTAGACCTGCACGGGCAGCAAGTTAATTCTAATCTCTTAATTCATCATGCATTTTCCATGCATGCAGTTGAGAGCTGGTTTCTTCGCGCATATGGGTAACTCACTTCAAAGCATTCATTAACAGCGGTGCAGTCATGTTATCTTGCACCGTATTGTCTTGCATAATGCACAATCTTGACTATGACTGCATATTGGATCACAATCTACCGCATGCATGTATCGCAATGCATGCATGCACGGATAATGTTCGTAACTAGTGAAATGACCAAGAAAAGCGTGAAAATTGTAACTGAGCGTGTCCGAGGCTACCAGGCTGGCAATAGAGTCGTATATAAAAATCGGCGAGCTTTTTCATGTATCACTGCGCCACAGCATTTAAATCCACTAAATCCACTGGGTTCGAGCAAGGATTGTAATAGTTAATAATCCTTGGTTCGGGCTACTAGCTGATTCAAGTGGACAACATACATGTACTGCATGTGTGCACGCATGATTTCTGAATGTTTGGTCCATACTCTAGCAAACAGAAGTCCCAGAGCTGGTTTGACTTTCTTCGCGCATATGGGTAACTGCACTTCAAAGCATTCATTAGCAGCGGTGCAGTCATATTATCTTGCACCTTATTGTCTTGCATAATGCACAATCTTAACTAATCGCAGACTATGACTGCATAATTGGATCACAATCTACCGCATGCATGCACGGATAACGCTTGTAACTAGTAAAGTGAATAAGAAAAGCGTGGAAATTGTAACTGAGCGTTTTCCGAGGTCACCAGGCTGGCAATAGAGTCCTATATGAGCGTTGAAACAGACAACCACTTCGAAAGTAATGCCGCGAGTTCTACTGACAAAGAGAATGACATGAGGCATATCCCACGGGGCACGACACATCAAGTATTATAAATCCACTGGATTCGAGCAAGGATTGTAATAGTTAATAATCCTTGGTTCGAGCTACAAGCTGATTCAAGTAGACAACATACTACATGTGTGCACGCATGATTTCTGAATGTTCGGACCACCATATTCTAGCACGCAGAAGTCCCTATCAGCATGCGTTGCTTTATTTATCAACTGAATTTTCAATCCATGTACATACACTGTATGCGTGGGCGTACCGCAGTGGTATCGTAGTGCCACACCCTCTTGGCACGCTGTACTATAAATGTACACTTAAGTTATTTTACTATTCAGCTACATGTGCACGTGAGCAAATGTTTCGTCGGTAGACGTCATGAATTATTAAAAAGGTGATATTTATAATATCTTGCGTCATCTTTTAAATACATATATGAATAAATTATGCGTGGTTGAAATTAATTTATTTGTCTTGATTTTAGTAAAATGTTGCTTAATGTTTATTTCCTGAAAAATGCATATTACTTGATAATCAAATCGATTTTTAGAGTATATTAAACATTTTTGAAATTCAATGTGGAAAAAAAAACAGGATGACCGCGTTGTATGGGCCATTTCTGGATATCGTGCACAGGTGACAGGTGTCCAAATACTTCGGTACACTAGCTCTTTTCCAGACGTTCGGCCATGACATTCTGAATATCGTACATGTCTCGATTGGCAATTTGTCATATGCGTTGAGCGGTGTTCCACCATGAGGTTTCTATAGCTGGCACTAACTCTATTGAATTGTATATTGAGGGCGAATAATGGATATCACTGTCAATTTTAGCGGATGAGAATGATACATGTACGCAATATGTACTAGAAAAGAGCGCAAGCTGACGAACTATTCATTATCTCATTAAACTATAATCTTACTTGTCCCATACTTAGTACTGTGTGCGTTGGTAGCGGGCAAACAAATAGCCACGTGTTTTTAGGTGGAAAAAAAATGCTTGGGTCACAATCCGCCCCCATTGGATCACGGGTTTGGCGCAACATTGGCATGCACATCGTTCCCATGCAGTCCCTATGGGTACTATCTTTGTTGTTTTAAGTTGGCACAAGCAAGTGACAAAACTGGTTATACTTGTATTGAGAAACCGTGATTTATCGTTTCATTATTAAAAAAGGACAAACCTGGAAAAACCTAGGTAGTCGTTGGCAAATTAATAGTTCATTAATCGCCAAAATCGATGTAATGTTTCTAATAACCGATTTGCAAGTTGCTATAAACCTGAAAAATCGATTGGACATTTTTTCATAGTCTAAATAATCGATTTTGATTTATAAAAAAGGTTACACACCCTACTCGCTACCTCTATATGTGGTAGATTAGGTATGACAGAGAAGCTTGAAGCATGTGTTTTGGGCCCCAAACGGCTAGAGCGGGGTAACCGATAGTGTAGCAACTTCCCCAAGAACGGGGACCACCTCAAAGACCATACTAGTTGCCACACAGAGTTGGCAGTGTCCAGATGTTGGTAAAGTGAGGAGGGAAGTGTGTGTGGTGTGGACCTGTTGCACGTATGTGGTAGTCATAAACTTGTGATTGAATTATGTATAAATAATTACTTTTTTATTTAGAACACAGAGATGTTTAGTTTTGAAAGATGTGCGCCAGTACCTGAGCAAAGTGGTAGAGGATATGGTGGTGGTCTAGTGGAGGTGGAGGGTAGTGTTGTCTGGGGAAGAGGAGGACTAGGAGGACAAGGAGGAAGAGTGTACAGATTTGATGAAGTTAATTCAAAATGGGAGAGATTGGATGACGTTGATATTGCGGCCACACTAGCAGTGTGTGGAGGAGAGTTTGTGACTATTGGTGGTTTTAATGGTAGAGTGTATAATAATGGCATACATAGTAAGGAGGTGAAGGTGCGCAGAGGAGGGAGGTGGACCTCCATGGCTGAGATGTTGGTAGGGTGTTATGGGTCATGTGTAGTTAGTGTAAGTGATCATAGTCTGGTGGCGATGGGAGGGCAGGGTGTTGGGCCTAGGACCTTGAATGTCGTTCAGGTGTTTGATGGTTTGACGTGGCACATGGGACCACCACTTCCTCGGCCATGTGCGGCCATGTCTGCAGTGGTACATGGAAACCTGGTGTTTGCGATGGGAGGAGGTGCGGACATGGAGCGGGCAGTGTGGTCTGCCAACATCACTGAACTGGTGAGCCACTGAACATTGTGTAGCATCTCTGTCCCTATGTAACTACACCATGCTATTGCACACCCATCCACGTTCAGTGTACAAACACATATGCATGTCTACACCATGCCCACAGTAGATGAATGCTCCAACAACTCGAGGCACACACACACACTAAGCATCTCCATCGCATACTCACACACAATGTATGCAGACGTTAGTGTGTCGTGCGCACAACATATTGCTTGACAGCTGTACAGATATCCTTTTGTAATTGTGTTACCATCTCCCCCTCGTGCATGCACACATACTCACTAGACTACTGCACACACACATGACAAACAGCCATCTGTCTGGAGAGAGCTACCAGATGTACCATTCTACAACTCAACGGTATGTGTGATTGATGGTGTTCTACTAGCCATTGGAGGAGCAGAGAGTGTTGGTGATGGATCAAAGAAGACCTCAGCTATATATGCATTCGATCATAATGATCAGAAATGGCAGCATGTCGGGGACATGCCATTTAAGTGCTCATTAGCGGACATACTACTTCTGTCAGGAGGAAGGCTGTTGATGGTCAATGGGAACAGTAAGCAGGTGTTGAGGTTCACTGTGGAAGGTTAGTGATGTTGTAATGAAACTGTTGCTATCTGAGTATTTCCAGGTCTGGCTAAGCTCTTTATCACACCAAGCCTAACAGAAGCAGATGAAAGGTGTGTTGTGTTGTAGGACATCCATACTCACTGCTGTGGTCTTCTACATTTATACCATGTAGTGGTATGCTGGAAGTGTTATTACAATAAGTATGATATCTGACAATTTCACTTCTGTACAGCATAGTGATATATGGTATGTATTGGCTACTGGGATGTATGAAGGTGTTCCTGGGGGTGCTAGTGGCTGGTCTTAGCAAAGACTACTGTTGTGTGTAATTCACTGTAGGTACATGTATGTGCGGGGGTATGCCGGAATATGTGCCCCAGGGTGTATGAAGGTGTGTCTGTTATAGTGTATGTACAATGTCTTTATTTCGATTGGAGTTTTATGATGGTGTGGGTGGCCTCACTGTGTGTGAATGGAGAGATGTGTGTTATGCTTGGATGTATCGGTTAATATTATGTAACTAGAATGTATCATGTGTGAACTGTTAGAAGTTCAACTGTTAATATATATATATATATTTAAATACAGACATCTCAATGATACAGCCATGAACAAGGGATATGTGGAACCTTCATTGACCAACTTTCTCATCACTGGAGCCGCTGGTGTTGAAAAGACTCATCCCAAAGACCTCCTTCTGCATCCAGAACCTCCAGAGCAATCTGCAGGACCACTAGGTATGATATGGACATTATCCTGTATGGTATGTTTGTATGACGTGCCTTAATTGTGTATGTGCTGTGCTCAATGGCAATGCTGGGTAGTGTTGGAAGGACCTTTCTATTCAGATTTACAGCAACAAAAACCAAATTTGTAGTGTATCTAGTATTTGTTGTATTGTATCCTAGTTGGCACACAAATAGATTATTGTACAACAAATATAATAGAAACAAATTAATTGCAAGTAAGTAAAAAACCTTCTCTATGAGAAAGTTGGTGGGATATAGGATTTGAAGGCAATGGTGGTGTAAAAAACAAGGAAACAAGGGTCTGTAATAGTAAGCGAAAATGTCGTAGTCATATTATTTAGCCCGTTGGTAGCGTATACTATGTTCGTGTGCTAAATATAGGACTATGACATTTTCCCTTACTATTACAGTATTACTGACCCTTTTTTACACCACCATTGCTTTCAAATCCTATATCCCACCAACTTTCTCATAGAGAAGGTTTTTTAATTTACTTGTTTCATTCACTTTACTTTGTTCGTGCACATTATTCCGGTGCGTAATTGATGATGCGTAATTGAGCGTAATTGATGATGCGTAATTGAGCGTAATTGATCCGTAATGTTCAGCCACCAAATTGTTATATTGTAAACCAAGCTTAGTAAGAGTAGGTAGCTACATTTAGATCACAGGGGAAAAATGCGTGGAATCAAGTTCTGATTTTACAGAGGATATCTAAATCGTCTGAAAAATCATTGTGTGATCATACACAGAAAATCTGATGCATGTGATTTGTGTGATACCTATATGGAACCACTTACCCCATGATATTGTCACTTTATTGAACATTACAGTTTTTCGTACCCGACTTAGATCTGTGGACCTTTCACCCTTTTGTATGTTATACAAGCAAAAAAAAACATTCTCACTGAGAAAGTTGGTGGGATATAGGTTTTGCAGGCAAATAGTATACTGGTGTAAAAAGCAAGGAAACAAGTTTTATCAGAAGGGAAAATGTAATAGTCCTATATTTAGCACACTTCGACTAAGGCATATGCTGTTTCTGTGCTAAATATAGGACTATTACATTTTCCCTTCTGATAAAACTTGTTTCCTTGCTTTTTACACCAGTATACTATTTGCCTGCAAAACCTATATCCCACCAACTTTCTCAGTGAGAATGTTTTTATTTGCTTGTTTCCTTAATTTTTTTAACACCCAAATAGGTACTTTTGCTTAATCGATTACCGGCCGTAGGCGCATAAATGGGTCTCGTAATCATGGATGTTTAACGGCCGTAGACCACATACTCAAGTCCAATACCTAACGTCAGAATCGCGTTTGTCGTACGCTCACCATCGACACATAAAATCACAACTCAGTTGTCCAGCTGTTAGAAAAGACAATGAAAGCGCCGTATCTAATTCCCAACGTACGTACGTACGTCCGCGTAACTGATTTTTCACGGGACACGCTAGTTTGTATTATAATTGTTTATGAAAATTACGGTTAAAAAGTCAAGAGGCGGGTCGTAGTATATGCCCGTACCAAGCGTGAGGTAAGTGCTGTAGATACCATCACATCACCCAAACACAATCAATGAATGGCATTATAATATGAAGAAACTGGGAGAGGTCTTTGACTCCATGAACACGAATGAAGACTTAAATATCGACTTCAACAATGCCAGTAGTGATGATAACATGGATGGGGCTGGGCAGCTGGAAGTGATGAGGACAGAGGGGTAGAAGTGGAGGACAAGAATGAAGCAGACTACAATCCTACATCACCACATCACCACATCACCCTACAGCACCACTGCACCAACACATCACCCCACTGCACCCACCCATCACCCCACATCACCACTGCACCCACTATCACCCCACCCATCATCCCACATCACCACTGCACCCCACATCTGCACTGCACCCACACATCACCCCACATCCCTCTGCACCCACACATCACCCCACATCGCCACTGCACCCCACATCACCACTGCACCCCACACATCACCCCACATCACCACTGTACCAACACATCACCCCACTGCACCCACCCATCCACCCCACATCACCACTGTACCAACACATCACCCCACTGCACCACCCATCACCCCACATCAACACTGCACCCACACATCACCCCACATCACCACTGCACCCGACTTTCCCACTGCACCCCACTTTCCCACTGCACCCCACTTTCCCACTACACTCCCACATCACCACTGCACCCCACATTACCACTGCACTCACCCACATTACCACAACACTCCCACATCACCACTGAACCCACACATCACCCCACATCACCGCTGCACTCACCCACATTGCTACTGCACCCACATCACCACTGCACCCACATCACCACTGCACCCACATCACCACTGCACCCACATCACCACTGCACCCACATCACCACTGCACCCCACATCATCACTCCACTCCCACATCACCACTCCACTCCCACATCACCTCTGCACCCACATCACCACTCCACTCCCACATCACCTCTGCACCCACATCACCACTCCACTCCCACATCACCTCTGCACCCACATCACCACTCCACTCCCACATCACCTCTGCACCCACATCACCATTCCACTCCCACATCACCTCTGCACCCACATCACCACTCCACTCCCACATCACCTCTGCACCCACATCACCACTCCACTCCCACATCACCCACACTTCACCCTACATCACCATTGCACTCACACATCACCACTGCACCCACACATCACCCCACATCACCACTGCACCCCCACATCACCACTGCACCCCACATCACCACTGCACCCCACATCACCACTGCACCCCACATCACCACTGCACCCCACATCACCACTGCACCCCACATCACCACTGCACCCCACATCACCAAAGCACCCCACATCATCACTGCTTTCGGGTACCCACATCACCCACATTTCCAATGAACTCCCACACCACTGAACCCGTACATCCCCAGTGCCCCACACATCACCACTGAATCCCACATCACCACTTCAACCCACATCACCCCTTCAGCCCACATCACCCCATTTCCGCACTTCACCCCACATCAGTACTGAACACATCCAACCCTACACCCCAGTGCACCCCACGACGTGAAACAAAAACGAAACTACTCAGTTTTGACTTCTAGATCGATTGCCGCAACAAGTTAGACGATCCGATCGTCGGGAGCGAAGCTACGGTAGGGTCGCGGGATTTTAATTAAATTCATAGTCGGGGTCAAAACCTATATGGAAGTCTCGCTAGAGACTTCCGATCCCTCCCATGTTTAGGCAGTTTGTAAGTGCACGTACACATCGTGCCACTACTTGCCTTTTTGCATATGTATGTCTGTTTATATGTATGCAATCAATCAATCAATCAATCAATCAATCAATCAATCAATCAAATCAATCAATCAATCAATCAAATCAATGTGTGTTCCAGCCTATTCTGAAGCTATTGGTGAAATTTTCATTGTTTAAAAGTGTTCCTATCCCGAGTTATGCGTTGCCAAGAAGGAGGAGAGGAGACCATGTTCCGGGACTGGGTACGAGGATGGGCAGTACCGTTTTGTTCTCTACAACCGCGCGGTTCTATGACATAAAAAAAAGACGAAACTGCTCATTTTTGACTTCTAGTTCGATTGCTATAACAAGCTCAACGATTCGATCGTCAGGAGTCTTGTTAGAGGCGGGTCGCGTATTTTTAATGAGTTCATAGTCGGGGTCAAATTAGTTGGGAGTAGCCCGACCTTCGCGTACTGAGTATTGGCGGTCGGGCAACGCCCAACTAGGGTCAAATCCTATATGGAAGTTTCTAGCGAAAAGTCCGATATTAGTCTCAATGCTCTAGTAAGAAGTCGTGATTTTGGCTGTCATATGGGGATTGATACAAATACACTTGTATATAAATGACAAGAAAGATAATATGTCAATCGCTGCCAATAGAGCGTGATAACAATTATTAATGCTTCATTGTGCAAAGTACCACGACAGCAGGCTAGATTTCATAAGAACATTGGTTCTTGTGGATGATATCAAAAGTTTGGACTTGTCTTCCACCCTTATCACTCCCCTTATCATATCATCACTTTTACCACCTCCCTTAGCACACCTCCACTCCCACCTATTTGTATATACCTCCGCATTGGGTATATATATACCTCCGCGTTACGACGGGTGGGGGGCATGGTGCGGGGCACGTGCTCTCCCTCTCCTCTTCAAGAATATGTGCACAACATCAGCGCTATAATATAATTGCATGCACGTCTCAAGAAATTTTCAAGCTATACAGAGCTTCTGGGGCTGAGTCCCACTACCCCTTACCTGGTGTGGCATGCTATACTACATCCATGGAGACTCTAATGGCTTAGGCTTGGGTCTGCCGCTGGGTATGTACATTTCGCATTTGGTGTCCCGTATCCAAACCCACAGTGACACCATCTCGAGTGTCTCGACGCCCTCAATATATATTTGTGTCGTTCCCAATAATTGCTCGCGTCACACTGTCACCGCTATGGGAAGTTGCTCTAAAGTACCAGATGATATTCCATCAACTACTGCATTCCCTCCTGTACAGCCTGTCAACATCACGCTCCCAGTTACTGGATACTGGAAAATCTAGGTCGTTTAATCTTGCATAGTGCAGTATATTTATCATGGCTAGAATACTCCATACAAAATGATGCCTGTTACTGTTAAGTTATCGTTTGCTTGGTACTGGACCTAGTTCCAAATGTGAAAATTAAAAAACCTTTATACTAGTGGAACTCAAGGACTTGAAGCATGCTACAAGTAAAGGTGGTCTAAACCTGTTACTAGCTGTGTTAACAGAAAATCAGTTATTCATGGAATCAATTCAGACAACATAATCCTATGAATTTAGAAAGAACTTTCATTAAGTCTTTCTCTGGACAACGTAGCTAACAAATTAGCATCCATGCAGGAGAAAAACAGAAGAATTAATTCAAGCGCATACATTATACAGTATACAGTGTTAAAAAATGAGATTGTATGCAGTTTCTGTAATTTTATGCATCAAAAAAGTGTTTGCTCCTGGGGCGGAGATGGGGGAGCTTACAGCGCTCCCCCATACCCCCTCGCTGTGCGGAAGGGGAACACCCTTCCCCGGAGCTTCTTCGACTTCATAAAACCTGCCAATGTGTGCCCTACCATACATATTATCCTGGCTACGTCACTGTTATGAGCGTAGAGCGGTTATTGCATATGTAGCGCTCAAGAAGCAAACTCTGTTTTGCCCAAAGCAATGGTGCAATTAGCGTTTGGACAGTAAAAGAATCGCATGAATTGCTCCAATCAGCTCAAGAGTCTCAAACCGACTTAGGCTCAAGGAGAACTATGGGATGGACGACATAAATTATGTCATATGCGTGCATGTGCGTGCATACGGTGTCACATGATGAAGAGATATGCAAGACGCTTCACAAAAATCCTGACGTGGAAAGTACGAAAAGGCGCTCGTTTTTGGGGGTATATTTTAAATCCTATCAAGATCTGCCAAAGCCTGAACTGCCATGCAGCATGTTATTGAGTTATGCCGCATGGAACCATTTTCATATTCCTTGTGGCTGCGATGCTCTCGTAGGTGGCTATGAGTGAGATTTATGTGGCTATGTGGGTTAATAATACATCGTATTTTACTTACCTATATTTGAACCGGTTTATTCCAAAGGTGACTACAACAGGTGAACAAAGATTCTGGAATCTATGTCCACTCATGCACTACATGTATGTTACTAATTTTTAATACCATACCCATGGCCTAAAGTAAAGTTGTGGTAATTAGCTGGCCCATTGAGAAAGAGGATTCAGTTTAGAGGATAAGAAAAAAATCCTGTTCGATAACTGCAATATTGCTATATATTCCTGTTGTGACTATATTGTGCACTTGCTTAACTTACTATCATGTACATTTACAGCATCCAATAACTGCAGTGGGGAAATTAAATATATTATTACTGATTTATTTCAATCCATACTGTATATGGTATCCCCTTTCAAGTAATACTTTTGATACTTCCCAATGAAGTACTTACAAATGTGTGGTATTTGTAATATACTAATACCACACAAGGTACGAGGTAAGGCACTGTAAGCTTTCAGAAACCACAAACCAACTGACACATTAATGATGTCACAAGAAATAAAATGAAATTGTACATGCCTCCATCCCTTCTATTATTTAACCCTGTCTCAGTATTAAATTACTGCATACGAGGGTTCTGAATGTTGTACATCAAAGCAACAGAATTATCGCGAAGTGCAGAGGCAACAGCACGTCAGCCTACTTTGTTCCTTCACTTCCACCACCTCCCCCTTAGCCCACATCGAATAGCCACAATTCTACTTCCAATTCAAACTACATACATAGCATTTGTGTACTTCTTATTCCAGACATACATCATAGTGACATCACTTTTACTGAAAAGGACAGGATCGGAGATGGAGGCCAGGCAGCTGTGTATAAAGCATTTTGGAATCCTAAGAATTTAAATGTTGCAATAAAAGTGCTACGTGCAATTTCAAATGCTGGAAAAAGAGAGGTTAGCCATTTCATCGTAGACCTGTAATGCAATTGCTGACAAATATTATTCTTGAATTAGATTGAAACACTGAGCACAGTGAAGCATAGAAACATTGTACAGCTATATGGTGTATATGAAAATATGGATGGAAAGGTTTGCTTAATACTAGGTGGGTAATAGTGCACTCAGTCTGCAGAAGTATAATATTAGTTGATCGAAAAATAAGGAAAAATTATGCATCACACTCGTTACTGCTGGTCAGTTGTGTACAAAAGCAGCCTATACTGTATATCTGCTCCATACGTAGAGTATTGTCTTCCTTCCCACAATCCATATGCATTTTGATCGCTTTCCTCGATCTTTGAACTTTGACCCGAACATACAATATTCTTATTGTTGATGTCTCAAAAGCATACCAAATTCAATTGTACTGAAATTCAATAGTTACTTTGTTGGGAAAGGTACACAAAAGGCCAGTACGCTATTGTACATACTCGGCAGACATAGTGTTACAAAGCAAATGTACTATGCATCTCAAAAAGGGATTTGCATTATTGTGACAGGGAATGATTAAACCACTACCAAACAGTTTGCAACTACCATTCCTAGCTGAGGCATTCTGTAAGGCCGCCTAACAACCAATTGCTACCCTTCAAAAACTCATAATTTAGCCAAAACCATTACTATTCCTACAGCTACTGTACGGCAATTTTAAAAAAGGACTAAATATTGCTGAGATTACAGTTCATAGAAAATAATCAATCACTTGTCTGTCATTGCTGAAAATTAGTCTAGAATGCATCTACCAGCTGTGGGGAATTCTAAGATATAAAAGAAGATATGTTCACCAATGAAAATTTAATTCAGCATCTGCCACTTCACCCAAGTCTTTAATATTCGTTAGGTGGCATGGCATGCTGAAAAAAGGTAGTATTTCAACGAGAGTAATAAATGAGAAGCTATATATCAGAAACGTTCAAAATTCATATTAGGTTTCAAAAGACTGTTGTTATCAAGACATGCTGTTGTAGGTGAAACAAGATCAACATTAAAAGTATTCATTTGCAGAAGGAAGTTGAACTGCCATATAAGATTGATATGAAGCATGGACGTGTAATGAAACGTAATTATTTGATTCCATTCCATTTTTTAATTATATTGCTTATGTTCTGACAAATAACCTGTGGTACAAAACTTAGAACTTGCCCAGACATCCTTGGATAAGCATTTGAAGCAATGCACTCCAAACCTTGTGACAAGTTTGAACTGGTCAATGCAGATTGGAGAAGGTATATTTGAAGCATTCTCACCAGAGGAATTGGGGATATATGGAATTTTTTTAATAGGTATGAAATACCTTCATCATGGCGCACCTACTGCTATAGTACATGGAGATTTGAAGTCCTTAAATGGTATGTAATGCACAATAATTTTGAAGTCATTAAGAGCCATCACCAATTGTCATCATACGTGTAGTACTTGTTCATCCTGGAAATACACTTAAGGTTAGTGAAATGGCACATCTATAATAATATTATAATGTATGGCATTCTTAGATTACAGATTTTGGATGTGCAAAGTTTCAAACTGGTAACATGTCTACCGTGACTAGACGCACTTTGCAATGGTGTGCACCTGAGGTTAATTATTCATGTTTATATTTAAATCCACCTCATATTTTCCCATTTACAGATATTTAACAACGGGAAGCATTCCGTGGAGTCTGATGTTTATGCTTATGGTGTTTTATTGTGGGAAATAGTCACGCACGATGAACCATACAAAGGCCTGAGTGATTTTCAAATTATGGGCAAAATGTTTCAGAATGAGGTATGCATACATAACTTAATTAATTGTTCTGGCACTGCATGGGTTTTAACAGCACCTAGAAATTCCATCGAAGTGTCCTGAAGTGCTCAAAAGACTCATGCTACAATGCTGGGATGTTGATTCTAAGGTACTTAGTGATACATTTCACATGTGCAGATGGATTGCATCACTGCTACATAATACAGTATTGTTTTATTGCCCAGCACTAAATCGGAGCTAGGATATAGTATACACTTATTAGCACGTGCTTTGCATGTAGTATGGTGATGCCAACATGTACTGGTGTGCGCAATTATAGTGCGGAACTTTATATTCAAGTATAAGTGCAATTGACATATTGTTGTGTCACATGCAATGTACTTGGTATTTATTATGTAGATTTTAAATTACTTTTGCCCAAACCTAGTCTCATAATATTGCAGCTGTGTGTGCAAAGGGGTGAATTGCAGGTACGAGGGGGAGGGGGGTGTCATCTTTGGAACCTAAAGGCTCCTCCCCCCGCCAAAGTAATGAATAACTATGTCACAGATAGTTCTTACAGCAATCATACAAGGGACAGTGTCATAGTATGGCCCGTACACGCTGATTAAAGAAGCAACCACATCATATAGTTGCTGGGGAGTGGGTCTGGGTACAAGATTTGTTCCATACAAGATTTGTTCCATATAGAATTGAAGCCATGAACTGAAGTCATTTAAAAACGTCTCGTATATCATGCACACTACCCTTCCCAATGACTCTTCAAAATATTTGGGTGTGTCATCTGTTGTGCATGCCGCTATCATTAACTCCACACACTAGCATCATGCACGTTCATCCTACAAGCAGGTACCAGCTACCTATAACTAGTTTGCCTTGAACCGAATGTATTTTGAGGCAGTGGGCCCACACCCCCTCAAGAGAAAAAACCTCCATGAGTGAGGAAAAAATACTGCACAGCAAAAAAAATCGTCGAATCATTTCTTGATTTTCAATTGATTTATCCCTTACACTCTGGTACAAAATTTTTACATACCTTGTGCAAACTGTTAACATTATGTACCAGAATGTAAGTGACAAATCAATTGAAAATCAAGAATTGATTCCATGCATTTTTTTGCTGTAAGCTGCTCTGCTAACAATATATAACATTACGACATTGCTTGTAATTCTTTGTCCGCATGCTTCCATATGAGATTGGTTCCATATGTTGTCTCCTCACCATGGTAATAAACCTTATACCTGCAGCACTAACCATGGATTGAAGAATACCTGGATATGAAACGCGGAGATAATTAGAAATTATCCGCGTTTCAGCACGTGACACAAAGTATCAAAACCTTACATGTAGATACAACTTTATGTACGTGTGCTCCCTTCAATTTATCATAGTAACTGCGTAGATGTGTCTCAATTCTATCTAGCTTGCCATTTCCGTGGACGAGAGGTACCGAAACATATATCGGTCCGCGGATGGTTAAATGAATATAACACACAAAACTAGAAGACATTTGCACATAACGCATAACTTTGGTCTACCTTTGAAGTACGCGTTCCACACATAAACTCATTCTTAACATTTAAATGCAAAATTGGACTTTGCTGCGTGTGTCTAACCCACACACTATAGGTACCGAAACACGATGGGTCCGCTACCTGTTCACCAAGCAGTTGTACCCACACGCTGAAGCCCCTTACAACAGATATAGGTTCGTTCCACAGAGTGAATAATGCAATGTTTTGCTTATAGAAATGAATGGTTGGAAGCTTTTCTAAGTTGAGATATATGTTCCGAAGAGGCTGAAATGACAGATACGGTACCTACGTAGAGTATGCTTAGTGAATTGCATGAACAATAGTCACTAACCTGGAAAGTAAGACAAGTGGGAGTACGAAGAATGCCGAATATAACGATTTTTGTGTTGAATAGTAGTGTAAGTTGGAAAAAAAGCGTACGCTACAAAAGGGTTCATCGAAACACTGTTCGCTTCAAAGGGTCCGCCGCCTTCAATTGACAATTCAATGGATCCCGAGAGGCGTTTCATATCCAGGTATTCTTCATTCTATGCACTAACTGAAGGGGGAGGGGGGGGGGGGGGGGGGGGGGGGGGGGTGGCGTACCGACGCCTAGATTTATTTACTCCAAACACCAGACACACTTATACCAAACTACACGTGGCCCAATATCAGGGCTGCCGTAGGCCGGCTAGGGGTCTGGCCTGAGGTCGGCCTGGCAGGCCAAATAGTTGATATTATAGTTTATAAATGTCAATCATTAATTTTATTATTTTACGTTATTGCGTTGTCAATCAACGAAGCTTGTCTGTCGGTTTCTACGTAAACCTTCTGCTCAGCGGCTCAAACCTGTTTCAAACCCGGATCTGTGGGAATACAACCCCGAGGAACTCGTGAGATTCGCGAAGGTTTAGTAGTACTGTAGTAGTGTAAACACATCCGCTATCTGGTCTCATTTCAAGGTCCATACATCAAAGGAGTAGGCCTACGCAGATAAAGCGTGGTGTGATTACTGCCACAGGCCGTTCTCCATGCAGGGAACACTGCACTTTAATTTGTCTAGACACATTGAACGGCATTACAAGGATGAACAACAACGTGCATGTGTGCAGCAGTCTTCGCAACACAGTTAAGGAATATGATACTTGGCTTCGACTCTCGGAGATCAGACCAGTAGATGTCATGGCCAGATGAAATAAGTGACAAAAACATTCTCTATAAGAAAGTTGGTGGCATATAGGATTGGAAAGCAATATAGGTATTACAAGGGTCTAATAAGAAGGGGAAATGTATTTTCCCCATTTTTCGGACATCTTGTTTGTGAGTTATGGAAATTGCCTTTAATTTAATGGATTTCGTTTTGATTCAACCTCTAATCATTTACCCAGTGGTATTAAAATTATACATTCCTTATAAGATTGGAAGGGTGGAAAAAGGAAGGAAACAAGGGTCTAATAAGAAGAGATAACGCAATAGTCCTATATTTTGCCTCAAACCACTTCGAACCGCATTGGATCCAGTTCAATCCACTTCATTGCAAACTGGTCGAATCGCATTTAAAAAAAAGACTATTAAGTTAAGATGGTTGTCTGGGGAATTGAAGAGATCAATACAAATTTGGGATTATTTTAGGCGGCTGATGTCCAACTTGACGAAGTGCAGATCACATAATTGTTCGATGGCAGAGAGGCAGGTCTGCAAGCCTGCTACTCTGAACATCACGGTGACATTAAATACCATCTAAAGTGCAGCAGACCTCATAGTGGAGATCCATTAATACCACTCCAACGGACCCAAATGCCAGAAGTTGGGTTCATTGGCACGGAAGACGGGCAAAAGATGCTCAGAACCCAATTTTCATACCGGCATATCACCAGACACTATCAGCCTTCCCAAAGCCAATATTTGTGACTGTGTTTTTTAATATTATATACCCTGGTCCACTAATCATCAGTGTCATCCTGGCCAGTGAGTTAGTGCCGCTTGAATGCTTTTTATTCTGTTCACTTGTTAATTAATATTACACAAGTAAATAAAAACCTTCTCTAACGAGAAAGTTGGTGGGCATATAGGATTGACAATGGTGGTGTAAAAAGCACGGAAACAAGTGTGACAGAAATTTTACTGGAAAATTGAAATAGGCCTATATATTTAGCCCATTTTCTCAGGCGTGCGCTGCCTAAATGTGAGTGGGCTAAATATAGGCCTATTTCAATTTTCCAGTAAAATTTCTGTCACACTTGTTTCCGTGCTTTTTACACCACCATTGTCAATCCTATATGCCCACCAACTTTCTCGTTAGATAAGGTTGTTATTTACTTGTTTCATAAGTTTTTTTTTCTCCGTGTCAACGAAGCTTCATAACTGTAATGTGATGAGGAACGATGTGCAATGGACAAATGTCTATACCTTACGAACGCTTTGTGCATTGCCCCGACCACAAGTTACTATATAACTTTAATAAATACGTACTAGTACATGTATGTAAAAAATTTAGCCCACTCACGTCTCAACATATAGTGCACGGTCTGTTGTATGGGCTAAATATAGGCCTATTTCAATTTTTCAGGATTATTAAATGCACAGCTCGCAGGTATTTAGTATACCCATACCGTATATGATACTTTTTCGTTGTAGCTTCTTTCTCAATTATGACCTTAAGGGGCACCGCGCCGGTAAATTCTGAAGCGTTTGGTATCATTGCCGTTCTTTAAAACCATTCCTAGCGTGAGTTATACTTGACGGAGAAGAAGAAGAAGACGACGACGACGACCAACAATTTTTTTGGGAATGGGCACGAAAAGCAGGTTTTTTGTTTGTCTGGAAGCGCATAGTTTAATGACATGAAACTAGCACGAAAACGTAGATCTTGGTGTTGTCGTTCGATAGCTGCAAAGTGATAAGCAATCCGTTTCTTCGTTGTCCCTCCCGACGCGATTTAAAAATTTTTAATGACATTCATCACTCCTCAATCAATCCTATATTGAACCTGCTGACGCAGGTTCAGATGTATTGTTATGATTTTAAAAACCATTCCATTTTTTTTTTGTATCTTTGAAAACGAATATCGATGTAATAAACACCGTGTCCATGAGAATCGAATACTTTTTTGGCCTATTTTGTCGAATTCACTTTTTGGAAAATTAGTCGGAACGGTACCAATTGCCACAAATACCGGTGTACTATGTACTTCAACTCCTTAGACGATGTTTGAAGCTACTGGCAGTCTTGCAACTACTTCCTCTGAGGACCTACGTTTGTTTAGAGTCGAGCGGGTAAGATCGCTACCGGAAACGGGACACTTTTTTCTGACAAGGATTCTGAGTTTAAAAACAGTATGCTCAACTGGGTCAGATATGTAGCGTTTGAATCAATTCCTGCAGTAACCTATTATGCTAGCGTCGAAACAGACACTAAACTTCTTTGGATCTCGACTCCGGACCCAAATATTGGTCGTGCACAGGCCCAAACACTTAACATTTGGCCATACGTAAGCATTATTTGACGTCATATGGGTCTCAGTTACACATCTATCGTGGACATTAACCTGTATGCTTTCAAAGTGACTCGGTTCTATGTTTTTCGGTTACGAAGCGTAGCGGAGGACACTTATTCCCTAGGCAATTAAGAGCTGTTTTGGATACGCTTTTAAACGTCATTTGGTACTATCAGGGGGCCACAATGGATACCGTGTTGGCAGTTAGCTTAGTTCTTGTGCAAAACTCACCGACAGTTTTTACCTCGTTCGAGGACTTATAATTACATAATCATTGTAGTTTATTATTGTCTGGGTACGAGTAGTCAATAATTTAGTTAATAATTTCGTAATAAGTTGCCATAATCATACATCACGTGAGCCAAATGCAATACCTTCTTTTCCGTTCCCATCCGGGTATTGATTACTTGTACCCAGACATTAATAAACTACAATGATCTATATAAGTCCTCGAACGAGGTAAAAACTGTCGGTGAGTTTTGCACAAGAACTAAGCTAACTGCCAACACGGTATCCATTGTGGCCCCCTGATAGTACCGAATGACGTTTTAAAGCGTATCCAAAACAGCTCTTAATTGCCTAGGAAAAAAGTGTCCTCCGCTGCGCTTCGTAACCGAAAAACATAGAACCGATTCACTTTGAAAGTATACAGGTTAGTGTCCACGATAGCTATAAGGCATGCAGTCAACAACGCCATATGTCTAGGCGATAGTTAAAAATATGCTTTTCCATACAATTAGGGGCCTTCCGACTAATTTCTAGAATGTTGGGTTCGACAACAAAAGTATTCGATTCTCATGATCCGGTGTTAAGTATATTACAAAATACATGTAACACGCAAGAAACTACAAAACGTAAACCAGTGATGAACAATCCTATATTTTCCAGATTAAACTTAAGTCAGAGTATACGCACGGTATCATTTAAAAAAGATACTTTAATGCAACTTCTCATTTTGTCAGTGAGCCTCTGAAGCAAAGTGTTACATGTGTAGTTCAAATACCATCCTACACATTATTCAGGTAGCATTAAATATGCCCTACAAAGTGTGCTAGAAAGGATTAAATAGTGGTCTGTTGATTGCTTACTTTCTGTAAAGTGATCCTTAAATGGTCACTGTCGTCCCAGGTGTCACACTATGACAAAAATACTTCATCATTTTGAACATATTTAGTTATATGAGAGAGGTAATCAAATACAGGAGATTATTTATCTGCCAGCGCACGATACACGTCTGAAAAGTTATGAAGGTTTGCAGGCTCTGAAAGATGGCAATGTGTCATGATTTTTTAAAATAATTATCCGTGCAGCAACACAGTAATAACCCAGTTTGAAAATATAATTACGGTGACAGTATAAACCATTTAATGAATAGACACTTTAGATTAATATAATACTTTGGCTACTCGAGGTCAGGCGCCAAAAGGCTATAAGGTTAGGAGAAAAAATATATGGGTCCCACGATATATTCTTGATGGACATCTGATTGCTGCCATGGTGGGGGCAAGGAAAGATAGAGATACCTCGAATGCTGATCGCCGAAGCTTGTTACTCAGAGATTCCATTAATTTGGCTGACTAGTCGTGAGAAGGTAAATCTTAACTTTTGTTTATAGGCAGCAAAAGCATTGCAGTCAGAATTTCGGATATTGTTTGGGCGAAATTTTTTCCACTTGATTTTATAAAACCATTCTCTATATGAGAAGGTTGGTGGTATACAGGAATCAAAGGTGATGGTGGTATAAAAAAGCAAGTGAACAAGGCTTCTGATTAAAAGGGAAAAATGAAATTGACCTATATTTACAGCATGTAGTCATATTGAACTGTGCGTGTTAATATAGGTCTATTTCATTTTCGCTTTTGCCATGCGTGCATTAGCAAACGCGAAGCCATATAATTCATAGGATAAATGTGCCCTAAGTAAACTGGTCTCACGCTTTTATAAGATAAACCATGCACCGCAATTACCAAATTAACGTAAGCAATTTTGGCGTTATACACGCATTTTAAACAGCACATATTACTATAATGCGGGAATATCTACCGCGTATACCCACATCACTGCTCACAAGTTCTGGTCTAACCGTATACATTGCAAAGTCATAGAATCCTCTTATGGGTTGATAAATTGCGGCTGAGTGACGGTAATCTCTGGTAAGACTGCGACCCTAACCATAGTTCAACTACTGCGCCAGCCAAGGATCCAACATCCGAGTACTCGGCTTGAAGAAGGAATTCAAGAATGTTCATGTTAATTACAAAAAGTAGCTGGGGCATTAGGAGAACTAGTAACAGATGTATAGTGTAGGATAATCGCAAACAAAATGAATTTCTGTCAACCTGGGTAGTATGTTCTCTGTGTGCATTAATGAGATTAATGGATCCATAAAATTCATATTGTTCATCTAACAATAACCTCGTCCCAAGGCCTATTTATACATTCAGGTTCATGGAGCGAAATTGCTCATCTAACTTTAACAAAAAATAGGTCTGGGGACGAGGCTAATTACAGATCATGTATCTCAGGTTGAATTTATTTTATGCAGAAACGACCAACATTCAAGATAATTATGAATGAATTGGAATCTAATGGTGAGTTGCATATGAATTCAGCCATAACAAGATTGTGAACTTTTAAAAAAGAAATTATAGCAATAGTATTATTTTACTTACTTGCATCCATCTTCACACATATAGTGGTAATCAAGAACCACACATTTGTCACTTGAAGCATGTGCAAACATTTTAACTTCACTCTCTAGCAGCTTTATCACATAGATAGATTTATACTTACTACCTGGCAATGTGGATCAAAGCCATTTCTATGAGCCTGATACCTGTTCCCACAAATGTCTATTGCAGTGCCTTTCATCATAGTACAAATGTACTTGCTTTTTCTAAGGTTATTACCCAAAGTTATAATTGAATGCCTGATCTCTTCCCCTCCCCCTCTCTCCCACTCCCTCTTCCCTTTCTCCCTTCCTATCTTAATCTCTTTATCACACTTGCATCTCCATGCACACCACAAAGTTGTGTATTATGAGCATTGATATATTTAACTGCATTGAATGTAATACTGTTTCCACGCTGTAAAAGACAATTGTTTAGCCACACCACATTTTCCTAGCTATGCTCTGATCATGTGACATAGAAAATTAATGCTACCGAACGACACTCATGAGGAAAATGGTATTCAATTATCCACTCTTTTGCTTTTCGCCGAGGCAAAACTTATTTTTCATATGCCTAATATTTATATTTAGTATGCGGATTGATGGACACATTCATATCCTTTTAATCCTATCAGATACTCGGCCAAGTCCTACTCCAACTCCTTTAGGTAAGAATATTATAATGCCAAAAATATGGGCCAACACAGTGACGGTAAATAGTAATGAACAAACTGCTTACAGACTACTGCTAATGACATGAACTTTAAATTAATTAATCGAAATGTTACTAGTGTAGCAATGCTATTTATTTCTGCATGTACTTATATGCATACTTCTTAATATATCAAGCTGATTACTGATGATTGTCTTCAACTACTTAGCCATAGAATTACTTGGCAACTCTTTGATTTTTGAAGCTGTCTAAATAGATCAATAAGGGTATATACTATGTGAATTCAATGTGTGTCGAGTGGAACTGCTGACTTGATGTAGCAGCTATTTGTGTATGCAGCTATCTTTAGTGTTTAGTGTACCCCCTACCAAGGTGGCCTCATGCATGTGATGCATGTGCATGTATTTATCATGTAGCCCAATTTATGTACTCCTAGTATGCCTCCACTGTATTAGTTGGTGTGACATCTAGAAACACACAATAAGCCAATTATAGGGATGCAAAGAATTTTAATGATTGATATTATAACTTCAATTCATACATTCAAGGTCCCCAGGAACTTAATGTTACAGTAATGTGTATGGTCATATACCCCTCTGAAATAGCATACAAATCTAGACACCAATGGTGTACTGCACCATTCCACAGACCCTCTAGATGCTCCAGTACGTCTTGTTGATATAGCCAAGGTTGGAGGAAATCTTCCCAAGCACATGATTGTGGCAGGTCTACTCGACATACCACCAGCAGAGATTGGGGATATTGAAGAACGTCATCGCACGCCTGCGGATCAAAGGGAAGCAATACTAAGGAAATGGATCAACAAGGAAGGAAATGCAGCCACCTTTAGAGTATTGTACGATGCACTGATGCAGTTAGAAGAAAGAGGGTCAGCTGAAAGAATACTTGGTATTAGCAGAGGCAGTCGGTAATGCTGTAATACACCAGGATTTCATTCATGTCAATTAAATGTACATCAATAAATGCACCATTTGCATTGGTCAAGTCAAAATGATGTTGTGTAGACCTCAAGGACCTTCATTGATTAATGATTGCAACCCTGTCAGTTGAAATTTTTTTGTATGTAAGTATGTATGCATGTACTTTTAAAAATTTGTTATCAAACTGTTCTGTTAATCGGATGGTGCTACTGCCGGCATCAAGGTTAAGATGTGCCGCAGGAGCTAGTTATGTAAGCGGACAATGGAAGTGACTGATAAAGGTTGTATAGCCAGCCTAAGAGGACTGCATGTGAGGCCTTGATTTCAAAAGCTTGGCATTTGCCCGCGATGAGCAGATCATCATCCTGCAACGGTTACAGCACTGAGGTGAGAGATCTATTGAAAATCATTAATTTTTACCTATCTAAGACTTAAACTGAGAACCATAACAACAAAAACCTGCACATACATGCGCCCCCACCTTTTTTTCTGGAAGGGGAAGGGGGGGGGGGGGGGGGGGGGGGGGGGCAGGATAGGGTAAGGGGGCGCCATCTGACAGCCGCGAATACGTTGTCCACTTCCGGCAGATTCAACCAGTGCTTGGGGGAGGGGGGGGGGGGGGGGGTTGTCCGCTTTCGGCAGATTCAATCAATGAGGTGTTCGCGCTTTCGGCAGATTCAACCAGTGGGCGGTGGGTGCTGTCCGCTTTCAGCCAATTCAGCCAGTGGGGGGTGCGCATGTATATAAACTTTTATTACAAGGGGGAGCGCCCTTCCCCACCCCCGGGGACGCCCATGGCATATACAGATCGCGAGAGCGTTTAGTTGGGAAAACACTATCCAGCATGCCATCTTATGACTGATGTTGTAACACGCGGTTATAGAAAAAGTTTTTAAATTTGACTTTGCTGTTAGCAATTTGCAAGGTCAATGGATAATGCATGAAAATATATGTTGTGGCCTGTGGTACGATGAGCGAGAACTTCGAAGACACATGACAGCTGATTTTAGAGGAGGGAGATACTCAATTTGCATTTTCGCTGTAAGGCTGCTCCTGCTTGTCTGCCAGTCTCTTGAATACTACGGTTGCAGTAGATTCCAATCCGTCTGTGGTTGAAAAATCTATTGGTAAAAAAGAGCCAAGGTCAAAAAGAACAATTAATGCCGCATGCGATCGTATTCATATGCACGTTTCTTTTCCAGGTCACCGTAAAGTGGGCGTTTCTGAATAGTTACGCCCATGTGCACGTGGTACAGGTATTAGCTTTAGAAGAATTCTACCGACGACCCATACAAATGGAGGGTCGATGAGTCCTCAATGAAGACAACGACAGCGAGCTATACTGTAAGTGCAGCGATTGAAATGCGAAGATGCCTGAAGATGAAGATTGAGAAAACGGCAAATTTCCATGAAGGTGGAATATAGTTTGTACTGCAGTGCTGCCGCGATATGGTCGTTTGTTGATATCGTCTATATCGTGATATGAGTAAAATATTGTGATATTCCTCGAGCAATTATTGTACAATATAACCGCACAATTTTCATAGTATGGTATAGGGCGGGGGGGATATATCATATAGAATGGTGAATTCAAGACTACCGTCATTTCGAGCAATCTAATAAATGAAGTACCTTTAAATGCAGTTTTGTAATAAATTTACATAATTTGCCATTTTCTCAGGTTATGACTCGCCCCCTGATATTTGTTATAGGGTAACTACATGATGCCACGAATACGGAAATAATGCATGCTTTTACAACTTTCACGTGTGCTTAAAAAACGTAACCTTAAAAAACTTTTTTTTAGCTTGCTCCATTGCTGCAATGATCATATTTGAATTTGTTGACTTTTCTTATTAAGATGAAGACAGAGATTGATTGAATGTTTTAGTAGTGATGTCAGTGCAGACAATGCACTACAATAACAAATGGCTTGGTAGTGCGCACGTATGCAAACTTCATGCAACAAAGCATTTTTACAACTGCCAAAATGGTGGCCTCTATTCTTGCACATGCAGGAGAATGTGGGAATACTAATGTATTCAAGACATCGATATGAACATGGAAAAATAAAAAGTATGAAGAAGCATCTTGAAATGGTTAGAGAGGATATCTTTTATCTTTTAAAGGAGGAGTTTCCATTTCAAACCCCCTAGCCTGCCATATCATCTGTGTGCCCTCCTGAAGAATTACCAAGTAATTATACTTGTCTGACCCCTTTGCAACTTACAAACTCCTTGCAAGGAATGTGGAATCACGAGAAAGAAACGAAGGGAATAACTAAATTAGCGACTGAACCTACATGATAGGATGCAACAGCTGTATATGTAAATCCATGCACCACTATTATAACCTTGATACTAGTTCATACGTTATGTCATGTTGTCTTAACCAAATGTACTTGTACATTTGGAATAGATTTAAACAAGGAGCCAGATGTTGTAGTGAAGAATTTGATGAATGCATACACTGGATAATAAAGGTTTGAATGAAACGTGGCTTCAGCTTTTAACTGGTAATTGATTGACAGATACATGATTATATTGAGGGTAATGTATCCAATATTCCATCACCTACGGCAAGTCAAACGCTCTCGGTCCTGCACATAGTATGTTTGCAGAGAAAACTGTAGGATTAGCGGACTGTCATTTTAGAAAAGCACATAATGGGAGTAATTTTGTTTAAGCAAAAGTTTATCTAAAACTTTGTTCAAAACATCAAAACAAGCGAATGCATATCCATATTATTGAATTTTGCATAGGAAGAAAAAGTAAAGGAAGTTACTTATGCGTACCATGAATTAAATATTGCTAAGGAGCGGGATAATGGATACCAGAAAAAAAAAAAACAATTATCAAAGAAAGTTACAAACGAAAATACAGAGTGCTGCAAAAGGCAGTACAGACACATTGTGCATTGAGATTCAGGAGATAAATAATTTTCACAGATATATATAAAAGCAATTCTTGCCAATCTAGAAGTGATAGATGGACTCTATCTACCCTTGACGCAGCAAATACCGCGTTCGGACACATATCATTTTACTTCATTTAATTTGCTCTTTACACAGTTACATCAAACTTGGTGAAAAATACTGTGTTTGAAGTATACATACCCTTACTTACTCTCGGGGGAAGAATTTCTCGGCCCCAAGCTTATTTCACTGGTACTGATGGATTGAATAAATAACAGCAAAGTTGAACAAGCTAAGTTTATTGTAGCAAACATATCAGGTCGAATTAAAACTTGAGCTCCCATATACTATGACATTAATGACATGGTGTTTCAATTAAGACATTGTCCCTTAATTCATTCAAGGGCCCGAGACTAGCTATTGGGCCCTAGCTAGCTAATATCTGCATGACTAGATGGAATGTAGCTGGGCTGCTATGCTAATAGCACACTCTAAAATTTAAATAGAGTAAATGGTTGAGATAAATTCAGGAAAGGATTATAACCACGCGGACTACAAATTTTATCATGCTGAAATTGGGGACCCTTTTTGTACATATTCTCTAAACTGAATCGGAGATAAAATCAAGTAAAGAAAAACACTCTCCAATGATGAAAGCGGTGGTTAGATATAGAAATTAGATGTATAGAGGATAGGAACAAGATTTTAGACAAAATCCTATATTTTGCACAACAAAAAAAATATTACGTAATTGAATTCATATAGAACTTGCACAATAAGCTTTAAAAAGTAAAAAATCTCCCTTGTACATCTGACAAATTACCTCATTCTGATCACAAAGGAGACTCGCTCTATTACACTGCTAACCATTCTGGCCCTAACCCGTCAAGGACTTTCCCAGTAAAAATTTTTTTTGTCCAGGCAAGACCTTTATCAAAACATTTGCTTCACGATCTATAACCCAATCTACTGAAACAACAAAAGTGGTGAAAGTTTCATGCTTTGTTTGAAAAGCGTCTAGACGTTTTTTCTTCTCTTGTTCAGCTGTAAGTAAACTGCGTATGATGGGGCATCTGGATGATTAACACGAAAGTCAAACAACGATAAAAGTCTCAGTTAAAAGTTTCAAATAACGTTAAGTCAAGACCACTTATGCGTATGTTATATATGAACCATGACCTGGCCTGGACTTCGATGTCAACGATGAAGAAGTTACGCAAGTGTTCGCCTATATAGGATGTCAATCATTTAGTGACGTAAACAATACACATTTTCAGGTTGCAGTAGCGGATTTACGGGGTGGGGTGGGGGGGGGGGGGTGTTCCCCCCCCCCCCCCCCCCCCCCCCCCCCCCCCTCCAAGCCCTTTATTCATAGCAGGAAATTAGGCTATCTGCATTGATAGTTATCATTAACCCCCTCCCTCTTTAACTGCCACACCCCCTTCGTAAGTCCATAGATATTAGAGTACTCTAATATCTATGGTAAGTCCGCCCCTGCGCAGAAATGGTAACCCCCAAGCCTGACAGGTAAGAACCACTAGAACCATAAGATTTGTTAGTCTGGATGCTGGGATGATCGAGGATGGGGGCTAGAGGGGAAGTTTCTATATTATGCGCGTGTCTTAGCACCGCGTGTTATTCGGCCGGGCTCGCACTATGGAAATTTCAGTCACCTTCCTCGACTCCTGATGTATGCACTACAGGCTCTTTAATCTTATCGCCGCGCGCCCATTTAGGCATGGCTTGAAGCTTCTTTTACTGTCAATGATCCTAGAACTTAGACTGATGTATGCTGGTATGTCATAACGAGCATACATGTTTTCGTAAGTTCGTTTGTACAATAAATGATAAACCACGCAAAAGACTGAATGAAAACCGGTATAGACACAATGGGCTATAAGGGACTTTCCAAGGAGAAGACCCCACCATGCAATTTTGCAAATGCAGTATGATGGATATACCGTAAACCCGTATATTTACTTCTGATTTCAAGCAGCGCGGTTCTCCTCCACTAGAGGTTCAGGTTATATTGCTCCAGATCAATATCATGCAGTGCGGTAGTTTTGGCATTGCATGCAGCCATCTTCTTTCAGTTTTGGATTTGCCAGAGGTATATTATCTCTGGATTCGCTGCATAGCACGCTCGGGCTCGGACATTTTCGTAACGATTTCATGATTCTGGAGTAAGGCTTGAAACCTGTTAGTTTAGAAAATTCTAGTTATAATAGGTTATTAAAATTAAAAAAACCGGTCAGTTAAGGTGATTGTTCAAAAAATAACCGGTCGGTTATTGCCGGTTTAACAATTAATTATCACCCCATCAATTATTTATGCATAATCGATGGGACCAAGGGATAAACTAGCACAACCTTGGACTTTGCCACATGGCAAGAAAGATGGTCCGCGGCGTACAACTAAGAATGTCGCGGATCCCCTTGTTGCTATTGTCCAGCAAAATCACCCTTCTGGATAGTTTATCCATGTCATGTTTTCAAGTTTTTGGATTTTCCGTGAACTCCAAAGAGTTTCTAGCAAATGATCCTTACACATCCAAAATTGGGCTATCCAGTGATTTGGATATGTGGAGCCATGAGCCTTCCCGTGTTCCCATGTACCCAAGTTTCTAGCGAGCCTCTTACGCATAGTGACAGCCATGACTCCGAGGTGGGTGGTACCATTGATATGGACTATTCATGACAAGGTCAGGCAGCCTCTGGGTGAGGCCAGAATGCATAGCCTCACCAGTCTACGATCCCGCCTGATGGGATTACATTATCTCACTTCTCATTGTATGTGTGTTCAATGATGAAATAGCCATGTTACTAAGTTGGAAGGGGTCAATGACAAGGGCCAGACTAGGTTAGACAGTCTCTTGAGTGAGGTCCAGAATGCATAGCCCCACCGGGCCAGTACAAAGCTTCCCTGATGGGATTACAGTACCTGACTCACACAATTGTGTGTGTGGAATGATGACATAGCCATGGTCCTAAGGTGGGAGGGGCTATGACGATGTCAGACAGCTTCTCACTGGGTGATGTCTAGAATGCATATCCTCACTAGTTCTATGCTTCCCTTATGGGCCAGTATCTCCCATGTACATATGTGTGTGCAATGGTGTCCTAGCCATGGTTCAAGCCATTGATAGACTAGGTAGACATAGGGTACCTAGACAAGCTAAAACAGCAGATGGTTGGGTAGTTAGATACTGTAACAAGGCATGGTACCAAGAGAAGCAAAATTTAACTAGACAATCTTTATACTTATTGCAACAAGGTAAGGTGCTAAGACAAACTGTAAACTGTGACAAAGCAGGGTACCAAAACAGCAATATCCAAGACAAGCTAACAAGGTCTTTACCAGCTATATACTGGCACATTGACTCACGTATTATAGTATCTGAAAAATCGGTGTGGTAGTAAAAAAAAAAAGTTAATTGCATGCAGCATCCATGCTGCAATTGATGTGTCTCCTTGAAAACGATATTTGTGAATACTACATTGTTTTCGGCAAGCATCATGCAAGAAATTGATGAAGCAATCACAAAATAGTACCTCATTCCAGGAATCATCATTATCATCGTCATCATCATCGTCATCATTACAGCACGGTGTGGAATTGTGATTTACTGTAAGTGAAGTATCCGCAGTTAATTAAGTAATTATTATATGCATGTAGATTATGCCTTATAAAGGCTAGCAAACTTTTTCAAGACCATTCAGTTTGAGAATATTAAATTTAAGGTGGTAGGCACCACCTATCAGTTTGAAAACGATTTCCGCATCATACAAACTGTCTCCATTCAGTGATAAAGCATATATTCAGTGCGTAATGTTAGCGCATTTTAGAGCCATGTCAATTTATATTAATTCAATTCATAACCTTTATTTTCTCATACCAGGCAGCTATATTTAATTTGAGTATACTAAAAAAACGCTTCAAATCGTTGAGTATAGATTTTGACAAATATGTGTTACATCTGAACTACGTCTGATCTCAATGCACGCGAGCTGTGCTATATATTATTTTCACAGCAAAAGAGCATTTCCAATTTTTTTGACTTAAAACTAACACATCACTACAGGCGAATCATCGTTAAGTATCGCAATTTCCGATATTCAAAGCGTCACAGCAATTGATTTTAGTATTATCAGCCATTTTGGGGGCGCATTTCACTACAATTATTATTGGGGGCAATACTTAGCGTCCATTTTGGAACCTGAACAATGTAACCTTTTACAACATTTGTTATACTACGCATGCTGAAGCGTAAATTAAGATGGACACACCGTTACGACGACAAACTTTGAGAGTGTAAATCTCACTGGTAGCGTGGGCTTTTGAATGAAAAACAACATTTTTCGTAGTTCAAATATTATGGTCCTTAATATTTATTTCGTGAAATACGTTGAATTGACATTGAATCAGTGTTCTGACCATGTAACCTGAAGCCATTATGTCTTCTTGCACATGCGCAATTTGGAGTATTTAACACTTTCACCACGTGTTCTGAGTCACTTCTTTTTCTCTGGTTTTAGCGTACACTAGCTGTAGTTGTTAGCTGATTTATAGTTGTGCCTGTACTGTGCCCTTTGATTCCCTGTAATCATATTCATTTGAAATCCTGATTTCATCCTGATTTCCGAGAAAACACGACAATCAGATTTCGTCAAAACTGGAACTAATGATATCTGGATTAGCAAAAGGCAGTGTTCTGGTGGCTGCGGTAAATACGGGTGTGACAAGAAGCGTTGCTGCGATGACAAGTGTGCTTAAATTATCCAAACTAACAGCAGTCACAGCTAAGGGCGCTTCAGCGGTTGTTATTCAAAGTTCATTCACTCATTCTGTATTTAAATCCAAAGCAATGACCTCGTCCATCACGCGCAAGCTGGGGGTTTGGTGCACCGTTCTAAGCATTCATATAGACATCTACACCCTGCTGAATGACATTCATAAATACAATGATGGCTTGCACAACTGCGAGATGGTTAGTGTAATGGATAAGATGATACGTGAGCTACATCAACATCGTGATGAAGAGAAAAGAAAGTTTGACGAATGTATAGAAAATTTCAAGAAACAATTGAGCAACTGGAACAACGAATTGAAGAAGTACATACTCTGAAAGTGAAGTATTGAACCTGTGTGCACACGTAGTTGAAGCAATGTAGGCTTGTAGCAGTAACGTAAGAAAACACATTGACCAAATTAGTTTTCACATCACTGAGTGTTTCATTAGCTAAAGCATGCAGTAACATCGTCATGTATAATGAAAAGTTTACATATGAAGGAGTATACAATAATAGATCACACACAGCAAACCCTACCAATCAGGACAGTATACATCACATGATGCACCAATTGCAATGGAGCAATGACGGTGTCTATATTTAGGGTTTAATTCGTATTTTCAATCGTTTCAGATGCCCAGTCTATACACCCTATCGTGACAGTGTCCTGATGGTACCCATTCCCTGCGACCTACTTTATAATACGGAAACAGTGACAGGCTTACTTTGTTCAAGTTCGCAAATTTTTTCCTCTGCACGTCGCGCACATTACAACTTTGTACATGTAAACCAAAGTGTCATTGTAATAGTAAGGGTGATATACTCGTCATAAAAAATGCATGCAGAGCTGCATCGGGCCTCTAGTATACACCCTGTCTGAAGAGAAAATCGTTTGAAGCGCAACAGCAACGGAGAACGCCAGGTGTGTTTCTTAAAATAATGTTTCTGATACATGGGTCCGTTGAGAAATGCATATCAAATTCACCCAAAGCACATATGAGTAATGCTAAACACTACACATTTAGCTATAGTCATAGCTAGGGCATGTTGTGTTGTAAAAGTCTAGTGATCTTTTTTCTCAATGTGTACGCGCGTTTAGATAATGTAAATACGGTAGGGAAGCCCCATCCCCAATGAATATAAGTACGCCCATAGTAGAATGGTACGCCCAAAGCCGCTCCCCCAAACTGGTCTTTAGTTTCCCGTCCACCGCCCACCCTCCTCGAGAACATGATGACAGTGGAGGCGAAGCGTCCTTATCATCCACACAAGGCGATAATCATTCATCGTACAGTACCAGTGATTTATGAATAATCTGGGTGCCCAGACCCACATCAGTGACATCACAGCTCAAGGTTGAAGTCCATGCATCCTTGCAAAGCGCATACCAATAAATTTTAGTTCCACATGCACAACATTTTATACCTTAAATTTTTACCGATAAAGTTTTTCTTTCTCGGCTAGTCAATTCCTAAATGGCGCAGGTTATTAAGGATGAGCGGATGATTTATTAAAGTTGACATGTACAATAATACAATATTTTAGACCATCACGCGGACGGGTAACTGCCTAAAGAGTTTGGAATGGCGAACACATTGCAGAGTCGGTGAGAAATAAAACGTATCGTGAACCGGCTTAGAAATGATGAGAGGTCCCATGAAATTTTTTAAATGCTACACATACCCAGCTGTTGTAGCAACAGAAAATAATGGATAGGAGACGATTGAAACTGGCCCAATATATAAGGTAGTATAGTTCATGCACTTGATACAATGAAATGAAATAACACCTCAATCAGCTGGTAAAGCTCGTCCTATTATCATAGATTAAATAAGACTACGTATCGGGGATTAGAAGCGGATCAGGTGGGTAATTCATTGTAATGCTAAGCTTAGTGAGCTGCCAAACGAGTGTGTGAGTCCCAAAAAAAAAATGGGGAGGTGAAATGCTGCGGCTTCATACACAACTCTGTCGACCTCGAGGTTTCAGATGTGTATATTGTTTAGAAAACATCATAATTACGTAACGCATTAATTGAAGTGCATGGAGGGGGAGGGGGGGGGGGTTTCAATATGAAATAAGTTGCATATCCAGAAATGGTCCATACATAGGCGGTCATCTAGCTATTTTCACGTTACTAGTGGTAGGATCACGCCCAAATCGGTCTCTGTGTCGACTTCCGGTCCCAAATCGGTCTCTGTATTGGTCTCTGTGTCATTTGCTCTATGTCAGCTGTTGCGACGTACGTACAATTTGAGGGCACGAGACGGAGACAATATACTGATTCAATTTGGAATACTTCTTGCAATTATGGAAGCCGATTTTTAAATTGGAAGACCTAGCTTTTTATAGTTCTTCTTCTATGAACTGACTATATGGTTCTCTCTTGGCAAATTATTAAATCGTAAAGGCGTTGACACAAATGCTCGTGGAATGTTGTAATGAGAAACGCTCCCATTGACTACCTGTACATTGAGGACAATGTTATGACAATCCTAGGGAAGCGACTTCTTAAAATACAGCGACCCCACTAAAAATCATGGCAAATGTAGTGCACTAACAATCCCTCATGGCAAAATCTGAAAATCTGGTGTGCTTGGTATTGAAGTACCCTGTGGGAAAATATACGGTATATTCGGTGGTTCGCAAAACCGCGAATTAATCATATTTTCCCTTTGACCGCTCAATTTCTGGATATGAAAAAAAGCATATGCTAGGTCCCTATACACCGACCAAGTGTGTATGTAGATATGTGCAAGACCAGTTCCAGGATACCTTTTTAAATGTGACCATTCAAGACTGAAAACCTACTAATATTCATCATAAAATAGCATACTAAAGGTAAAGCAAAACATTGCAATGCCTGTAATAGCTATGTATAATTAATATACATACATTGTTCACTATTGTGTTCTTTTGAGGAGGTCTCGCATTATGTTTGGTGAAACCGTGCAGGTCGACGGAGTTTAGGAACAGGAGATGGATTTGGAATGGCCTTGTCATCGTCGTCTTTCTTTCGGTATTACAATTACCTCGCCTCAGAGGAAGTATATCGAACTGTCTAGTGGTATTGGAGCAGGTACCGAATTGTCTGCTGGTCTTCGATTTTGCCAATGGATGAGTGTTGTCCTGTAAATAACTTTCGCTTGAAATTGTGTTTGAAAGTCGGGCTAAGGGATTGCTTGCTGATTGCATTGGCTCGATCGCGAAATTCAGTGTTGTCTTCACTGGGTGATAATTTAGGGGATATCTCCGGTAACGGATTGTTCTTTTGATCTGGAGGTTGACGATTGTGGGCGGGGGTGGAATATACGGCACGTGAGGGAGGTTCTGTGACGCCGGTGTTTTCAACTGCATGTAAAATATAATAAAAGCAGTGTTACACTCAAACACATTCGCGCACTGCATGCATTCGCGTCTTACCGTATTCAATGCCGGCGCTGTTTTTTACGTCATTGTACAGTGATTCCTCTATCACAGCGCTCTCTAGACCATCATTGGACGGATGGAAGAATTCTGACTCTTTGGAGCGGGCAAGGAGATATACAATACACGATATCCTATAATATCCCAATGAGACACCTATGCATACGGACATGGCTTACCATACTCCAGCTCAAGTGGTGCCACTTTGCAGATTCCCGCGGCGGACAGAACTAACAACCACATGCAAAAGGCCGCCATATTACACGCTGTGCGATGCGAGTGTTGGACGCGTTGAGCTGGAGAGAACACGGGCATCCCCTCTCCCCCATGGACCCCCACCCTCCTCCCTTCCCCATATAAACAGGATGCCTACCGCCTGGTCGTTCCTGGTGACCCTCTGCCAGGAAGCACGCAAGCATTGTGTTGGCAATCACGCGGATCTCATATACAATATTTACCTGTATCGGAACCTGCCGAAGCAAGCTCCATATAGGATTCGTGGTCGGGTAATGACTGAAGTCATTAAAAAACGAGGGACGACCGCGTGAAATTGCGCCGGTGAATGGAATTATTTCCATCTTTGTCGCTTTCGAACGATAATACAAATATACGAACAGTTTAGCGATGGTTCTGTGTCATAACAGCGTGCGCTTTTAGGGAACAAACATGTTCGTGCCCACGTGTCGTACTCGGCCCAACTATTACTTTTCTTTCTCCTCCTTCTCCTCTTCCCTTCCCCACCCCTCCCTCTCCCCTTCTTCTCTCCCTCCCCCCTCGCCCCTCCTCATCCTACTCCTCCTGCTCCTGCTGATATCGATGTGCTTGTAGAAGGCTAGGGTGGGAAAGAGGAAAGCCAGTGGTGTTTGACATCACTGTTATTTATCCTGCCCAGCCTTTCTAGTCAGTTGACTAGGTGGCTGCAGAAACTCGAAAGCACATAGCCAATGACAAATAGTGCCAAGAGTTGGGTTGGGCATGTGTTCCCATTGCATACGATAATTGGGGTCAAGAGGCAAAGCATGCAGACATTCCTCGCGATTGGCATCTCGTCTGGTTACTGTCTGCTCACAACCAAAGTCTAATGTCTAAAAAGAGGATATTTTTTGTCTTTTAGAAAACAGACAATACATGTATCTGTTTGTTCCAGTTGTTATAGGACCAATTTTGGCGACAAAAAGTGGTCTGGCCGGTGACATGGGATAATCGGCACCCCCAACAATTGGCACCCCCCCCCCCCCCCCCCCCCCCTCCCGTTCCAAATATCCTAGGATTCTTGCCACCCCCATTCTATATTTCCTACGGGATTTTTGGCATCCATTATAGGATTTTCGGTACCCTTGATCGTGTTTGAGGCGATAAAAGTTGATTAGTAGTGTGATTGGAGCGAGACGACGGAAAAGAGGGCAGAATACGAAAAGTATGTATAAGATATAACTATAAACTACATCGCACGTGGGAGCTACCCTCAGGATGCAACTAAACAAGACAAGTGTGCCATTCACAAAGAGCAAACTAAGCAGTATCGAGTGCAAGATGGAAGTATTTCTAGCCAGGATTATCAAAGGATGTGAGATGCTGGGTAAGTTATTTATCTGGTCATTTAAACCGTGTTTTCTCTGTTTAAAAATTATTTCTGCGTATACCAGGTGCACCATTGTGATCAATTTCAGAACCCTGTCCCTTGCATCAGGGCACCCATGACGAAGAATAAGTTCCACTTAGAAAAATAATCTGTCACAACTATCACATACTTGTTACCATTTGTGCTTACTGAGGTTTTATAATCAGGTTTGTCACACATAAATTATGAAGCTAATGTAACACTTCAGTGCTCTGAAACATATAGCTGCTTGAAAATTTAGTTCAAACATAGATATAGCATCTATGGTGCAAACCTTGCATCTCTATGAGGTAATCTGTGCATAATAATTACTCTGAAAATAACTTTTACAAGAAACAAAATTTGTAATTGGTTAAAAAATTAAGGTCCCTTTGCGCAGTAATGATTCGAAATAGTTATATATTATAATTATTTATTTTAGTGTAACTGATACATCATTGTATTTTACATGATCAGCTATATGTACATCAAGGCTTAATGCTGTAATTAATTCAATTGTAAGGCTGTTAATCATCTTCTGAAGTTAACAGGCACTGAGCACAGAGTTGCTGGTGCATATCATCCGCAGACAAATGGATTGACAAAGAGGTCGAACCAAACACTAAAAGGTTCCCTGATTCAAGTTAAATGACAAAAAAATGACTGGGAAGATCATATTGAGAAAATCATGTTTAGCTACAGATATGAAACATCTCTATTTGCAACATAAATATGATTATTTACAGGGTATCCATTCATGTTTCTACAGGCTATATACCGCATTTTTTCAAATGGAGGCTAAGCTCCTGGAGGTGGAAAGTGTTGTGGGTGGTAGCTCATTGCCACCAATTCTTACAGAACCTGAGCATCTGAAACATATTGATGCTCTCATCAATCTTCAGGAACAATATCGTGCCAAAGCTACACAGAATATTCTCTGTGCACAAACCATGCAGACAGAAGCTACACTATGATTAAAAAAAACACTACATGAATTCTATGATTAAGGTGGGCGACAAGGTGTTGAAGTCCAGTGCCGGCAAGGAATAGGCACAGAATGGGAGGCAAATTAGAGAAACCATGGCTTGGTGTTTACATTATTCAAAATGACCAGGGCAAGGGTCTGAAAACATTGGAGGGAAAACCATTAAAGCATACAATGCTCGCCTTAAGTGTTTTCTTGATCCAGTAGTTGAAGACAACATTGTGGATGAAGTTGACAACAGTGACAGTGAGTGTGCAGGTGAACAAGAGGCAGCTGATGGAAAAGGTGTGGGTGACAGTAATACCATGAAGAAAATGATAATGACAAGGTGCAAGGACGTCAGAATGAAGAAAAGCGAACTTGCAGTCCAGAGCAGCGTATAGAATACTTGAACCTTAAACCTGTATCTGTAGTCGGGGAGCAGTTGTATTTTCCGAACATTTTATGTCTATGGAGGTCAGGAGCATGTACATCATATTATGAAGCCAAAGAAGATGATGAATACTTCGATGCAAATTCTAGCTGATTTTTCTAATGTTGTGATGCACTCTATTATTGATATTTAACCTCTACAGAATGCAGAACTGGATCTGCAGCAAGAGGAATACGCATTCAGATGTCTCTCTATGGATAGACGTCCATGAATTTTATGGTAATTTCCATTCCAAGTCCCGGGTGGAAGTTTTATTGTTGTCAATGAAAACCTGCAAGCTGAATTTGCTGAATTCAAAGGGAAGTACTATCATACATTGGAACTACGCATTGCTTGGTTAATGTTTAATCTCCAGGGAAAAATCCTTATTTAAGGATGTCATTATCCTTAAATAAGGATCATCTTTTACATAGCACATTTTTGCTAACCAAGTAAGTAAGATAAAATAAATGCTATTGGTCAAATGTATACTGATTAGCCACCATAACAAACTTTAAATGATGTCAATATGATCAATGTCCATGTGGTAAAACAGGGAGGAAGTGGCACATCCTTGTTTAAGGATGGACACCATCCTTAAATAAGGATCACAACAGTAGAGATTATTGACCATGCATAAAAGCCACAATAGTTTTAAAACTCTTGATTTTCTCTGATAGCCAGTTGATCCAGCTATACTCACAACCTGATTCGTCAAAGAAATAACTTGTGGTTAATAAGTTATGCTTATTTACACCATAACGCTTAAAAATTAATATCAAGCATTTGTTTTATGACGTGTACTGATGTAGATGCTTGCTTTTGCTCAATCGCCAGCATGGACGTATCCTAGCCTCACTGAAACCACGTGCACTGCATGTGAGTGCTCTGCCGCCCCTCCATCGAACGGTGTGCTTTCTAGTTCTGTCATTGAGTACAGTTCCATATTGAGGGGGGGGGGGGGGGGGGGGGGGGAGATCTATAAAGCATTGTCATTTGCCAATTGGCATACGATATGTGTTCGAGCTTAGTGTAGCTTAGCCCCAGTTAATTAGACTCGAGGGGACCACCACATTGCCTAGGCCTACTGTTGCTGTCACTGTCCTTGTCATTTGCGAATCATGCAGTGCTGCTGCTTTGGTCACCTAGGCTAGTCTAGGCCTACATGTATGTCATCCATCCGTACTGAGGAACTACATCCGTCGCTTTCTGTGGCTCCCTCGGTATTTAAGCAGGGTTGCTTAGCTTGATGCTTTCGAGTGTATGCAATCGCTTCGATCTTTGGAAGTATACTGGCCGGTACGTGAGCGTGGATTGTTGATGCCGTGGATATTGTTCCACAGATCCATCTGTCAGTGTACATTCTACTTCTAGAGCTACCAGGAACCTGTCCTTCCTTGCCATACGTCGCTTTGAGTTAATTTGCTCACTACTATATCGCCAGCGGCAAATGGCGGTTTCGCCATTTTTACACTGTATACCATAGATTATTTAGAGATGGCCAAACCTGTTTTAATCGCGGCACTAACACTGATAAACTAAACTTGGCTTGCATCAAGATATAACTAACTTCAACAAATATTTTGAAACAGTTAAAAAGATGTAACATCCATACGTGTTATATGCATGTCACTATCTCATTCAATGCAACGGCTCATTCTTAATACATCAGTTCATTGATTCAAACATTTCTATTATTGCGTGGCATACATTACATAACAGCCATGAAAAGCCTTGAAGTGGTCCTCCGCTTTCTTATAGCCAGTGAATAGTATTCTAGATTTCCATTATTATTTAGGAATGCGAGGGTGTTCCATAATTCCTTGGAGAAATGGCAATGCTAAGGGATGCCTATTTTCCTAAAGGGATGCCGAGTTTCCTAGGAAAATTGGAGTGGGGGTGCCAAAATTCCTAGAAAGAATGGCACGGGGGTGCAAAATTTTCAGGGATTCCATTTTTCCTGTGACACCGGACGTAAAATGACACCAAAATTTGTCCGGCTAATCCAAAACTGGTCTGTGCACATTAACACCTTGAACACCGGGAGATTAATCCAAATCTCTGTGAAAATGGCTTATTCAAGTGAATAAGCCATTGTGTCGTCCGCAAGTCATGGTAGTGCTTTATTATAGACAATGGAAATAATATTTATTGGAGTTAAGAAAGTTAGAGCAGCGTCGTATTGTGAATGTTGTCCGGGCACATGGGAGTGAAGCGAACTTTGAGCAGGATCAGTGAACGGTTTATTTGGCCTGGAATTGTAAAGATGTGAATGACACGGTGAGACATTCAACTCAGATTTTTAGCCATAGAATCTATTACGACTACCTTAATTAATTTAACTACAGGTGACATCTGCCTGCAAGCGAACCGGAAAAGCCTTCATACTGCCCTAGAACTGCACCCGGTCCAGTGAAGTCACCATGGAATCACATTGGCATTGATTTTGTTGGGCCACTTGTGAAGTCTAAGTCAGGAAATCAATACATCCTGACTGTGTGTGACTACTTATCGAAGTGGTAGAAGCAGTCCCACTTCCATTCTAAACATGCAATTGGAGTTACCAATGTACTCTTAATTATTCAAGGTATTGTTAATGGAAGCAACAGTTTTGCCTATGCATTTAAACTATAAACAGCGCAATACATGTGTATACGCGCTTAGGTTTGTATCAAGTTATAGTACATGGATACAATGCCATGCACACTGGTAATCTGTATTCTATCCTTGCAGATTTTTATGCGAATGCATGGGTTTGCCCAAGGTTATTACAACCCACAGGGTCACCATACATCCCTTCCCTACATATGGTTCCAGCAACATGCACAGGCAGTAAATAAGGAAATAAGTAATGAATGTCCATGTAAACAGGGAAATACATAATGCATGTTTATGCTTACACTTGAGGTGTTGGACATGTACCAACATCTTCAGAATCTTTCTAGTGGAGGAAACAGCAACACTCCTTACATGGTCACGTGCAGGGATATGTGTGGGGGCAGGGGGATGGGGTGCTTTATCACCCTCTACTCACACCACCCCCTTTCCTCCTCTCCTTATACCTCCGCCCCCTTACCTCGAGCTCCTCTTGTTTCTCCTCCTCTCTTCAGTTATTATATGTATGCAGCATGGGGAAGTCATTATAAAAAGGACTTAACTATTCTTCTAGGCATGCAGTTAGAGTCGTTATAATTCAAGGCATTCATCCTCTTGCATATAATCATCATTGCTTATACATACATGGTTATTGGAACAATTAAAGGAATCAAATCTATATAGAGTTGGCATTGATCACAGGTTGACAACAGGTCCTCAACATAAGCATTGCAAATTTACCATTTATTGCATCACATGCAGCATGTGTTTTGCTTGTGTATGTAGTCACTGAGCATGCACAATGCATTTGTAATTTATATAACTTATAACTCTCCCTTATTACATGTTCCCCCTAAAAATAAACCTACAATTATAATATTGTAAATAGCAAGCCAGACACATTGTCCTCCAGCTGAAGAATAAAAAAGCTAGGACAGACTTTGCATGTATAGTTAACTACGATCTGAATAGCGGACCGTTTTTTGGCAAGGCCGGACCATTTTTTGGCGGACAAATGTGGTCCGGGCGGACCAATTTTAGCGTCCAAAGGTGGTCCGGCCGGACCAATTTTGGCGACCAAAAATGGTCCGCCGGACCACATTTAGGTAGGACCACTTTTGCCATGACAGGCACCTTTGCTGGCAAAGATTGTCTTGTTTTTGAGGACAGTGACATATATTAAGTAATTTGATTTTCATGGTGTACTTAAATAAACACATACATCACAATAACGCACTGAATAATAACTACTTATTAAACAGACTACTTCAAAGTACATAAGCCTAACTAATGTTTCAGACATAGCCTACTCAAACGATTGGGGCAGACTTCTCGTCAAAATAGCTCTTGCTATGCTACGAGTCAACACCAGACTAAGCCTGCCAAAAAGATTAGCAGTGACCTTATACTTTTCGGCAGAGAACCCGAGTGGCCAGACGGGTAAAAGAGGTGTGTGATTCTCTGCCCCAGTTGCCATACGTCTCGACAGCCAGAGAAACACACACCCAACCTAGTTCCTGACACTTAGAATCATTGGCAATGTGCTTGCGCTGGCCTGCTCGCTAGCAGCAGCTGCAGCACCTGCAGTCATTCCTGCCTCATTCAGCACAGCAGGGGTGAGCGGTGAGGCTACAGTGACATCCCACGCAGCTGGTCTTTCTCTCTCCCAGTCCGCTACCAAAACATCAGCTGTGCGAGTTTGCCTAAGCTATAAGATCCGGTGTTAATCGGCTACCAACCTCTACCTTAACTCCCAGACGAGCACTGCGGCAAAAGTCGACAATTGCGTCTCGCAACCAATTAATTATGGCGCTTCACTGCGTCACCTTCCCGCCTGCAGGTCACTGCAAGATGAATGGACTAGAGGGTCTAGTGCGGTGTCTGGGCATAGTGGGCATACTGAACCCCTGGACAAATCATGGCCAAGCCACCATTTTAAGGCTACCAAGAACTCGTTAGGTTCCAAGTGGAGGCCAAGTGCAGCAGATGGTACCACCAGGAAACAGAGTGAGGGGCTGACTCAGAAAAAATACGGGCCTTGTTAGCAACTGAGGAAGACACTAATAATGTCTGGAGCAGACGATTATCTAGTTTTTTGGACTAAGTTCTCTGTTTAGTAGGAGAGGACAGAACAGATTCTACAGAAATGGCATCAGATGGAAGGACTTGGATGTTAAAAGGATTAATTGCCTGAACAAGATACTGATTATTTCTGTCACCAAAGCCAGAGGAGCACACAGAAGCAATAAATGCTGCACTAGAATGGTGAGAAAGAGATCGTAAGCCAAGGCCAACATAGCGTACTATCTCAACAAATTTAGAAAGCAGCTTCACAGCATCAAGATGCTTCGAGGCAATGAAATTTGCACAGAAAAGGTAATCACCGATGGGGGCTCCTAGAATGACCATGTGAGGTAAGTGTGATGCTTTCATTGCGGCTGGAAAGGAATGTACATCATTACGGCTAAAGACTTCACACTTGCTTAAGTTGATGAAAATGCCCAAAGATGGACCAAATTCCTCTGGAATTGACACAGCCCGCAACACTGATGCTTTCGTACCAGCCAGTATACCCCATCATCCAAGAACCATGCTTGGAAAAGTAGATCAAGGCACTCGTCATCTGCATAATAAAGAAAAAAAAATTGTCATGGAGCAATTATTGAACAATAACCGCACAATTTTCATATACATAGTATGGTGTAGGGCGGGAGGGGGGGGGGGGGGATATCATATACAATGGTGTATTCTAGACTACCATCATTTCGAGTGCATGATCTAATAAACGAAGCACCTTTAAATGCAGATTTTAAAAAATAAATCTACACAATATGAAAATACAATAATTCTTTGGCGATGCCTAAGGCATACTCCAGATTTTATCAGGTTATGACTCGCCCCCAGATATTTGTAATACGATAATTGGATGATGCCACGAATACGGAAATAATGCATGCTTTTACAACTTTTACTTCTGCTTAAAACATAACCAAAAAAAGATGATAGCTTGCTCCTTTGCTGCAATGATCATATTAGACTTTCCTCATTAGGATGAAGACTACAGAAGATTTGAAGAGAGGTTGATTTGAAATTAAAAAGGAATTAAGGGAATAAGGTTGTTGGGAAAAGAAAAATGAGACAAAAATCCTAGCTATATTTAGCACTTCTTTTGGTTCTGTTACATTTCACATGTGCTAAGTATAAGAGTTTTGTCTCATTTTTCTTTTGCCTCCAATTCCTATATCCCACCAACTTTCTCGTCATTTTTCTGTACTTGTATAGTATGGAGTTATATTGCCTTCACCATTTCCTGGAGGGTAATACGGTGAAGTGCGTGACTTTTTGAAAAATGCACAGATATCATCCATTGCAAGGTTTACCTGACTTTGATGTTCATGACACGTGCCTACTATGGCCCCCCCCCCCCCCCCCCCCCCCCCCCCCCCCCCCCAGAGGACTGCATATCGGCTATGTCACCATTGCATGCACTGGGCTGACTGGTTGTGCAATGAGTGCAGTAAAGGGGGACCACGTGTGCATTTATTTATGCCATGACGATTTGATTTTTCGTTTCACGGACTCCGCCGCTCGAAACTAAAAAAAAAAAAATTAAATTCAAAGCCATTGACCGCGTGACAGGAAGTTTATTACGAATGGCGTACTTAGGTTGCATAGTAGTTTGTGCCACTACAAAAGAGGTTGTATTCCCTCGGCGTATACATAAATGTGAATGAAAGGAGACGTTTGGCGGCTTATTTGATCGCACAATGGCAATGTCATGATCGACTGTCGTGAACTCTCCCTCAGATCTCGGCGCACATCACATTGTAGACTTGGATACGCCTACCCATGTTTGCCAGCAGTTTGGCTGTTACAATGTCCGTTACTGCGTTACTCAAGGATCAGAATGATAAAATAATATTAAACAAGTTTACGGTATACACCCTTAGCATAGGTGAAACACGGAAATGGTTTGTTATCAGCCGCGCTGCAAAATTAAATTCACTTTTTTTTTTTTGCCGCCGCCGCACACCCGACGCTTCGTCGGGAATCCACTTATCAATTCGTCGTGGCCTTAACATATATTGTCACGTATTGTATAGCTATATGTATGTAATGTATCTTGAGCTAAGGGGCAAGGAGAGACTTACTACGTATGTGATAGGGAGTTTTATGTTTTTCTATTTGCCTTTGAATGTTGCGTGTTTCTTACTATGCGATTCAAGTTTGCACTCCTCTTTTATACGGAAATTCCCCATAATACGGTAATTTATTCGAATAATTTCGCTTCACGGAACAAGGGTTGGTAAAATAGTTGTAGTATAAAAAGCACAGCTAGGGCTTGATCTAGTCAGTTGAACTTCGTTATTACAATAGAAGGAGTGATCGTACAATGTCAACGGAGATAGCTGTCGAGACCACTGATAAAGAGGCTTCCATCACTAGCGATGGACCTCTCGCTAGTCTGGATTACCTCACTCTAAAAGTTCCATCAAGCGATACGTGTCCTCAGGTCAAGTCGGTCCAAGTTGAGTGCTCATCTCACGATCAAGGGTGGGCCAGCGACCCTAACGCCATCTCGTATTCTTGGATTGATCTTCTTGTGAGAAACGATGCAGGTGATGAAGTTTACCGGGAAGAGCGGATGTTTAGCAACCCAGTGGCCAACAAGAATTACTGCATGTATGAGAAAACATTCGACGAAAAATCTTCCGTCGTCCAAAATCTGACGCCGGGATGTGAGCTGGTCCTTGTCTTGAATGCCCTCTACCCAGGTTGGGGCAACTATGCTAAATATGCCCGCCTTTCCATTTACTCCTAAATCAGGCTGACCACTTAAACCGGGAATGCTGTCTGCCTGTGTTGTGGTGTGTGTGTGTGTGTGTGTGTGTGTGTGTGTGTGTGTGTGTGTGTGTGTGTGTGTGTGTGTGTGTGTGTGTGTGTGTGTGTGTGTGTGTGTGTGTGTGTGTGTGTGTGTGTGTGTGTGTGTGTGTGTGTGTGTGTGTGTGTGTGTGTGTGTGTGTGTGTGTGTGTGTGTGTATGTGTGTGTGTGTGTGTCATTTTGTTAATGGTTATTTTTTGATCAACGGGCATATATACATTTATTAATTGAATCCATTCCTGTTATCTGTTCAACTATGTACATGCATAACTATAGTACATGCGGCTGCTAGAGTGTCCACTGATGTGCGTGCCAGTGGTGCCACGCTTAATGCGCCTATCATATTGTTAGGCACGGGGAACAATAGTTTGGCTAACCTAAACCACAATTAAATACCATAATTCGGTAGACCTCATTAAATACACCTGTAAATGGTTAGCCGGAATTACGTATGTTTCCTGGTAAGGAAATGATATATATACGTACGGAAAGATGATCTTTTATATGCGGTGAAGGAAGTGTTAAAGCAAAGCCATGCAGCTACTAATTTAAATTGACCATATATGTTATATAATTCCGATTTTTAAAAACAACAGAAACAATAATAACTACAACTTTAACTTGTGCAAGCATTCAAGATTAGCGCCAAGCTCAAAGGAGGGAATCGAAATGAATTTCACATTAAGATTATTTGATCCTTAACGCAAGTATATGCAGTTCTGAACAGCTCTTCCGGATATGTTTTAGAAATAACCTGTACTGTAACGAAAGGTCGTTTCAAGCGCATGCAGTACCAAATGTACGTACCTTTCTTCTCAAACCTGGCACAATCCAATGTACGAAGACAACAGAACCACAAGACACAAATCCACCGTAGAGTCGATAGAAGAACACCGATTTGTCTTGACCTGTCTGATTTAAGCAACGCACGCGCACACACACAAACCACACACATACAACACACACACACATGCACACACACACACACTCACACCACACACACTCTCACACACACACACACACTCACACACACACTCACACACACACACACACACACACACACACACACACACACACACACACACACACACACACACACACACACTCCACTTCCTTAATTCGATGAATCCTGCACAAGTGAATTCCACCGTAGCATTTAATACCACTCGGCGTCTTTACTTTTTTGCCTCGTGTAAAACTGGGCAACTTTTGGCCGAGAAGCGTATGGAAACATTGAGCACCATTACACGACCATAATGATCACTAATTATCCGTTATCTCTCTGCCTATCTAGATAAAGACAAGACATAATTTTTACTTTGGGGGCGTCTCCAAACTATTTTGGAAAAGATAACATCATCTTGACGTTAGGGGGGGGGGGGGGGGGGGTTCAGGCACGTGACCTTTTCAGAATTAAAAAATGGCTTCCGGATTCTCACAACCTTGGATATCAATATCAACTGCCTATTGGACCGGCCCAAATTAGTATGATCTCTGCTAGTGACAATAAAATATGTCGAGCTCTCAGTCCAAAGTATGCAATGCAAGCATCATCATTTCCACTTCACTCTTGTGCAACAGAAATAAATGTACAGCAAGTCACTCACTAACATTATATACTTTGGACGATGCAATAATCAATGCATTCCATTGTGATTAAGAATGTTTTTAAGATAATATATTATTAAATGCTCATGATTGTAATTTTATTTTAAAAATCCGAATCCAATAACAGCACAACCAATGCTATATATTAACAGATTGAGTTATGTCAGGTCCTTGCGATGCCAAATATAATAGTAATGATTCAATTATTCCTATGTCCTTTCAACAAATATTTGGTTGACTGTAGTAATGTTATTTGATCATGAATTACATCCATTTACATAAAAAATATTGCAGTTCACCATCTAACCAATTACACGTGTATAGCAAATTATTGCTGTGAAAGGTTTGAGGTATGCTGTGCATGCATACACATGCAAATTGAGCATGGTCAGGTGTAATGATGGAGGGTGCGTGGGTGGTTTGTGTGTGTGTGTGTGTGTGTGTGTGTGTGTATGTGTGCAAATGTGCAGTTCGTGAGTGATAAAGGATTCTTTTGGAACAGGAACATACAAAGCAATCAAGTATTCATATACAAATGTAGTCAAGAAAAGTCCAATTGGTTGCAGCTGATTGAGGTTGCCCCATCTGCTTTTATAGATCTCTTCAAAGCCAAACGTCAAGCTGCTCAGTAGATTCAGAGTCTACAAAAAATATTCTGATCATACAACACAAATGACATAACAGGCTGACCTGACAATGGTAAGTTCCCCCCCCCCCCCCCCCCCCCCCCCGTCTGGGACATATGGGGGATTAGTGGATTTGATGGGCTAATCAGATTATTGTGGTACGCATTTGACCCTAAAACACGGGGATTTGACTTAGACAGCGGAAAAAGTGCGACCACCCCCCCCCCCCCCCCCCCCCCCCCTCTTTCCGGGACATATGGGGGATTTGACAGGCTAATCAGATTATTGCGGTACGCATTTGACCGTTTAACGTACACGGGGATTTGACCTCGACCGCGGAAAAAGAATTTTTTATCGTAAACCAACGTGCTTGTGACCTCCCCCCTATCGGCGTGACTTGGAGCTCAAAACTTGTGACGACCGTGGTAGAGCACATAGTTTGGTTTCACGGTAGGTACGCAACATCATACCTAGCCTGTGCCGTATCCAAGGTTCAGCAATGCACCCCATCAGGTCTGGGTCGCTATTCTCCTCACTCTTGTTGTCCTTGTCTGGCTTCTGCCCCTTCTCTGAATCGTACAAGGCAAAAATACACTACCTTCTAATTAGAGCACACCACCTACTTCTTCCTCTTCTGTTCCTTTATCAGTAGCCTTGTCCCCAGGCTTGCCTTTGGGTTGCTTACGCTACACCTTGCGCTGAATTAAGACTTCGAACTGACCAAATACGAACTTGGAGCAGACATTGTGCATAGGGACGTACCTTGTATTGCCGTGATGAATTCCTATGTAATATATACACATACCTGTATGCATTGCTCCTTTTTAGTTTCTCACTATATAAACAATCTTGTCTTGACCATCTTCATCACACATGACAGAGACTTCTACCTACAACGTATCCAAGAATTATGTCTGATAGGTTGAACACTTATAATACATTTATAATAACAACAATAATAACAATGGACCAGATGTATCTAATGAACCAAACTCAAGGACATACCTATTCCAAAAACTTTATGTTACGGTGCAGAATGGCAATGCAGCTCCTGTCATGGGGTGTGCTGGTTTAGATTTAGATGCAGTGTAATTGTAATGTTATTGAACCTTGTGTTTCTGTACCCCCAAGCCTCTATTAACCACGTTATTCAAGAAAAAAAAATGGACCAGTGTATGCAGTAAATAATAATACAACCAAATCAACGACAATGACTTGGTATGATACACCCATGCGCATGAACACAAGAACTGATTCGGCAGCCGCCTCTGGCTGGCTTGCGCCCTCAGCAAAAGAACAGTTGTTCAAACTGCTGATTGCGCATCACAGCAACAAGTTGACAGGATGCATGGGAGGAGTCCGGAATGATTCAATAAACTCATAAAACTGCAGAAGGAATAAATATATAATTTAACTCTGTGCTGTGTTCAATCACTGATAATACATACGTATAATATTCTGATTTCATGGCATAAGGCGAAGCTGTATGCATTGATTAGAACAACACGCACGGCTATGACATGTGTTAGAGCTGAGAATTATAGCGCACGCCACAGTGTTGTAGGGTACCGCGAGGCGTAGTGCTCCGGCACTAGAGCAGGCAGCCGTGAAATGAGCATCATGTATACGCGCGCTGAGAGCTACTATGCCGCTTCACCATGAAAGTACTTAAATGAGCTTGCACTCAATAGGGAGCAACAAGGCTTGCCGTTATAGTAACGTTAGCCGGAAAGAGCGCGCGGCACACTTCGTCCATAGGCTATTTCGTATCATGTCAGACGTGCTGTACTAACAACCTCTCGGGAGCTAAGCTGGGAGACTATCTCACAGAAAAACGAAGACGTAAATCATATTTTCATTCCACAAGTGATCGGTTTTTTCATATCTGTACCAAAGTGATAACAGTTTTGGTACAGATATGAAACAAAAAATCACTTGTGGAATCATCAATTGTGTCCACTACTGTCACACAAACACCTTTTCAAGCCCCTCCGCGAGTCAGAGTATTAAAGAAGATCCCGCGTTCTTCGCGCAATTCTGCGGCAGGGAAATTGTCTTCCATCTTGGACGATGTAGTGTCAGCTAATGACATATCGTCCTGGACGCGCCTTCTATACTTTGCCAGCAGATGCCTAAAGGTACCTAAGCACGGTGGTCGCCGTTGGTCATTAACCACTCAGTTTAATCGCCAACTTAATGATGAATGCGACGAACCACTAACAAGATTCAAACCCTCCTGCGGCCCCAAAATGATGAAAGACAATACCGATCTACTGGGGGATAGAGTATCAGCCAAACTCGAGGAAGGTGACTTTAGAGGCGCTATCAGGTTAGCCTGTTCAGATGACACCTTTGCAGATCCTGATGCTACCACCATAGCAGCATTGAGATCCAAGCATCCAGCTGCACATCCTGAAACGACTTTACCATCACCTCCTGATCATGATGATTTGGAGGGAGTTCTGTCTGTAAATGAATGTGATATCAGACAAGCTATCCGTTCCTTTCCCAAAGGTTCTGCTGGTGGCCCTGACTTGCCTTCGCCCCCAACATCTGTTAGACCTTACCAGCTCCACAGCTGGTCCAGGTGGTGTGTCTCTCCTCCGCAGCCTTACTGCATTTACAAAACTTGTCCTGTCTGGAAACACTCCTGTCATAGTTCGTCCCCTTTTGTTCGGTGCATCATTGGTAGCCCTGAAAAAAAGAGATGGTGGATTGCGACCAATTGCAGTGGGATGTACCTTTCGTCGTCTAGCTGCTAAGTGTGCTAGCATGGCAGTTATGGAGCGCATGGGTGCTTTACTATCCCCGGTTCAACTTGGGTATGGTACTCCGCTGGGTGCAGAAGCTGCTGCCCACTCAGCTAGACGTTACCTTGCTAACCTACATCCAGATCATGTCATCCTCAAGCTAGACTTCAAGAATGCTTTTAATAGCATAAGGAGAGATAAAATGCTTGAAGCTGTTAAGCTACACACCCCTGAGCTGTTCCCCTTTATCTACTCCTGCTATTCAACCTCTTCTTCCCTTTTTTTTCATGACACCATCATCAGTTCTGCTGAAGGGGTACAACAGGGTGACCCTCTTGGTCCTTTGTTGTTTTGCCTTGTAATCTTTCCCTTGACACAGATGTTACATTCTGAATTTCGTATATTCTACCTTGATGATGCAACTTTAGGTGGCAATGAAGCAGATGTATGTGATGATTTTAAGATGATTGAAAGAGAAGCTGCTGCCGTTGGTCTGGAGCTTAACCATCACAAATCAGAACTCATCTGTGCAGATCAAGCTGGTCTTGCTCTTTTGCACCTGGCACCTGACCTTTGTAGAGTCAGGCCCAACACTGCTACTTTGCTGGGCTCACCAATTGGTTCATCTGTTGATGAAGCATTGCTTGATAAAGTGGAAGCTCTCAGGAAAATGAAATCTCGCCTCAGTCTCCTGAGCAGCCAGGATGCCTTGATTCTGCTCCGCCACTCATTTGCCATCCCTAAGATTTTGTACATCCTCAGGACAGCTCCTTGTTTCTCATCTCCGTGCTTGGCTGTTTATGATGCTGAATTGCGCAGCACTCTGAGTGAGGTTCTGAATATCGATTTTTCTTGCGAGTCAGTTTGGTCCCAGGCTACTCTGCCAGTCTGTTTTGGTGGTATTGGGGTTCGTAGAGCTTCTCAGCTTGCACCGTCTGCCTTCTTGGCCTCCGCTGCTGGTTCCTACAACCTCATCAACCAAATTTTGCCTGCCCGGTTTTCTGACATTCCATACACAGCTGTTGATGCTGCTGTTACTCAGTGGAGAGAGGGTCACAACTATCCACCTCCTGTCTCTCCTTCATCTTCCAGACAAAAGGCATGGGACCTCCCTCATGTGGAAGAGACATATGATCAGCTCCTGCATGGTGCCTCTGACGCAGGTCTCGTGCCAGGTTACTGGCTGCAGCCACTAAAGAGTCTGGGGCCTGGTTGCATGCCCTCCCTGTCTCTTCCCTAGGCCTGCGAATGGATGATCACACAACCAGGATAGCTGTTGGTCTTCGTCTGGGTACGCCACTTTGTCAACCCCACATCTGCCACCACTGTGGAGGTCATGTTGATGCCCTCGCTACTCATGGGCTCAGCTGCATTAAAAGTCAGGGTCGTTTTTCAAGGCATGTTGCTATCAATGCCATTATACATAGGTCACTGGCAGCAATAAACGTACCATCAACACTTGAGCCCATTGGCCTGTACAGATCAGATGGCAAGCGACCTGATGGTTGTTCCATTGCCCCATGGAAGTCTGGCCAGTGTCTTGTTTGGGACTTTACTTGTGTGGACACCTTTGCAGCCTCATACATGTCTGATGCCACAAGGGAAGCTAGAGCTGTAGCCACAGCTGCTGAAGCCAGGAAGAAGGAGAAATATGCTCTGCTGTCCAAATCCCACCATTTTGTCCCAGTAGCAATAGAGACCTCAGGTGCCCTTGGCCCTGATGCTCTCAGTTTGCTCACGGATATCAGCAGGCGTCAACAGAGCATCACTCATGACCACCAGTCTCTCCCTTTCCTTCTGCAAAGAGTGTCCATTGCACTCCAGCAGGGCAATGCTGCCTCTGTAATGGGCACCACAAGTAGTGTTTAACTTATATAGAGTGTGTAATTAATATAGTGCATGCCTCTGTAATGTTTGGAAGTAGCGTTGTACCGCCCATGTATATACTTTTATGTAAATTATTCATAAATTTATAAAATGTTTAAAAAAAAAATCAAAATAATAATTATGAATTTGCGTCTTTTATTTTTTGCTGTGTCTGGTATGTCGTGATTCAATTTAATTTAATGCACCTGCCAATGGTAAGTGCCCCCCCCCCCCCCCCCCCCCCCCCCCCACCCCCTCTCTCTCCGGAACTAATGGGGATTAGTGGGAACAGACTAATCAGATTATTGCGGTACGCATTTGACCATACACGGGGATTTGACTTCGACCGCGGAAAAAGAATTTTAAACGTAAACCAACGTGTTTATGACCTCCCCCTATCGGCGTGTTTTGCATCTCATAACTTGTGACGACCTTGGTAGAACACATTCACGTTAGGTACGGTAGGTACGCAACATCATACCTAGCCTTGCCGTACCCAAGGTATCAGGTATGAAACAAAAAATCATTTTGGAATCAAAATATGATTTGCGTCTTTCTTTTGCTGTATCTAGTATATGTCGTGATTACACAAACCGTGAATTAAAGTCCGCGACACCATCGAGGAAGTAAACGTTGATGGCTTCTTAATGAATAATATTCAATTCATGCCCACAATACTGCAATGTGTAGAAATCTACCATTTATGTTGGCTATAAAAATGAACCTTGTGCAGCGTTGCAATTATTCAAAACATTCAAGTTAACAGGGGGTACTTTAAAAATATTAATTTCATTCGTCTATTATTTTGTACCGCATCCAAAATAACTGAAGAATCATATTTTGATTCTACATGTATTGATACTGACCTCGCAATATCGCTATTACACTGTCTGTTTGATTTTCAAGAATACATTCTTTACTTTTTAGCCTATTGCGCTTTTGTGAGTTTTTCTGATGACGTGGGCAGCGAGTCAGATACGGACGCAATATCATACATTCATACGTATTCGGTAAACATTTCAGAGTGTTTTCATGTGATTTTCATTAGTGACCACACGCGCTACTTGTTAATTATCATCAATAAATAAATAATTGTCCCGACATTAGTATTTAACTCACTGAATTTTTTATAATACGAGATGGTCTGCGGAGAATAATGTCTATGCCCTACTATTTAGACCCCAGACACCTTTTATAAAAAGTGTGCATAATTCGATGGTGTCGCGGACTTTAATTAATGCACCTGTCAATGGTAAGTGCGATCCACCCCCCCCCCCCCCCCCCCCCCCCCCCCCCCCTCCCCCCCTTCCGGGACATCTGGGGGTTTGACAAGCTACTTAGATTATTACGGTAAGCATTTGACCGTTACGGTACACGGGGATTTGACCTCGACAGCGGAAAAAGACATGCTTGTGACCTTCTCCTATCGGCGTCTCTTGCAGCTCAAAACTTGTGACGACCTTGGTAGAGCACATAGTTTGGTCCCACGGTAGGTACGCAACATCATACCCAGCCTGTGCCGTACATTCGAACGGAACAAGAACAAGCATGCATGCGCATTAAATAAAAAACCAAACTACTAGTACAATTATAACTACAACTCTTTTATAGCGGCACAATATCAGGGGTATATCTACAAAGGCTAACGCGCATTCGTTTTGAATATAGCAGGAACGAAACCGTAGGTTATAAACATGTAACGGGACTGGGTCGACACAGCAAAAAAACGCGTCGAATCAATTCTTGATTTTCAATTGATTTGCCATTTACATTCTGGTACAAAATGTTTACATACCTGGTACAAACTGTTAACAATATGTACCAGAATGTAAGTGGCAAATCAATCGAAAATCAAGAATTGATTCTACGCGCATTTTTTTGCTGTGGTCGAGGAGGGGATCATTTGATTTAATAAATGTCAAATCCCGCATACGTCCCGGAGGGGGTGGGGGAGTCGCAGTTACCATTGAGTTACCATTGACAGGCCCATAATTCTTCACTCCCGTTGTCCGCTCATTTCACCATATGATCAAACTCCACCACTAGTCATATAACATTTCACTGCTTGTGTGAGAGGAGAAATCATTACAACGCTAATAGTTCTTTTGAATGTAATTATTTGTGTTGATATGCAAATGTGTGAAGGTCTTGAAGCATCCTTTGTCAATGCTTAATGCACTTGTCAATGGTATTGGTAACTGCAACCCCCCCCTGCGGGACATATGGGGGATTTGACATTTATGCCCCATTGTTGGGGACTAATGACTGGTCAAATGACCCATCCTCGATCCAGTCCCGTTACATGTGTTTGATACCTTTTATAACCTACGGTTTCGTTCCTGCTATTCAAAACGAACGCGCGTTAGCCTTTGTAGGTATATACCCCTGATATTGTGCCGCTATAAGAGTTGTATAAGTTATAATTGTACTAGTAGTTTGGTATTAAAGCGCATGTTCTTGTTTCCGGTATGGTACAGGCTAGGTATGATGTTGCGTACCTACCGTACCTAACGTGAATGTGTTCTACCAAGGTCGTCACAAGATATGAGATGCAAGACACGCCGATAGGGGGAGGTCACAAGCACGTTGGTTTACCTTTAAAAATCATTTTCCGCGGTCGAAGTCAAATCCCCGTGTACAGTCAAATGCGTACCGCAATAATTGCAATAATTTGATTAGCCTGTCAAATCCCCCACTAATCCCCCATATGTCCCGGAGGGTGGGGAGGGGGGGGGGGGGGGGTGGGGAGTGGGGTTGCAGTTACCACTGACAGGTGCATCACTAGCTTGTTAGGAGGGAAAGGGGGTGGAGGGTGGGGGGGTGCAGGGGCGGGGGGCCCCCTTTCCTATATGAACAATGACGTAATGCATACGGCAATCTATGCGACCAAAGTAGTGTACCGTTCAATACTACACGGCTCCAATGAAGCTGATATAGGTACCGTCATTTTTACGCACGCGAGGTTGTGTAACAAAAAATTTGCGCGCGCCTCCTTTCGTCATTATGGACCCCCCCCCCCCCCTTCCTTTTATCCTGCATCCGCCCCTGGGGGTGGGGGGGCACTGAATTAGCGAAAGTGTTTACGCATGCGCAGTGCAGATATCACCATTTAATCCATAAAAGAAGAAGGCCCTGCTGTCGTTTGCATTGGTTAGGTGGTGTAGATAACTTTAACAGTTAGGTTCATGAGTAATAATACAACGCTAACAAGAAATGACAAGGTGAGGGTGAGCAAGTTTGTGGTTCATTTTCATATTGTGTGTTTTGCTGGGGACATTACTAAAAGATGCTAATAGGGAATTAAAATAGCTAGCTGGAATGGCCAACTGACTCCTTTTGTATGCTTTCTGTGAATGTATAGATGCGTTACATAATATTAGAACTATCTAAACAAAAGGGCTAGGCTGCTAAGTAACAAAACAGGCATCTTGACCTAAAGTAGTCACTCATTACGTAGGCATCGCATAATATATATAATGCGAAAATGCTTACATATGAATCTGGTAAGAGATTAAGCCTAAAGCAAGCTTAAGTTCTGCTTAAAGGTCTCTATAGTCATAAAATACGTAGAAAAGGAGTCACTCGGCCATTCAAGCTAACTAGTTTACTTCCTTTCATATAGGGTCTGGTAGCTGGCTTTGCCCTTTTGTTTAGACACTTGTAATATTAATAGGGACTAGTAACGTACTCTGTGTTGTAGTGTCCAGATGTTGTGGGAGATCAGAAGTGGTGCCCGTACCTCCTATAGCTGCTAGCGCTTATCTGGACAGCCCAACGATACTCGCTACTAGGGTGTGTAACCATTTTTCAGGTTATGTAGGTTAATCATTTATTCGCGATTACCTATTCGGTCGACTATGCACTTAGTAGAATAGAAGATTACCGATTTCAGAATTTCCTTTAGTCCAAATAACCGATTCTGTTTTTCGTAGTCGCGATTAGTCGATATTCGTCTCCTTCATATGCAGAAATCGGTAGCAAATCGATTACCTCTTTTTATATGCCCTTCGCATTTCAAAGGCATTCTAACGGGTTAATTAACTAATCGGTAAAAAGAAACATTGTGATGTTATCAACACTTAGTCGCACGTCTGGGGACGCGGCTGAAGGTAATCATTATCTCAAAATACGCGCAGTGGGCATGGCATTTGAAACACGTTCGCACTTTCTCTGCAGTACTGGTCACCAGGAAAGTGATGGTGTTCAAAAAGACACCCTATAGCATGTGTTCCATTGCTAGTACATAGGGGTAGTGTAATTTGAATTTGTGCTGAACTTATAAGTACTAATGGTTCGGATTTATTCAAAACAAAGTTAGACTTACACATATTTAAATGTATGAAAATTGGCCACTCTTGAATTTTATTAACTAACCGCAAGTTATAATACATTTGCCACCTCATTTTTATGTGTAGAAAGGTTGTAAGATGCAAACTGTGCAAAAATATATATATACCATTATACATTGAAGATTTCAGTTCGGGAATGCAAAACATAGCTTCCCATAGACATGTACACAAAATCAATGTTTTCTGACCTAATTATTGTATTCCTCTGTTTTTTATAAATTAAATCTTAACGAAAAATTCAGTTGCCACCCATTATTAAGATTTGCAAGCACATTGGTACACGTTTTCATGCCATTTGTTTTTTCCATTACGTAGACTTTTCTAGTTCGGGGAGCCTTTGAACAATGTTCGGTTACTGGCGCCGCCATCTTGAGCATTACTGAATAAATGGTTGTCATAACAGAAACACGGCTCGCTACATGTATGTAAATGTACATGTAGCTTACTAAAAAATTCTAATTAGGTTTATTAACTCACAATGTTAACGAACTATTACTGGTCACATACCCGCTTGGCAGGGCAGATCCAGTATTTTGGTAAGGGGCCGGGTTTCGAATTCTATGACCTGATAAAATTAGCCCTGGTTGAGTACTAAAAAGGGGGTGGGGATGGGGGAGGGAAGTGGGGAGGGATTAGAACTGAGACGCGATTCGCCGAAGTGGGCTAATTTTATGCCGCAAACATCGCTTCATATAACCGTTCAAATTTGTCCATCCCCGCGGGTCCGCTTGGGTAACATGTCACTTATGTGAACAGTCTGCTTTGCGAACAGCTAATTATAAACGTCTGTCGAAATTTGTGACCTGTCAAAATTAGCTACCACGCCAGCTAGCGTGTACAGTCAGAGATAATAAAGTAAACAAAAACATTCTCTACGAGAAAGTTGGTGGGATATAGGATTTGATTATGACATTGGTGGTGTAAAAAGCAAGGAAACAAGGTCTTATCAGAAGGGAAAATGTCATAGTCCTATATTAAGCACATTTCTAGGGCATGTGTTGTTTGTGTGCTAAATATAGGACTATGACATTTTCCCTTCTGATAAGACCTTGTTTCCTTGCTTTTTACACCACCAATGTCATAATCAAATCCTATATCCCACCAACTTTCTCGTAGAGAATGTTTTTATTTACTTGTTTTCTTAATTTTTTTTTCATATATTATATAAAAGCGAGTCCTCCAGCCGATTCTGAAGCTATTGGTGAAATTTTCATCGCTTAGGAATGTTCCTGTCCTGAGTTATGCGTTGCCAAGAAGGAGAAGAAGAAGAATGAGAAGACGACCCGCCCCTTGTTCCGAGACTGGGTACGAGGACGGGCAGTACACTCTTGTTCTCAACAACCACGCGGTTCAGCGACATGAAACAAAAACGAAACTACTCATTTTTGACTTCTAGATCGATTGCTAAAACAAGCTACACGATCCGATCGTCGGGAGTGTTGTTACAGACGGGTCGCGTTTTTTTAATGACATTCATAGTCGTGGTCAAATCCTATATGGAAGTTTCTAACGAAACTTCCGATACCGGTAAGGGAAAGGTCGTATATAAATAAAGACAGAACGACTAATTAGATAGCGCTGTTTAGATTAGTCTTAGTCTAGAAGTTGTATATTGAAGTTTATACGACTAGAGGTAAAAAGCTAAGTCATCGTTGATTCATATCGCAGACATACAAATTGTCTGTTCAAATCCGCTCGTGGTCAGAGCACATATACGAGGGACTAGGTTTATATGACGGCGGATCCCCCGCTTTTAGATCTAGAACGTTTTTGAAGCTGATCCAGTTCGATTATTAATCAATGTTCGATGATTAATAACTTATTTCTTGCGTTGATCGCTCACATTTCCTGCATGCAATACATATTCGCAGATCACCTTTGCACGAACATTAGGCCGGTTTATTGACAGTGTCACTTTTAACCTGGAGTCATCAATCTATTCAACCATGCGTATTTGATCATAAATAAGCAACTAATCTTTGTCTTCGTGGCTCTAGAAGGAAATGGAGGAGTTTGATGGACAATAATGATGGAGCTGGGCTCACCAGTTACATGGACTAAGTTGTGCAACCCGTTTTATGTTTTCTTTATACTTCTTGTATGTATCTAGTACAGTGATCTATAAGGATTAGTATGTTTTTAAAAGAGTTTTAGATTTAAGAGACTAGCGTGTTCATGGTTTATGATAAACCATGTTATATAAACTGAACACTTATCCCACTACATCCGTTATGTATATATATATGAATTTTGAAGGACGAAAGGATATAGTGGTAGTAAACAGATGCCAATACCTGACCTTTGTTATTGTCATAACCAGTATGGCTGCAAGGAAACAATGCCTGCACACTATCTGCTGCACTCTGCATTGTATCCATATACCATGCACGAAATGAGTGCACCTTTATAATTATACAAATATATCAGTAGGTGCACCTGCACAAATTATGCAGGCCTACTGATTATGCATACAGCGAATGCACATGCATCCAAGCATCACTGCAATTGGTAGACCTGCACGGGCAGCAAGTTAGTTCTAATCTCTTAATTCATCATGCATTTTCCATGCATGCAATTGAGAGCTGGTTTGACTTTCTTCGCGTATATGGGTAAATTGCACTTAAAAGCATTCATTCGCAGCGGTGCAGTCATGTTATCTTGCACCGTATTGTCTTGCATAATGCACAATCTTAATAAATCGCACTATGACTGCATAATTGGATCACAATCTACCGCATGCATGCACGGATAATGCTTGTAACTAGTAAAACGAATAAGAAAAGCGTGGAAATTGTAACTGAGCGTTTTCCGAGGTCACCAGACTGTCAATAGAGTCCTATATGAGCGTTGAAACAGACAACCACTTCGAAAGTAATGCCGCGAGTGCTACTGACAGAGAGAATGACATGAGGCATATCCCACGGGGCACGACATATCAAGTATTATAAATCCACTGGGTTCGAGCAAGGATTGTAATAGTTTATAATCCTTGGTTCGAGCTACTACCTAGCTGATTCAAGTAGACAACATACTGCATGTGTGCACGCATGATTTCTGAATATTTGAACCTCCATATTCTAGCATGCAGAAGTCCCTATCAGCATGCGTTGCATTATTTATTTATCAACTGACTTTTCAATCCACGCACATACACTGTATGCGTGGGCGTACCGCAGTAGTATCGTAGTGCCACACCCATATACTTAAGTTTTTTTACTATTCAGTTACATGTGCACTTGAGCAAATGTTTCGTCGGTAGAGGTCATGAATTATTAAAAAGGCTATATTTATAATATCTGGCGTCATCTTTTAAATACTTATATGAATAAATTATGCGTGGTTGAAATTAATTTATTTGTCTTGATTTTAGTAAAATGGTGCTTAATGCTTATTTCCTGAAAAATGCATATTATAATCAAATCGAATTTTAGAGTATACTAAACATCTTTGAAATTCAATGTGAAAAAAAAAAAAAAAAACAGGATGACCGCGTATGTATGGGCCATTTCTGGATATGGTACTCTTTTGCACAGGTGACAGGTGTCCAAATACTTCGGTCCACTGGCTCTTTTCCAGACGTTCGGCCATGACATTCTGAATATCGTACATGTCTCGATTGGCAATTTGTCATATGCGTGGAGCGGTGTTCCACCATGAGGTTTCTAGCTGGCACTAACTCTATTAAATTGTATATTGAGGGCGAATAATGGATATAACTGTCAATTGTAGCGGATGAGAATGATACATGTACGCATTTTGTACTAGAAAAGAGCGCAAGCTGACAAACTATTCATTATCGTTTTTATCTCATTAAACTAAAATCTTACTTGTCCCATACTTAGTACTGTGTGCGTTGGTAGCGGGCAAACAAATAGCCACGTGTTTTTAGGTGGGAAAAAAAATGCTTGGGTCACAATCCGCCCCCATTGGATCACGGGTTTGGCGTAACATTGGCATACACATCGTTCCCAGTCCCTGTGGGTACTATCTTTGTTGTTTTGGTTGGCACAAGCAAGTGATAAAACTGGCTATACTTGTATTAGACTTGAGAAACCGTGATTTATCGTTCCATTATTAAAAAAGGACAAACCTGGGAAAACCTAGGTAATCGTTGGCAAATTAATAGTGCATTAATCGCCAAAATCAATTTAATGTTTCTAATAACCGATTTGCAAATTGCTATAAACCTGAAAAATCGATTGGACTTTTTTTTCATAGTCTAAATAATCGATTTTGATTTATAAAAAAGGTTACACACCCTACTCGCTACCTCCATATGTGGTAGATTAGGTGTGACAGAGAAGCTTGAAGCGTGTAGTTTGGGCCCCTAACGGTTAGAGCGGGGTAACCGACAGTGTAGCGACCTCCCCAAGAACGGGGACCACCTCAAAAGATCATACTAGTTGCCACATAGAGTTGGCAGTGTCCAGATGTTGGTTAAGAGAGGAGTGAAGTGTGTGTGGTGTGGACCTGTTGCATGTATGTGGTAGTATAGTTAACTAGGTCCCTAGACATAAATTTGTGATTGAATTCACTATAAATAATTACTTTTTTATTTAGAACACAGAGATGTTTAGTTTTGAAAGATGTGTGCCAGTACCTGAGCAAAGTGGTAGAGGGTATGGTGGTGGTCTAGTGGAGGTGGAGGGTAGTGTTGTGTGGGGAAGAGGAGGACTAGGAGGACAAGGAGGAAGAGTGTACAGGTTTGATGAAGTTAATTCAAAATGGGAGAGAATGGACGATGTTGATGTTGCGGCCACACTAGCAGTGTGTGGAGGAGAGTTTGTGACTATTGGTGGTTTTAAGGGTAGAACATATGATAATGGTGTGCATAGTAAGGAGGTGAAGGTGCGCAGAGGAGGGAGGTGGACCTCCATGGCTGAGATGTTGGTAGGGTGTTATGGGTCATGTGTAGTTAGTGTAAGTGATCATAGTCTGGTGGTGATGGGAGGGCAGGGTGTTGGGCCTAGGACCTTGAATGTCGTTCAGGTGTTTGATGGTTTGACGTGGCACATGGGACCACCACTTCCTCGGCCATGTGCGGCCATGTCTGCAGTGGTACATGGAAACCTGGTGTTTGCGATGGGAGGAGGTGCGGACATGGAGCGGGCAGTGTGGTCTGCCAACATCACTGAACTGGTGAGCCACTGAACATTGTGTAGCATCTCTGTCCCTATGTGTAGCTACAACATGCTATTGCACACCCATCCACGTTCAGTGTACACGCACACATGCATGTCAACACCATGCCCACAGTTGACGTGTGGATGACCGTTCCAGCAACTCAAGGCACACGCACACACTAAGCATCTCCATCGCATACTCACAAACAATGTATGCAGACGTTAGTGTGTTGTGTGTACAACATATTGCTTGACAGCTATACAGATAGCCTTTGTAATTGTGTTACCATCTCCCCCTGTACCCATGCATGTACACATACTCCCTAGACTACTGCACACATACATGGCAAACAGCCATCTGTCTGGAGAGAGCTACCAAATGTACCATACTACAACTCATCGGTATGTGTGATTGATGGTGTTCTACTAGCTATTGGAGGAGCAGAGAGTGTTGGTGATGGATCAAAGAAGACCTCTGCTATATATGCATTTGATCATAATGATCAGAAATGGCAGCATGTTGGAGACTTGCCATTTAAGTGCTCATTAGCGGACACACTACTTCTGTCAGGTGGAAAGCTGTTGATGGTCAACGGGAACAGTAAGCAGGTGTTGAGGTTCACTGCGGAAGGTTAGTGATGTTGTAATGAAACTGTTGCTATCTGAGTATTTCCAGGTCTGGCTAAGCTCTTCATCACACCAAGCCTAACAGAAGCAGATGAAAGGTATGTTGTGCTGTAGGACAGCAGTACTCACTGCTGTGGTATTTTACATTTCACTTCTGTACAGCATAGTGATGTATGGTATGTATTGGCTACTGGGATGTATGAAGGCGTACCTGGGGGTGCAAGTGGCTGGTCTTAGCAAAGGCTACTGTTGTGTGTAATTCACTATAGGTACATGTATGTGTGGGGGTTTACCAGGATATGTGCCCCAGGGCGTATGAAGGTGTATCGTCTTAATTTCAGTTGGAGTTTTATGATGGTGTGGGTGGCTTCACTGTGTGTGATTGGAGAGATGTGTGTTATGCTTGGGTGTATCGGTTAATATTATGTAACTAGAATGAATCATGCGTGAACTGTTAAAAGTTCAACTGTCTATATTATTTTTTAAAAATACAGACATTTCAATGATAAAGCCTTGAACGAGGGATATGAGGAAACTTCATTGACCAACCTTCTCATCACTGGAGCCGCTGGTGTTGAAAAGACTGATCCCAAACACCTCCTTCTGCAGAAGGAACCTCCAGAGCAACCTGCAGGACCACTAGGTATGATATGGACATTATCCTCTACGGTATGTTTGTATGACGTGCCTTAATTGTGTATGTGCTGTGCTCAATGGCAATGCTGGGTAGTGTTGGAAGGACCTTTCTATTATTTCTTTATATTCAGATTTACAGCAACAAAAACCAAATTTGTAGTGTATCTAGTATTTATTGTATTGTATCCTGGTTGGCACACACAAAGATTATTGTACAACAAGTATAATAGAAAAAAATTAATTGCAAGCAAACTAAAGAACTCATTGCATACCTATGATCATTGGAGGGTACTTCATTTATACAAGTAAATAAAAAACCTTCTCTATGAGAAAGTTTGTGGGATATAGGATTTGAAGGCAATGGTGGTGTAAAAAGCAAGGAAACAAGTGTCTGTAATTGTAAGCGAAAATGTCATAGTTCTATTATTTAGTCCGTTTGTAGCATACACTAGGACTATGACATTTTCCCTTACTATTACAGACCCTTGTTTCCTTGCTTTTTACACCAAAATTGCCTTCAAATCCTATATCCCACCAACTTGAAGGTTTTTTTTATTTACTTGTTTCATTCACTTTTTCTTTGTTCGTGCACATTATTCCGGTGCGTAATTGATGATGCGTAATTGATCATAATTGATCCGTAATTGATCCGTAATGTTCAGCCACCAATGGGCTATTTCATTATTTTATTATACACTCCTACAGATGACAATAAATGGTGTCCAGGGGACTACATGGAAGGTTAATTGTCCAGGGGGGTGGAACAAAACAGAAGCATGTCCAGGGGGGATTTACAAGTCTGTCCCGGGGAGGTGGAGACATAATATAAGCTTGTCCAGGGTGCTTTTATATATTGTCCCGGGGGGGGGGGGGGGGGGGGGGGGGGTACGTTTGCCATCTGTAGGGGTGTGCGGTTAAATAATGGAGTAGCCCAATGTTATATTATATTGTAAACCAAGCTTAGTAAGAGTAGGTAGCTACATTTACATCACAGGGAAAAAATGCGTATAATCAAGTTCTGATTTTACAGAGAATTTTTAAATCGTCTGAAAAATCATTTTGTGATCTTACATAGAAAATCTGATGCGTGTGATTTGTGTGTGATTCTCTGTAATATCACACAATGATTCCAAAATGATTCCACGTGTTTTTTTCCCTGTGCATACCTTTGAATAACTTTATCGGTATTACTCTTTCGATGGCCTCGTTTGGTTTTGCCAGAGATCATATATTATATGATCTCTGGTTTTGCAGAGTACGCTTAGCCTTCCCGTACCGCACTTTCTTTGCCAAGCGAGCAAATTCAGGACAATAACGTTGCCTTTTAGCGGACCGTTTCTTTTCTGGGCGTTCTTGATACCGCTCGCGTTCAGCGGACCGTTTCTATTTTGGGTCTGCTTGATACCGCCATTTTTGCTTTAAGATAATCTAATTATGCGTCTTATATATACCGTATAGTCGATTGTTTACCATATCGACTTTTTAAATATAAAAGCGGCTCTTCCAGCCTATTCTGAAGCTATTGGTGAAACTTTCATTGTTTATAAGTGTTCCTATCCCAAGTTATGCGTTGCCAAGAAGGAGGAGAGGAGACCATGTTCCGGGACTGGGTACGAGGACCGGCAGTACCCTTTTGTTCTCTACAACCGCGCGGTTCTATGACATAAAAAAGACGAAACTGCTCATTTTTGATTTCTAGTTCGATTGCTATAACAAGCTAAACGATTCGATCGTCAGGAGTCTTGTTAGGGACGGGTCGCGTATTTTAATGAGATTCATAGTCGGGATCAAATACTATATGGAAGTTTCTAGCGAAACTTCCGATATTAGTCTCAATGCTCTAGTAAGAAGTCGTGATTTTGGCTGTCATATGGGGATTGATACAAATACATTTGTATATTAATGACAAGTCTTAATTTTTTTAACACCCAAATCACTGTTGCATCGCAGGTTTCCCCCCTTTCATTTAACCGATTTAATTCAATCCAGACATATTCTAGGTACCTTTGCTTAATTAGAATTGATAAGACCGTATATGGCTTTTAGGCTTTTGTGTATCAAAGCGTAGCATCGACTAAGGCGAGTACTCAAGCAAATTCTAAAGCTATTGGTGCAATTTTCATTACTTAAAAGTGTTCCTGTCCCGAGTTAAGAGTTCCTAAGAAGAAGCAGAGGCAGACGCAGAAGCAGAAGACGACCCGCCATTATTTTTGGAAGGGGAACGAGTGTAGCGTGCCAGCGTGGCTCTCGTGCTGGAATGGCTTAATGAGGCGCGCCGTACGGACAATTTAATTCATAAATCATGAATTTTGTACCCGCGAATCGACTAACTATGAAATTTTCGCACGAGCCATTATGACACGGACAATTTATCATTTCATACTTGAGTGTCAGAATGGCTGAGCCATTCTGGGAAGACCAATTGCATTACTTGAGTTTTAGAATGGCTCGAGCCACTCTGGCACGGCCAGTTACTATTTTTGAATGCCATATATGTGTCATGTATTACATTTGTGTATGTATGCCTATTGTAGTTAATTGGTTAGTGTGTATAATTGTATCATGCATGCGCAATCCAGTGATTGCTCCTTTTTCTCTAAGCGTTCGTTTGGGGCTGAGCGTCTATATTGATACACTACAATATATGTGCCAAGACATTCTTGCAAGGCTATGTAGTTACTACATTTGAGTTACTATATACTTAAGTGCCAGGAATGGTTCGAGCCATTCTGGCACTGCCAGTTATTATAATTAAGTGCTAGAATGATTCGAGCACTTCCAGGTACAATATTTGAGTGCCATAATGGCTTGAGCCATTCTGGCCCGGCCAGTTGCATTACTTGTGTGCAAGAACTTCATGCTACAGCCATTCAGGCTGCACAACTGCCATTTAGTACTTCTGAGTGCGATAATAATTTGAGCCATTAATTCTGGCATGGCCAGTTGCACTTCTTGAGTGCCGAAATGGCTCGAGCCATTCTAGCAAAGCCAGTGGCATTTCTTGCACGCAAGAATGGCTCGAGCCATGTTGGCAATCTATAATAGTAACTGGCTTTGGCAGGATAGCACGAGCCGTTCTTGCACGGCCAGTTAAGTGCCATGCAGAGTGGCTCGAGCCATTCGGGAACGGACAGTTGCATTACCATGAGTGCCAGAATGGCTTGAGCCATTCTAGTACGGCCAGTGGCATTACTTGCGTGCTAGAATGGCTCAAGCCATTCTGGCTCTGCCAACAATACTTGCGTGCAAGAATGGGCTCAAGCCATTCTGGCACTCCCAATAATATTTGAGTGCCATAATGGTTTGAGCCATTCTGGCACTCAAATTATGCAACTGGCCGTGCCAGAATGGCTCGAACCATTCTGGCACTCAAGTTATGCAACTGGCCGTGCCAGAATGGCTCGAACCATTCTTACACTCAAGTAATGTAACTGCATGCCCATGCCAGAATGGCGAGCCATTCTGACACTCAAGGTAATGCATCTGTTCGTTCCCCAATAGCTCGAGCCCTCTGCATGGCACTTAACTGACCATGCATGAACGGCTCGTGCTATTCTGCCAAAGCCATGCAGTTACTATATTAGAGTGCCAAAATGGTTCAAGCCATTCTTATTCTTGCACGCAAGTAATGCCACTAGTGCTAGAATGGCTCGAGCCATTACGGCACTCAAGAAATGCAACTGGCCAAGCCATTCTGCCTTTGCCAGTTACTATGATTAAGTGCCAGAATAGTTCGTGCACTTCCAGGTACAAAATTTGAGTGCCATAATGGCTTGAGCCATTCTGGTCCGGCCAGTTGCACATTACTTGTGTGCAAGAACGGCTCAAACTATTTCGGCACTGCCAAGAATATTTCAGTGCCATAATGGATTGAGCCATTCTGGCATGGCCAGTTGCATTTCTTGAGTGCCGAAATAGCTCGAGCCATTCTAGCACGGCTGGCATTACTTCGTGCAAGAATGGCTTGAGCCATGCATTTTGGCACTCTAGCATAGTAACTGGCTTTGGCAGAATAGCACGAGTCGTTCTTGCACGGCCAGTTAAGTGCCATGCAGAGTGGCTCGAGCAATTCGGAAACGGACAGTTGCATTAAATTTAGTATAGCTGCATTACTGCTTGCATATACATGGCCGTGCCAGAATGGCTCAAGCCATTTCGGTACTCTAGTAATGAACTGGCCGTGCAAGAGTGGTCAAGCCATTATTGCACTCAAATTTAGTAACTGCATGGCCGTGCAAGAATGGCTTGAGCCAACTGGCACTCAAGTTAAGCAGCTGACCATGCCAGAATGGCTTGAGCCATTCTTGCACTTGAGAGCCAAAATGCCTTGAGCCATTCTAGCATGACATGCAGTTCATTATTGGAGTGTCGAAATGGCTAGAGCCATTCTGGCATGCATGGCCAGTTGCATTACATAAGTGCTAGATTAGCTGGAGCCACTGTGGAACGGATTTGAGCGCCAAAATGGCTCGAGGCGTTCAAGAACGGACAGTTACTACAAGTAAAGAAAAACATTCTCTAACGAGAAGGTTGGTGGGATATAGGAATTGGAGGCAATGGTGGTGCTAAAAGGAAGGGAACAAGGTTTTGAGAAAAGGGTAATGAGACAAAAATCCCATGTTTAGCACTTTTCGTTCTGTTGCATGTGCTCTAACTAAATATAAGACTTGGCTGATTAGCACCTGCATACAACTTAGCCATTGCATGGCAACTCTTCAATTTTTGATGCTATTCTAAATAAACTCATACTTCATGATCGGTATAAGAAGCAAAAACTTTGATTTGTGCAGCAAAAATTGCTGTCAAATGCATACACTTGTGGTTTCGTATCTCATTTACAACTGTAAAGAAAGGTTATATGGCAATTGCTGCCCTCCACTCCAACCACCTCGCTTAACATACCTTCCTTTCACCACCTCCCTTAGCACACCTCAATTGCCACCTCTATTTTCATTAGCACATATATTATGCGTATTCTAACTCACCACTACTGACCTTGGAATCTTTTATATTTTAGATGACAAAGTCATTGAATCAAGGGCTGATAATGGTACTCACATACTGCTTCCATCCGGTCCACCTCAAGGTAACAACCGCCTGCACACATCCACTCCCACCTTCCTCCAATTATCGGAAGTCTCGCTAGAGACTTCCATATAGGTTTTGACCCCGACTATGAATTTAATTAAAATCCCGCGACCCTACCGTAGCCAGTGCCGTTGAGAGGGGGGGGCAAGGGGGTAAGCTACCCCGGGCCCCGCGGCAAAAAGGGGGCCCCGCGATTCCTAAGAAAAAAATTGTTCGACAATTCTGACTGCCAATTTAAATCCTTTTCATGTTTCATGTTGATGCGCTTTTCACGCACAATTGCGAAAAAAATTCGTAATGAAAATATTATACTTTTAAATGGTTTTTGGCGATAAATAGAATTCCGGCATAGTCCTGTGTCAGGGAAGCCACTTGTGAGATCCTGCATGGTCAGCATGTATAAATTCCAGTCGTTGTCGGATGAAGACTTGACTTCGGCTGTCACAAGTTTCTGCACAATGTACAAGAATGACGTATCCAAAGAAATGGTGGACGAGATGATGTTGTTAAAGAAGATCAGGCATGCCAATCTTGGAGACGTACAGATGTCCCCTTTGCAGTTGCTGAACAAGCTGCATGACTTGCGCCTGGAATCTTTGTTCCCCAACGTTTGCGGATATTTTGCACCTTGCCAGTCACCGTGGCATCTGCAGAAAAAAGTTTTAGTCAATTGAAGCGAATAAAATCATACAGCAGATCAGCAATTCAATGGCTCAGGAACGACTACAAGGCTTAGCCCTGCTTTGCATTGAATCCGAGTTAGCAAAGACAATAGATTACGATTCAATCATTGCCACATTTGCGTCCAGGAAGGATAGAAAAGCGGCACTGTGAGTCTGTGCAGAGTGTGCATGGTGACATCGCCGATTCGTTCATTGTAGTTATGATTCATTGAACATTATGCCATTGAACAGTCCATAGCATTCAAGCTATTTATACTATTGATTGGACCTTAATTTATTCATGTACTGTAATCGTGTCACTGCAATTTCATTTGTCGATTGATCAAAATTCACGGCCAGACGAAATTTAATCGCTAACATGCAGATACGTAATTTTAGTCCATTAATATTATTTATAAGTATTAAGGAGGGGGCCTCTCGTGAGAGTTATTACCCGGGCCCCAACCTGGCTCTCAACGGGCCTGACCGTAGCTTCGCTTCCGACGATCGGATCGTCTAACCTGTTGCGGCAATCGATCTAGAAGTCAAAACTGAGTAGTTTCGTTTTTGTTTCACGTCGTAGAACTGCGTGGTTGTCGAGAACAAAAAATACTACTGTCCTCGTTCCCCTTCCAAAAATAATGGGCGGGTCGTCTGCTTCTGCTTCTTCTTCTTCTTCTTCTTCTTCTTCTTGAGAACTCATAACTCGGGACAGGAACACTTTTAAGCAATGAAAATTGCACCAATAGCTTTAGAATTTGCTGGAGGACTCGCCTTAGTCGATGTTAGGCTTTGATACACAAAAGCCTAAAAGCCTATATACGGTCTTATCAATTCTAATTAAGCAAAAGTACCTAAAAAATTTCACAATACGTCTGGATTGAGGTTAAATGAAAGGAGGAAACCTGCGATGCAACAGTGATTGGTTGTTAAAAAAATTAAGGAAACAAGTAAATAAAAACATTCTCTCTGAGTAAGTTGGTGGGATATAGGTTTTGCAGGCAAATAGTATACTGGTGTAAAAAGCAAGGAAACAAGTTTTATCAGAAGGGAAAATGTAATAGTCCTATATTTAGCACAGAAACAGCATTTGCCTTAGTCGAAGTGTGCTAAATATAGGACTATTACATTTTCCCTTCTGATAAAACTTGTTTCCTTGCTTTTTACACCAGTATACTATTTGCCTGCAAAACCTATATCCCACCAACTTACTCAGAGAGAATGTTTTTATTTACTTGTATATACATTATATCCACTTCCATTACCTCCCTGGCAACCATACCTTGTTCCATCCATTGAACAAACATGAACATGAAGGACTGGGTAGTACTGGGTACCCTTAATTTAGTTTAAGCTGCTTCACTTCTTTACCTGGTGCTTTGCTACATTTTGGAACGTTTTGTCAAATTGTCGTGTTTCTAGCCCCGAAACTCGTAAGGATTTTTATATTAGAATGAATCGGAGTGAACACACAGATACAGTGCAGAACACGTGCACATAACACACATATATAGTGGGCTATTCGAATGTTCTAGAACAGAATCCTTATGAAGTGCGAATCACGGGATTACATTAGCACATACAAGTGTTCAACTTTGAGCTCACACAACACAAATACAGATCGGTTTGGGATCAGAAAAAAGCTTCATCCTAATATTAATGTCCTACTGTGGAGCTGGAAGTGCCCAGGTCCAAGGATTGATTCAGCTTTCATGCCTAACCTGTAATCCAATCACATGGTTTGTATGTCTTATTTCTTTTTCTACATGAACCACTGCGCTTGTAGCTGTGGTAACATGGCTGTTACTATTATGCGAATTCATGCCACCCCCACTCAGGCAGTGATAGTGCAGGCTATGTGGGTTAATACATAGTATTTTGCTCACCTATATTTGAACCAGTTTATTCCAAAGGCTGTTTTGTTTGACTACAACAGGTGAACAAAGATTCAGGAATCTATGTCCTCTCATGCACTACATGTATGTTACTAATTTTTAATACCATACCCATGGCCTAAATTTAAGTTGTGTTAATTAGCTAACCCATTGAGGAAGAGGATTCAGTTTAGAGGATCAGAAAAAAATCCTGTTCGATAACTGCAACATTGCTATATATCCCTGTTGTGACTATATTGTGCAAATGCTTAACTTACTATTATGTACATTTACAGCATCCAATAACTGCAGTGGGGAAATTAAATCTATTATTACTGATCTATTTCAATCCATTAAGACAGGATGGTATCCCTTTCAAGTAATACCTTCTCAATGAAGTACTACTTACAAATGTATATTACAAATACCACACAAGGTACGAGTTAAGGCACTTAAGCTTTCAGAAACCACAAATCAACTGACACATTAATGATGTCACAAGAAATAAAATGAAATTGTACATGCCTCCATCCCTTCTATTATTTAACCCTGTCTCAGTATTAAATTACTGCATACGAGGGTTCTGAATGTTGTACATCAAAGCAACAGAATTATCGCGAAGTGCAGAGGCAACAGCACGTCAGCCTACTTTGTTCCTTCACTTCCACCACCTCCCCCTTAGCCCACATCGAATAGCCACAATTCTACTTCCAATTCAAACTACATACATAGCATTTGTGTACTTCTTATTCCAGACATACATCATAGTGACATCACTTTTACTGAAAAGGACAGGATCGGAGATGGAAGCCAGGCAGCTGTGTACAAAGCATATTGGATTTCTAAGAATTTGAATGTTGCAATAAAAGTGTTACTTGCAATTTCAAATGCTGGAAAAAGAGAGGTTAGCCATTTCATCGTAGACCTGTATTGCAATTGCTGACAAATATTATTCTTGAATTAGATTGACACACTGAGCGCAGTGAAGCATAGAAACATTGTACAGCTATATGGTGTATATGAAAATATGGATGGAAAGGTTTGCTTAATACTAGGTGGGTAATAGTGCACTCAGTCTGCTGAAGTATAATATTAGTTGATTGGAAGATAAGGAAAAATTATGCACCACACTCGTTACTGCTGGTCAGTTGTGTACACAAAGCAGCCTATACTGTATATCTGCTCCATACGTAGAGTATTGTCTTCCACAATACCATATGCATTTTGATGGCTTTCCTCAATCGTTGTATTTTGACCCGAACATATACAAAATTCTTATAACCAGATATATTGTTGATGTCTCAAAAGCATACCTAATTCAATTGTGCTGAAATTCTATAGTTACTTTGTTGGTAAAGGTACACGAAAGGCCAGTACGCTATTTTACATACTCGGCAGACATAGTGTTACAAAGCACATGTACTATGCATCTCAAAAAGGGATTTGCATTATTGTGACAGGGAATGATTAAACCACTACCAAATAGTTGGCAACTACCATTCCTAGCTGAGGCATGCTGTAAAGCCACCTAATAATCCAATTGCTACCCTTGAAAAACTCATAATTTAGTCAAAACCATTAATATTCCTACAGCCACTGTACGGCAATTTGAAAAAAGGACTAAATATTGCTGAGATTACAGTTCAGTTTTACACACGTGCTAGCTGTAGCTTCTACTAGTGAGTTCTATTTTATTACATACTTGCAAAGATCCCAAATTGGTACGAAGCAATCCGTTCAGTTTTAGTTTGGCCTTTGTAACATTTCTGCCCCTTATAACCGTGTATTCAAACGATAAGTAGCAAAGTAAGTACACATCTTCACCCATCCAATGACATAAATCCTACGGGAATCATTAATAATGCAAATAGGAATCCAACCACAATATGTTATGTTAGGGGATAAGATCAAAACAACGGTAAAGCTCTAGAGCATGAATAAATTGCTGCTGGTCGATCTGGTAAATTTTTGACATCAGTGTGTGTAGCAAGTGTTACAAATGAGCCTTCCATTTCAGTTTTTAAAAATCATAATTTGGGACATAGGTGCACGTTTATTTGTACGTTAGATAAACACCCATGTGCTCAATTTGATGCATCAAATACCTTCTGAAGTATATCTGCAATGGTTAGAAGTATGATACAGACAATAATCAATCACTTGTCTGTCGTTGCTGAATAATTAGTCTAGAATGCATCTACCAGCTGTGGGGAATTCTAAGATATAAAAGAAGATATGTTCACCAATGAAAATATAATTCAACATCTGCCACTTCACCCAAGTCTTTAATATTCGTTAGGTGGTATGGCATGCTTGAAAAAAGGTAGCAATTCAACGAGAGTAATAAATGAGTAGCTATATGCAAGAAACGTCCAAAATTTATATCAGGTTTCAAAAGACTGTTGTTATCAAGACGTGCTGTTGTAGGTGAAACAAGATCAACATGAAAAGTATTCATTTGCAGAAGGAAGTTCAATTTCCATATAAGATTGATATGAAGCATGGACGTGTAATGAAACATAATTATTTGATTCCATTCCATTTTTAAATTATATTGCTTATGTTCTGACAAATAACATGTGGTACAAAACTTAGAACTTGCCCAGACATCCTTGGATAAGCATTTGAAGCAATGCACTCCAAACCTTGTGACAAGTTTGAACTGGTCAATGCAGATTGGAGAAGGTATATTTGAAGCATTCTCACCAGAGGAATTGGGGATATGGAATTTTTTTAATAGGTATGAAATACCTTCATCATGGCGCACCTACTGCTATAGTACATGGAGATTTGAAGTCCTTAAATGGTATGTAATGCACAATAATTTTGAAGTCATTAAGAGCCATCACCAATTGTCATCATACGTGAACGTGTAGTACTTGTTCATCCTGGTAATACACTTAAGGTTAGTGGAATGGCACATCTATAATAATATTATAATGTATGGCATTCTTAGATTACAGATTTTGGATGTGCAAAGTTTCAAACTGGTAACATGTCTACCGTGACTAGACGCACTTTGCAATGGTGTGCACCTGAGGTCAATTATTCATGTTTATATTTAAATCCACCTCATATTTTACCACTTACAGGTATTTAACAATGGGAAGCATTCCGTGGAGTCTGATGTTTATGCTTTTGGCGTGTTATTGTGGGAAATAGTCACGCACGATGAACCATACAAAGGCCTGAGTGATTTTCAAATTATGGGCAATTTGTATCAGAATAAGGTACACATGCATAACTTAATTAACTGTTCTGGCACTGCATGGGTTTTAACAGCACCTAGAAATTCCATCGAAGTGTCCTGAAGTGTTCAAAGGACTCATGCTACAATGCTGGGATGTGGATCCTAAGGTACTTAGTGATACATTTCACATGTGCAGATGGATTGCATCACTGCTACATAATACAGTATTGTTTTTTAGGCAATAAATTGCCCAGCACTAAATCGGAGCTAGGATATAAAATACACTTATTAGCACGTGCTTTGCATGCAGTATGGTGATGCCAACATGTACTGGTGTGCGCAATTATAGTGAGGAACTTTACAAGTATAAGCGCAATTGACATATTGTTGTGTCACATGCAATGTACTTGGTATTTATTATGTAGATTTTAAATTACTTTTGCCCAAACTAAGTCTCACAATATTGCAGCTGTTGTGCAAAGGGGTGAATTGCAGGTATGAGGGGGAGGGGGGTGTCATCTTTGGAACCTAAAGGCTCCTCCCCCCGCCAAAGTAACGAATAACTATGTCACAGATAGTTCTTACAGCAATCATACAAGGGACAATGTCATAGTATGGCCCGTACACGCTGATTAAAGAAGCAACCACATCATATAGTTGCTGGGGAGTGGGTCTGAGTACAAGATTTCAATGCCCAAAATGCAATGCCAGCAGCCTTTTTCTAAATTATCTATACAAAGTTGTTGTGGGATGTTTTCAATTTTAAGAAGTGGGGAGGCTACCACCCAGACCCCTTCCTATCCTCCTAGGCACTCTCCCTCTAATGAATATCGTTATTAGACCTCCTCCCCCCCCCCCCCCTCCAACTCCTAAATCCACCCTAGCCACCCTATATTTCAGTATCATCGATAATATGTTGAATGATATGCCAATATTAAGTGCGCTAAATTATGGAGTAAGCTTGAAACAGTCAAGACAATCATACATAGTCAAAAGCAACATTTGTACAGGGCTAGCACTGTGGCTGCATATGTGCACCAACTAGTAGCTAAATATAGAGTTAAAAACACTTTAGAGCTATCATCATGCAAGTAGTAGCCGAGCACCTTGAGGTTATATTGCACAAGATATAAAAAGGGCTCCATCGGAACCTGCGGAAGCAGGTTCCATATAGAATTGAAGCCATGAACTGAAATCATTTTAAAACGTCTCGTATATCATGCACACTACCCTTCCCAATGACTCTTCAAAATATTTGGGTGTGTCATCTGTTGTGCATGCCGCTATCATTAACTCCACACACTAGCATCATACACGTTCATCCTACAGAGCAGGTACCAGCTACCTATAACTAGTTTGCCTTGAACGTAATGTATTTTGAAGCGGTGGGCCCACACCCCCTCAAGAGAAAAAACCTCCATGAGTGAGGAAAATATACTGCACAGCAAAAAAAATCGTCGAATCATTTCTTGATTTTCAATTGATTTATCCCTTACACTCTGGTACAAAATTTTTACATACCTTGCGCAAACTGTTAACATTATGTACCAGAATGTAAGTGACAATTCAATTGAAAATCAAGAATTGATTCCATGCATTTTTTTGCTGTAAGCTGCTCTGCTAACACTATATAACATTACAACATTGCTTGTAATTCTTTGTCCGCATGCTTCTATATGACACAGGTTCCATATGTTGTCTCCTCACCATGGTGATAAACCTTATAACTGCAGCACTAACCATGGATAGAAGAATACCTGGATATGAAACGCGGAGATCATTGGAAATGATCCGCGTTTCAGCACATGACACAAAATATCAAAACCTTACATGTAGATACAAATTTAATCACTATATATGTACGTGTGCTCCCTTCAACTAACTGGGTAGATGTGTCTCAATTCTATCTAGCTTGCCATTTCCGTGCACGAGAGGTACCGAAACATATATCGGTCCGCGGATGGTTAAATGAATATAACCAGAGATATGTGATATAACACACAAAACTAGAAGACATTTGCACATAACGCACAACTTTGGTCTACCTTTGAAGTACGCGTTCCACACATAAACTCATTCTTAACATTTAAATGCAAAATTGGACTTTGCTGCGTGTGTCTAACCCACACACTATAGGTACCGAAACACGATGGGTCCGCTACCTGTTCACAAAGCAGTTGTATCCACACGCTGAAGCCCCTTACAACAGATATAGGTTCGTTCCACAGAGGGAATAATGCAATGTTTTGCTTATAGAAATGAATGGTTGGAAGCTTTTCTAATTTGAGATATATGTTCCGAAGAGGCTAAAATGACAGATACGGTACCTACGTAGAGTATGCGTAGTGAATTGCATGAACAATAGTCACTAACCTGGAAAGTAAGACTAGTGGGAATACGAAGAATGCCGAATATAACGATTTTTGTGTTGAATAGCAGTGAAAGTTGGAAAAAAGGCGTACGCTACAAAAGGGTTCATCGAAACACTGTTCGCTTCAAAGGGTCCGCCGCCTTCAATTGACAATTCAATGGATCACGAGAGGCGTTTTATATCCAGGTATTCTTCAATCTATGCACTAACTGAAGGGGGGGGGGGGGGGGGACGGGCGGCGTACCGACGCCTAGATTTATTTACTCCAAACACCAGACACACTTATTCCAAACTACACGTGGCCCAATATCAGGGCTGCCGTAGGCCGGCTAGGGGTCTGGCCTGAGGTCGGCCGGCCTGCCAGTCCGGCCTGCCAGGCCGACAAGTTAGTAGATATTATAGTTTATAAATGTCAATCATTAATTTTATTATTTTACGTTATTGCGTTGTCAATCAACGAAGCTTGTCTTTCGGTTTCTACGTATACCTTTTGCTCAGCGGCTCAAACCTGTTTCATACCCGGATCTGTGGGAATACAATCCCGAGGAACTCGTGAGATTCGCGAAGGTTTAGTAGTACTGTAGTAGTGTAAACACATCCGCTATCTGGTCTCATTTCAAGGTCCATACATCAAAGGAGTAGGCCTTCGCAGATAAAGCGTGGTGTGATTACTGCCACAGGCCGTTCTCCAGGGAACACAGCACTTTAATTTGTCTAGACACATTGAACGGCATTACAAGGATGAACAACAACGTGCATGTGTGCAGCAGTCTTCGCAACACAGTTAAGGAATATGATGCTTGGCTCTCAGAGATCAGACCAGTAGATGTCATGGCCTCTTTAGATCACTTGGAATGGTGTAAAATGCACAACACACAATTTCCCACTATTGCAAAGCTTGCTCGAATATACCTGGCTATTCCAGAGCCATCCGCTCCATCAGAGAGCGGAGTGTTTTCAAGAGCCATTTTGATCCAGGAACGACAGCGATGGAACCGGCATGTACTTCCCCAACGGCTGGAGCCATCAATTATGCTAAAGCACAATGCATGGATGCTTCGAAAGAAATAAGCCAATGCTATTGTTCAATGTACTATTAATAATAATATTTATTCGCATCTCAGTATGATTTTTTATTATTTCACAATCGATCATCAGATCTTCAATACATTAATATTTGAATTCTGAACAAGAAGTAAGCTTGATCTGTACATGTACAAATCAGTCATATACTATATGCATGTATTGGCATAATGAGGGGCGTGGTCAGGCCAGACAGGTCAGGCCAGGTCTGTGGCCTGACAGGCCGGCTGGTCTTTGGTAGCCCTGCCCAATATGCGTGCGCATCTCCCACATCACTCAACCAACAGCTATGCACATGGGCAGAGCTTATGCATATTACCATCACCAATCAATAACATGTAGATTTCTCTTCACGCCTTCAACCACTGACTCGATAAATTTAGCCAAATTCATATAGGAACTTATTTCTGTCAGTAATTCATGCCTCAAACAACCGAAAGTATATGACTCGCGTTTGGAGGAACGACAGTGAATCAGATGATTTTCGTCTTTTTCGCTATCGAATTACGATAATACAAGCAGAACGGTTTTGCGTTGGTTCCGTGTCGTAACAACGCGCGCTTTTAGAGATAGATGCCTCCTCCCACCTACATGTAACACATATTATACCCCTCCGGCTCCATCAGTAGATGCAACCCCTACATCCACATTCCGCCGTTTGTGGACTCGTCGCATACCTGGGAAGAGGGGTCTGCAGTCCAATCGGACACCACGTTCACATAAGCCGCTAGTATTTAGTACAAATTTCCAATTGTTAATTGTGTTGCTGGTTATATTGCAGGAGCGAGGGGTGTGAGACTGATACAAATTCAATGGTCTTATTTCAGAATTGTCTAGTTAGTACATTTATGAATTAAGAAATTAAAAACAGATATGAAATAAGTGACAGAAACATTCTCAATGAGAAAGTTGGTGGCGTATAGGATTGGAAAGAATATAGGTATTACAAGGGTCTAATAAGAAGGGGAAATGTAATAGTATTATATTTTCCCCATTTGTCGGACATCTTGTTTTGTGAGTTATGGAATTGCCTTTTATTTAATGGATTTCGTTTTGATTCAACCTCTAATCATTTACCCAGTGGTATTAAAATTATACATTCCTTATAAGATTGGAAGGGTGGAAAAAGAAAGGAAACAAGGGTCTAATAAGAAGAGGAAATGCAATAGTCCTATGTTTCACCTCAAACCACTCCGAACCGCATTGGATCCAGTTCAATCCACTTCATTGCAAACTGGTCTCATTTTGTCAGTGAGCCTCTGAAGCAAAGTGTTACATGTGTAGTTCAAATACCATCCTACACATTATTCAGGTAGCATTACATATGCCCTACAAAGTGTGCTAGAAAGGATTAAATAGTGGTCTATTGATTGCTTACTTCCTGTAAAGTGATCCCTAAATGGTCACTGTCGTCCCAGGTGTCACACTATGACAAAAAGAAATCATAATTTTGAAGATATTTAGTTTTATGAGAGAGGTAATCAAATACAGGAGATTATTTATCTGCCAGCGCACGATACACGTCTGGAAAGTTATGAAGGCTTGCAGGCTCTGAAAGATGGCAATGTGTCATGGTTTTTTTAAATAATTATCCAGCAACACAGTAATAACCCGGTTTGAAAATACAATTACGGTGACAGAATAAACCATTTAATGAATAGACACTTTAGATTAATATAATACGTTGGCTACTCGAGGTCAGGCGCCAAAAGGCTATAAGGTTAGGAGAAAAAATATATGGGTCCCACGATATATTCTTGACGGACATCTGATTGCTGCCATGGTGGGGGCTAGGAAAGATAGAGATACCTCGAATGCTGATCGCCGAAGCTTGTTACTCAGAGATTCCATTAATTTGGCTGACTAGTCGTGAGAGGGTAAATCTTAACTTTTGTTTATAGGCAGCAAAAGCATTGCAGACAGAATTTCGGATATTGTTTGGGCGAAATTTTTTCCACTTGATTTAATAAAAACATTCTCTATACGAGAAGGTTGGTGGTATACAGGAATCAAAGGTGATGGTGGTTTTAAAAGCAAGTGAACAAAGCTTCTGATTAAAAGGGAAAAATGAAAATGACCTATATTTACAGCATGTAGTCATATTGAACTGTGCGTGTTAATATAGGTCTATTTCATTTTCGCTTTTGCCATGCATGCATTAGCAAAAGCGAAGCCATATAATTCATAGGATAAATGTGCCCTAAGTAAACTGGTCTCACGCTTTTATAAGATAAACCATGCACCTCAATTACCAAATTAACGTAAGCAATTTTGGCGTTATACACGCATTTTAAACAGCACATATTAATATAATGCGGCAATATCTACCGCGTATACCCACATCACTGCTCACAAGTCCGTATACATTGCAAAGACATAGAATCCTCTTATGGGTTGATTTATTGCGGCTGAGTGACTGTAATCTCTGGCAAGACTGCGACCCTAACCATAGTCAACTACTGCCAGCCAAGGATCCAACATCCGAGTACTGGGCTTGAAGAAGGAATTCAAGAATGTTCATGTCAATTAAACAAAGTAGCTGAGGCATTGGGAGAACTAGTAACAGATGTATAGTGTAGGATAATCGCAAGCAATATGAATTTCTGTCAACCTGGGTAGTATGTTCTCAGTGTGCATTAATGTGATTAATGGATCCATAAAATTCATATTGTTCATCGAACAATAACCTCGTCCCAAGGCCTATTATTACATTCAGGTTTCGGGTGCAAAATTGCTCATCTAACTTTAACAAAAAAATAGGTCTGAGGACGAGGCTAATTACAGATCATGTATCTCAGGTTGAATATATTTTATGCAGAAACGACCAACATTCAAGATAATTATGAATAAATTGGAATCTAACGGTGAGTTGCATAGGAATTCAGCCATAACAAGATTGTGAACTTTTTAAAAAGAAATTATAGCAATAGTATTATTTTACTTACTTGCATCCATCTTCACACATATAGTGGTAATCAAGAACCACACATTTGTCACTTGAAGCATGTGCAAACATTTTAACTTCACTCTCTAGCAGCTTTATCACATAGATAGATTTATACTTTTCATATCAAACTACCTGGCAATGTGGATCAAAGCCATTTCTACGAGCCTATTACCTGTTCCCACAGATGTCTATTGCAGTGCCTTTCATCATAGTACAACTGTACTTGCTTTTTCTAAGGTTATTACCCAAAGTTATAATTGAATGCCTGATCTCTTCCCCTCCCTCTCTCTCCCACTCCCTCTTCCCTTTCTCCCTCCCCATCTTAATCTCTTGCTCTCACACGCATCTCCATGCACACCACAAATTTGTGTATTGTGAGCATTAATATATTTAACTGCATTGAATGTAATACTGTTTCCACGCTGTAAAAGACAATTGTTTAGCCACACCACATTTTCCTAGCTATGCTCTGATCATGTGACATAGAAAATTAATGCTACCGAACGACACTCATGAGGAAAATGGTATTCAATTATCCATTCTTTTGCTTTTCGCCGAGGCAAAACTTATTTTTCATATGCCTAAAGTTTATATTCAGTATGCGTATTGATGGACACAATCATATCCTTTTAATCCTATCAGATACTTGGCCAAGTCCTACTCCAACTCCTTTAGGCAAGAATATTATAATGCCAAAAATATGGGCCAACTCAGTGACGGTAAATAGTAATGAACAAACTGCTTACAGACTACTGCTAATGAGCATGAACTTTGAATTAATTAATCGAAATGTTACTAGTGTAGCAATACTATTAATTTCTGTACTTATATGCGTAGTTCTTAATATATGAAGCTGATTACTGATGATTGTCTTCAACTACTTAGCCATATAATTACTTGGCAACTCTTTGATTTTTGAAGCTGTCTAAATAGATCATTAAGGGTATACTATGTGAATTCAATGTGTGTCGAGTGGAACTGCTGACTTGATGTAGCAGCTATTTGTGTATGCAGCTATCTTCAGTGTTTAGTGTACCCCTACCAAGGTGGCCTCCTGCATGTGATGTATGTGCATGTATTTATCATGCAGTAGCCCAAATTATGTACTCGTAGTATGCCTCCACTGTATTAGTTGGTGTGACATCTAGAAACACACAATAAGCCTATTATAGGGATGCAAAGAATTTTAATGATTGATATTATAACTTCAATACATACATTCAAGGTCCCCAGGAACTTAATGTTACAGTCTCTGAAATAGCGTACAAATGTAGACACCAATGGTGTACTGCACCATTCCACAGACCCTCTAGATGCTGTAAAAGACAATTGTTTAGCCACACCACATTTTCCTAGCTATGCTCTGATCATGTGACATAGAAAATTAATGCTACTGAACGACACTCATGAGGAAAATGGTATTCAATTATCCATTCTTTTGCTTTTCGCCGAGGCAAAACTTATTCTTCATATGCCTAAAGTTTATATTTAGTATGCGTATTGATGGACACAATTATATCCTTTTAATCCTATCAGATACTCGGCCAAGTCCTACTCCAACTCCTATAGGTAAGAATATTATAATGCCAAAAATATGGGCCAACACAGTGACGGTAAATAGTAATGAACAAACTGCTTACAGACTACTGCTAATGAGCATGAACTTTGAATTAATTAATCGAAATGTTACTAGTGTAGCAATGTTATTTATTTCTGTACTTATATGCGTTGCTCTTAATATATGAAGCTGATTACTGATGATTGTCTTCAACTACTGAGCCATAGAATTACTTGGCAACTCTTTGATTTTTGATGCTGTCAAAATAGATCATTAAGGATATACTATGTGAATTCAATGTGTGTCGAGTGGAACAGCTGACTTGATGTAGCAGCTATTTGTGTATGCAGCTATCTTTAGTGTGTAGTGTACCCCCTACCAAGGTGGCCTCATGCATGTGATGCATGTGCATGTATTTATCATGTAGCCCAAATTATGTACTCGTAGTATGCCTCCACTGTATGTAGTAGTTGGTGTGATATCTAGAAACACACAATAAGCCTATTATAGGGATGCAAAGAATTTTAATGATTGATATTATAACTTCAATACATTCATTCAAGGTCCCCAGGAACTTAATGTTACAGTAATGTGTATGATCATATACCCCTCTGAAATAGCGTACAAATGTAGACACCAATGGTGTACTGCACCATTCCACAGACCCTCTAGATGCTGTAAAAGACAATTGTTTAGCCACACCACATTTTCCTAGCTATGCTCTAATCATGTGACATAGAAAATTAATGCTACTGAACGACACTCATGAGGAAAATGGTATTCAATTATCCATTCTTTTGCTTTTCGCCGAGGCAAAACTTATTCTTCATATGCCTAAAGTTTATATTTAGTATGCGTATTGATGAACACAATCATATCCTTTTAATCCTATCAGATACTCGGCCAAGTCCTACTCCAACTCCTTTAGGTAAGAATATTATAATGCCAAAAATATGGGCCAACACAGTGACAGTAAATAGTAATGAACAAACTGCTTACAGACTACTGCTAATGAGCATGAACTTTGAATTAATTAATCGAAATGTTACTAGTGTAGCAATGCTATTTATTTCTGTACTTATATGCATAGTGTTTGGCCAGCTCCACGCATGCGCTGATGGATGTATTGAAACCCGGTATTGCCCTTTTAGGGACAGCCTGCTTGTAACTTTATATTTGCTATAGACTCTCTCGGCAATTGCACTACACCAGGTTTGATTTGCTAATTGCATAATTATGTTCTTAATATATGAAGCTGACTACTGATGATTGTCTTCAACTACTTAGCCATAGAATTACTTGGCAACTCTTTGATTTTTGAAGCTGTCTAAATACATCATTAAGGGTATACTATGTGAATTCAATGTGTGTTGAGTGGAACTGCTGACTTGATGTAGCAGCTATTTGTGTAAGCAGCCATCTTTAGTGTTTAGTGTACCCTCTACCAAGGTGGCCTCATGCATGTGATGCATGTCCATGTATTTATCCTGTAGCCAGAATTATGTATTCCAAATTATGCCTCCACAGTATTAGTTTGTGTGACATCTAGAAACACACAATAAGCATACTATAGGGATGCAAAGAATTTTAATGATTGATATTACAACTTCAATACATTCATTCAAGGTCCCCACGAACTTAATGTTACAGTAATGTGTATGGTCATATACCCCTCCGAAATAGCGTACAAATCTAGACACCAGTGGTGTACTGCACCATTCCACAGACCCTCTAGATGCTCCAGTACGTCTTGTTGATCTAGCCAAGGTTGGAGGAAACCTTCCACAGCACATGGTTGTGGCAGGTCTACTTGGAATACCACCTGCAGAGGTTGGGGATATTGAAGAACGTCATCGCGATCCTGCGAAACAAAGGGAAGCAATACTAAGGAAATGGATCAACAAGGAAGGAAATGCAGCCACCTTTAGAGTATTGTATGATGTACTGATGCAGTTAGAAGAAAAAGGGTCAGCTGAGAGAATACTTGGTATTAGCAGTAGCAGTCGGAAATAATGTAATAGGATTTCATCCATGTCAATTAAATGTACATCAATAAATGCACGGTGTACTTGCATATAACATATTGGCGAAGTCAAAAATGTGTTGTATAGACCTCATAGATTAATGATTGTAACTCTGTCAGTTGAAATTTTTTGTATGTATGTATGCTTGTACTTTTTAATATTTGTTATCAAATTTTTTTATTTCTTTTTATTCAAGAGAATACAGATACAATAAAATAGTACATTATTAAAAGCATCATACGGCAAATACAGCAGCAGTAATAGTTATTACATATCATTAGACTACATATAAACTAAGTATGTACTGTATGTACAGTTCCACTCTAAAGCTACACTCTTTAACCTGGAACGCAACTTCTAGACAGGATTGCCCTAGCTACTGACCTCACTAATGAAGTATTCAACCGCCCATAAATCTCTGTCAGGACCTTTGCCTTGGGGCAGTGCAGGGAGATTGAGAGGATGGAAGCTAGTCTAGCGAAGGTGTTCTGGGCCTCTTTACCCCAGTTCCCATACGATTCCACTGCCAGAGGAACGCATACCCACCCTAGCTCCTGACACTTCGGGTCATTGGAAGAGTGCTTTCGGCACTCTGCTTTGTTATTTTTTATTTTTTTATTGTTAATTATTATTATTATTATTGATACAGTACAAGCATATAAATACATGACACAGACACATGATACGCACAAAAACAAGTTGCTAGCCTACTGAAGTTCAGGAGGTAGTATGGACCTGGACAGGATCGCGGTGGCATTGGCCCTGACCAGATTCATGCTCAACCTCCCGTACAGCTCATGGATGACCACTGACTTTGACTTTCCCAATGATGTAGCCAAACGGGACCCAAGTTTGGAAAAGAAATCCCTAGCCGTCAAACCCCACGCCCCATAGGACTCCGCAACAACAGGGACACATACCCAACCCAAATCAGCACACTTGCCCGTGTTGGCTTTAAGTTTTCTCTCCTCAGTAGCCTTAGCTGCTGCACCAGCCGTCACTCCCGCTTCCAGAAGGGTAAGTGGGTTAAGCGGAGAAGTGACGGATAAGTCCAGAGCTGCAGGCTTGCCCATGCACCAGTGAGGGATGAGGATGTCTGCTGGACGTGTGTTGCTGTGGTCGGGAGTAAGGTTATGGCCTACTTCTATATGGACACTAAGATGGGCACGGCGACAGGACTCGGCCACAATGTCCCGAAGCCTGTTATGGCGATAGACAACATCCCCACCACGCTTGCATGTTGTGGCATGATGGCCAAGAGGATCGAGACTTTTTTCAGGACACAGTGTACATTGGGTATCACCAGAAGTGTCTAAACCTAGCCACCACTTGACAGCAACTTGGAATTGTGATGGTTCAAGGTGGAGCCCCTGGCGCTCACATGGTGGCATTGATAACCAGGAGGCTGCATGAGGTGACGAGACGGACAGCAAACGAGCCCTGTTTGCAACTGTAGAAGCTTCCACGAGGGAACTGAGAAGTTGGTTATTGAGCTTCTCTGATAACTTGCTCTGAGAGATAGGAGATGACAGGAAGTCCTCAAACTTAATGCTGTCCTCAGCAGGGACTAAACGATTAAACATGTCCACTGCATCAGACAAATGTTAGGAAAAGTCTGGGGCTAATCCTGAGGAAGACAAAGAAGAAATAAAGGCAGCGCTTGCATGATGGGCAAGGGACCTTAAACCCAGGCCACCCCTGCTCAAGCTAAGTTGGGCCTGTTGCCAGGTAGCATCTGATGCATCAATGCCAATAGATGATGAGAAACACTGGCGAATATCCTCATCAAACAATTGCAAAGCATTTCTTTAAAGTGGACTATTATTATTATTATTACTATGGAATAAATTAATTTAAAACATAAGCACTATAAATAACTATCAAATTGTTCTGCTAATTGGATGATGCTACTGCCGGCATCAAGGATAAGATGTGCCGCAGGAGCTAGTTATGTAAGCAGACAATGGAAGTGACTGATAAAGGTAGTATAGCCAGCCTGAGAGGACTGCATGTGAGGTCTTGATTGCAAAAGCTTGGCATTTGCCCGCGATGAGCAGATCATCATCCTGCAACGGTTACAGCAGGTGAGAGATGGAAAATTGTTACCTTTCTCAGACTTATACTGAGAGCTGAAACCTGCACATATACAAGAAGAGAGCATTTAGTACTGAAAAGCATCCAGCATGACATCTTATGACTGATGTTGTAACACGCGGTTATAGATTTCTGCATATATGATTTTAGCAGGGCAACTACTTCTGCTGGTTTGAAAGTAATCTTGTAAGCCAGACGTACTTCGACGTACCGTACTAAGATGTGGACTGGAGACTAGCCCGCGTAGTACGTCTGGAGACATCAGCTACTAATTATTTATTCCGACACTAATTCCAGCAGACCCAATCAGATTACAGTTTACATAATGTCATGTGACCTCTAGCGGTTTTATTGCATTCCTTAATATGGCAATTCTAGACGCTACATGCAGCACTGCAGCTACATTTCTTGGCTATTCGCAGTTGTGTAAACCGAATCGGTTGTGAAACACTTTTTAATAGGGAGAGATGTGTTTGTTACCCTACCAACTGGTAGTATAAGTGGCAATTCCTTCAGCAGAGCTGGCAAGGTCTGGGGGTCAGATGCTGGGGGTCTGGGGGATCAGATGCTGGAGGTGCTAAGTTCTGGGGAGTCAGATGCTGGAGGTAATACAAGACCTTGAAATTCAAGTTTCATAGAACCAAACAAATCACACTGATGCAACGGTACTAAGGTACTAAAACTAAAACAATTTGCTGAACAATTAACGTTTCTGTTTTGATGAATGAGCTTTATTGTATTCCCATGTTGCTTTCTTAGCTTTTTCTAGCTGCTGTTTTGTTGGCTCGAATTTCTCGCAAGGATCATTAACAACTTGTTTTACTTGAATTATGGGAGTGTTCCATCAAGTCCAAGGCTGGGGCAGAATGGTGTCTTGTTCTTACGAACCATGATAAAAACCCTTTCTACTGATGCATTAGAGTGAAGAATAACCAATACTACCTTTGCTACCTGAGCTAAGCGAAGAAATATTAGTGCATCTTGCATAAATGACCCCAGAGAACATCAACATGATAACACATCTTCATCTTCATTAACCTTGGCCTCTTCCCAAACTTCATCGGGAATATCTGCATCCCTCTTTAGCTGATAGCTAAGAAATTCTTCTTGCAGCATTTTCACTTCTCCTGGGCTTGTCAAATGATGTAGATGTGGACAGTGGTGGACAAAGAACTGTACTGAATCAAAACTAATTTGGTCTCTCCTCTCAAAATTCACAAACCTTGCATGCATCAGGATTTCATCATTCCAAGGGTATGTTCTTATAATGTACTGAGTTGTTGTAGTATAGAAGTTGTGCACATCCCTTATAGAACCTCTTCATCTCAGAGTCCCTTATGTCACCGAGTTTGTTAAGTATCTGTTTGGTTATAAAGCCAATGAAGAGGGTTGAATCTGGCAACTGATTGCCTGTTGAAACAAAGCCAACTTTGATCAAGTTCTTCCTTATCTTGGGTGTCCTGGATACACTGATCTTCACAAACTTTCTAAGAATTGTAGTCAAAAAGGACTGTAGCTTATGAATTAAATGAACACATGGAGTTTCTTGCTGAAGGAAATTGTTGATAGAAGTAAAAGTTGGCAGAACAGCATGGTAGAATGTTAGATATACTTCAGTAAGGAGGTTATCAAAGTGCTGCTCAATGCTGAAACCTTGGTTGGGTTTCATCTGATGATAGAAAGTAAGACCTCAACCCGGCATTCAGAGCTCGTTCAACAGCTAGTTCAAGACTGAGCCAGTGGGTTGACACATACTTAAAGACTTCTCTATATTTCACATTACAATAAGTCACCAAATTCAGAAAGCTGATTTTTTGGTTTAGTGCTCTTATCAAACCAGTAGTACAAGTCAACAAGCATGTCTTCTACATCAAAACCTGTTCCCCCCCCCCCCCCCCCCCCCCCCCCCCCCCCATTCAAAAGCTTCAGCACCTTTACTGGCAGTGCTATGTACCGTGTGACATGGGCACCCATAAAATAGATTGCAGAGTTTTATTGCTGTCCTCTTGTTTTAATGGAATTCCTTTTACCAATGTTTACACTAGTGTTATCTACACCAAATGCAACGCATTTCTTCCAGTCTATACCAAACGTTATTAATGCATCTTTAGTTTTGTGTAGATAGCTTCAGCTGTTGATCCCATGGTGAGACCATATCCAACAGTTGTGTCATGACTCTACCTCTGTTCACATCATAGAAGCGTACAGTTAAAAGATTCATTTTTTGTAACCCAGAATCATTTGATCCATCTATTAAAAGTGAGAAAGGTTTATTTTCATATGGTCAACTAAAGACTTCTGAAGGTCTACAGCCAATGCACCATTCAAGATACACGTTGTTTTAGTTCGAGCACAAGAGTACAATTTTGCAGTTGAGCTATATGGAAATATGTCTTTAAACAAAGGGCTTAGATGATCAGTAACGGCAATGGGTATATCATGATGTGCCATAACTGTAGCTACTTTAACCTCTGCTCTTATAACTTTTTCCTGGAGAGGATCAGTTTCGACAAATCTATGTGCTTTTGATTTTCAAGAGCCTGGACATAGCTGCAATGCTTTTTCCCTCGTGCTATTACGTGCTCCCTAAAGCTTTTGACGAACAGCAGATAAGTCCATAGTTGTAGTTGTATATTAGCCCTTTGAAAATTCTTTCTAGACGTCTAGCTGTAGCAGCGAAGGCAAGCGCACGCACCTCTAAAATAACTATCACTAACGGCGGCTTTATTTGAAGGTTCAGCAACGGCATTCTTTACAAGTGCAAGGATATCTGGGCAGGTTTCTATCTGCCTACGTTGGCCAGGCTTTTCAACTACATACGAGGCATCTAAACCGCTGTTGTGCCATGTTTCATGTGACTTAGGATCATATGAATAATGTTTTCATGTGACGCGTTACGTGATTATAAATTCCAGATAGCATGTTCGAATATGCATTAGTGGCCGATGTCACCAGACGTACTACTCGTGCTAGTCCCCAGTCCACGTCATAGTACGGTACGTCCACGTCATAGTACGGTACGTCGAACTACGTCTGGCTTGCGAGACTAGTTTGAAAGACCGATCGCCCGGATCCATAACTCAGACCCATTCTGAATAATATAGGGAAACAATACTATTGGGTATTTGGCGGATCCATCAATCAGTACACGACTGTAAAAGACTATATAGTTCAATAGTGATTGTGTTACGGCTGCAGCGATATATCGCGATAATTTTTGGTTAGAAACATGCATGGATATGCTGAGATATGAGGAAGAATGACGGAGATACACGGTCAACCACGAAAAGTAAAGTAATTCAGCAGGTGCAAAATGACGGGAATACACTGTGCCGTACTGCGTACAAATCATTCACCCGGCGGCCCCATCAAAACTGATAAAGGGATGGGGGGGGGAGGGGGCATCCTTGTTATTATTAGGTGCTTTGACTAAAGTATGTCAATAAATTTCGGAAAGTTGACCTTGCTAATTTAGCAATTTACAAGGCCATGCATGTCAATGGATAATGATGAAAATATATGCTGTGGCCTATGGTACGATGAGCGGGAACTTTGAAGACACATGACAGCTGATCTTAGATGGAGGGAGATACTCAATTTGCAACTAAGTCAGAACAATGTTTCGCTGTATGCCTGCTCCTGCTTGTCTGCTATCAGTCGCCAGCCTGTACGGTTGCAGTAGATTCCAATCCCTCTGTTGTTGAAAATACTGTATTGGTCAAAAAGAGCCAAAGTCAATTTCCAGCATGCGATCTTATTCATATGCACGTTTCTTTTCCAGGTCGCCGTAAAGGGGGCGTTTCTGATTATTTACGTGGTACAGTTATTATGACGACCCATACAGAAAATGAGCTTGTCCTCATTGAAGACAACGACAGCGAGCTAGGAGTGCAGTGAATTGAAATGCTAGGATGCCTGAAGATGAAGATTGAGAATACGTCAGTACTAGTCTGACCTTTCCATATAGGAGTCCTCGCAGCAATTCAGAGCTTTGATTCAGGGCCCGTGCATGGCAGCACGTGATATCACCAGAAAGAGCTTGCTTCCGAATTTTGGGCGCCATGTGCTCTCGAAATAGTGAGTGGACCGATTTCATACGAATGATTTCTCGGTCCCGGAGGATAATTTGTATGCACACGGTGTAATTCGAGATCAACATCGCGCGCGAACTTGCTATATTTTTGTGCGAGATCGAGGAACTCACGGTGTTTGACGTAGCGGAAGTTAAATATACTATTTCATATACTTAATATTTTCAGGTTATTGATAATAGCAGATATAATATATAGGGGGATTGGCAACGTGTCACGTGAACCGTTGAAATTGGCGACCTGCTGTTAATCGCACGTGTCTAAAAGTGTGAAACGGACATCGCAATTCCTTTGTTTGCTGCAACCACAGTACAACAAACGTATCCATCAAGTACGTTATAGTGGAAGATATTTTTTGTCGTTTATGAGAGCATCGAGAATTTGATGCGTGATTTTATAATGGCCTAATTTTACAATGTCAGGTGTGCCCTTTTTTGTAGGATAGCATCTTGTGCATCCGTGGGTTATATATACATATTAACATATTTGTATATATATGCGATCGTTTTCCTAACATATATTTTAGCGAGATGATTTGTTTTTGTCCAATGCGCACTTGTAACGATGCCTATAGCATATTGGGTGTGTAAAACGTGTGGGACAGTTTAGCTGCGCATACAGGTGTGGTGAAAGTGATACTGGCTTGTAGCTCTTTCCTTAAATTCTATAGTGTTCAGGTATTGCTATGTGCTCCACGCGTTTGGTTCACGGCATGTATTTTTTTTTTAAAGGGAATGGGGAAAAAATAAATATTTAGATTGGGGCAACATCTGAAGAATGAAGAGCGCGTGCATCGGAGCCTATGGTTAACACGCGATTTCCTCAGGCCTGAGTGAGTAAGTTTTACGACATCTGCAGGGGCAGATGCAGGAATTTTCGAAGGGGGGGTCACCACAGGGGGTAGGTCGCGCGAAGCGCGGAAGCTTTTGAAATCATAGATTAGACGGGCTGGCATTCATGCAAAATTAACTACTTTTCATATACACGAACATGTACAGGTTTTTTTTTTTAATCCAAAAAATGATATAACTCCATTGTCATGTAAGTATGCTGGCAAAGGTGCCATGAATGCTACGTATGATAAAATTAATGTGCATGCATGCATGCGCATCACGATCATTTACAGTGTTACATTATGATAATACATATATACATGTCAGTATAGTCAAAAAATTGCGACAAAATGATTTTAAAAATCCCTTTGAGTTACTTGTCTTTGTGATAAAGAGTAGAGAAGAGACGTCGCGTGGTTGCTTCCGAATGAAATCTTCTACTACAGTACGACTATCGATCTGCACATCATAATGGATATGCATCAGACACAATGATGACAACCTCTCTTCACCCATATACATGAACGCAAAACGGTTTTCACCCTTCGAAATGAATTAATGCTCTGCCTCACAGCTTGTAACAGGAAGAACACATCCTAGCTGTATGTGAGAGCCCAGACCTATGGGCATGCGCATTACAGAACTGAATATGTATATAAGTGTATTGATCGTATAATTATGGGAGATTCCGAGAATATAAGTGAACCACTGGCCGTGGCGGTCTCGTAGAGCATAGAGTCGGGTCTAGTGGTTTCCATTGCGCAGTGACAGACTGGGGGCTACCAACCAGCTCTGTCACATATATGGTGGCAGCGGTGGGATCTTTTAAGTCGCGACGGGTTTTGTCCGACGCCCGTGCTGTTGTGGATGACAACGCGTTCGGGAAAAAGTTACAAGCAACCTAGAATGGAAGAAATGCAAGGTATGTTAAAATTACTTGTCGAAGACCGCAGGAGGAGAGAGGAAGAAGTTGCGGCGGAAAGGTTGAGAAGGGAGGCAGAGTTCGCAACGGAGAGAACCAGGATGGAGGCAGAAAGGAAGAGACGAGAACTTGAGACGGGACAACAGATGGAGGAGTTGCGAGGACACTTGGAATCCCTTATGAAGTTGGTGGCGGATTCACGAAAACCCGAGGGCGTAAGTCACAAGCGGGAGTTGAGTGTGAAATTGGTGCCGCTAACAGAAAGGGATGATATAGAAGCGTATCTCGTAACCTTTGTGCGCATTATGGCAGCTCACCAGGTTGAGAAGGACTGCTGGCCGCAGTACTTGGCTCCGCAATTAACAGGGAGGGCTCAATTGGCATTTGCTGCTCTACCGGTGGACGACTTGGGCAGCTATGATGCGATTAAGTTGGCCATTTTGCAGCGCTACGATATTACAGAGGAGGCATACAGAAGACGCTTTCGGAACGCTGTAAGAGGAAGCGGAGAGACCAATAGGGAGCTCGCAGTGAGGCTCATGGACCTGTTGGGGAAATGGCTGAAGGAGTGCAATTCGGTGGAGGAGGTATGTGAATCAATAGGGATAGAACAATTTTTCAATACGTTACCAGAGGAGAAGAGGCTTTGGGTAACGGAGCGCAAACCAGAGACGTGCTTGAAGGCAGGGGAGCTCATGGATGAATATGAGCAAGCCAGACGCCAGGGGGTGGACTCGGAGAGAGCTGTACGTGTGAACTCTCAACCAGAAAGAAAATGCCATTATTGTGGGAAGGTCGGTCATGAGGAAGAAGTGTGCTATAAGAAAACAAGAGATGAAAATGGCAGACAGAAGGGCATTGTGTGCTTCAATTGTAAGAAGCCTGGTCACCCTGCAAGACGGTGTCCGAACAATAGGGCATTGTTAGGGCGTGAGTCAAAGGTCAATGGGAACCTGGGATTGTATTGTAAGGGTTTGGTGGAAGGTCGTGCGGTTACTTGTTAGACACGGGGTGTTCCCGTACCATGGTGAGGAGACAGCTGGTCCCTCATACTAAGATTTTTGGAGGGGAAGATGGTGTCTATAAAATGTGCTCATGGGGATACAGTGCTCTATCCCTTAGCAGTGGTGGACATGGAGGTGGAGGGAATTCCTGTACATGTAGAGGCAGCTGTGGTGGACACCTTGCCAGTCGGAGTTCTACTGGGGACAGACGTGTCGGAGTTGCCTCGGTTGCTTGGCAAACGGGCGAGCTATGGGTTTTTCTCGCAAGAGGATGTCATGGTGGTAATGACTAGGGCAAGGAAGAAACAAGAACTGCAGCAGGAGATCTTTTTAAAGGAGAAGGAGGCTCTGTCAGGAGTGGTCCCAAAACCTTTGAACCCTGAAGGAGTGGATATTCCAAGAACCTTATCACAGGAGCAGAAACGGCATATTCGTAAGGAATTGGGAACTAAGACACAAGGGGAGGGGTTGGAATACTGCAATGTGGATGCTACAAAAATGAAAGAATTGCAGGAACAAGATGTCTCTCTGTCTGAGGCAAGGGAGGCAGCCAGGAAGACACATGGCACAAAATGAGAGTGGTTCTATAGGGAGGGATTGCTGTACAGAAGATGGACCCCAAGAGAAACAGGGGAGGAGTCCGAGGTTGAACAGCTTGTTCTGCCTAGGGCTTGTCGGCATGTTGCATTGTTAATGTCACACGATATTCCTATTGCAGGCCATTTAGGACGGGACAAAACCAGGCAAAGGTTGCTGAGAAGATTCTTTTGGCCAACGGTGTTTAGAGATGTGGAAGAATATTGCAGGACGTGTGGAGTCTGTCAGAAAGCTACCCAAAGAGGGGTTCAGAAGGCTCCTTTGGTACCATTACCGATCGTGTCTGAACCTTTCAGTCGAATTGCTATGGATATAGTGGGACCACTACTAAGAAGCCGGTCGGGTAACAAATATCTGCTAGTGATATGTGATTATGCAACTAGGTATCCGGAGGCGGTCCCTCTAAAAAGCATTGATGCCGAAAGCGTAGCTGAAGAATTGATCAAGGTCTTCGCAAGGGTGGGCGTTCCACGTGAAATACTCACCGACCAGGGATCAAATTTCACATCACAGTTGCTTGCGGAGCTGTACCGGTTACTACAGGTTCAACCTATCCACACTAGCCCATATCATCCGGAGACTGACGGATTAGTTGAACGATTAAATCAAACGTTAAAGTCGATGCTGCGGAAGGCCGTAACCGACACAGGGAAGGACTGGGATAAAATGATACCTTACCTCTTGTTTGCCTACAGGGAGGTGCCACAAGCGTCAACGGGGTTTTCCCCCTTCGAGTTGCTCTACGGACGGGATGTGCGAGGCCCTTTAGACGTTCTAAGAGACACTTGGGAATCAGGTACAGTCAGCGATGAGAATGTCATCAGTTACGTTCTGTCAACGAGGGAAAAGCTCAGCCAGATGGCGGAAGTAGTGAAAGAGAACTTAACCAAGGCCCAGCTGCATCAGAAAACCTGGTACGACAAAAGGGCGCGGCTTCGAGAGTTTAAGACGGGAGATTTAGTCTTGGTTCTACTTCCAACAACGTCCAACAAACTACTTGCTCAATGGCAGGGGCCTTATCAAGTCATCCAGAGGATGGGTAAGGTTACATACCTGAGTGACATGCAGGATAAGAAAAAAAGAAAAAGAATCTTTCATGTGAATATGCTGAAGGATTACCACGTACGTGAGGGTGCTGGAGATCAAGGAAGCTATTTCTCTGAGGAGGATCAGGAGGAAGAACTAGAGATTCCTTCATGGCGGGGAGGTGAGTCAGAAAAGATAGTCAGGATGGGGGAGGAGCTGGATAGCAAACGGAGTTGACGGAATTATTGCTTGGAAAATTTGCTAGGGTCATGAGTGACAAACCAGGAAGAACTAGTCTGTATGAGCATAAAATTGAAACCGATAATGCTAAACCGGTTAGGTCACTTCCTTATAGGTTGCCACATGCCTATAGAGAACAGGTTAGAAAAGAGTTGATTGATATGGAAAAGGGGGGCATAATAGAACCAACATGTAGCGATTGGGCTTCTCCGATAGTGGTCGATATAAAGAGGAATGGGGAATTGCGCCTGTGTGTAGACTTTCGGAAGTTGAATGCAGTCACTAGGGTGGATACTTACTTAATGCCTAGAATTGATGACTTGATTGATGCCGGGCTAGGAAAGGCAAGCTTGATTACCACACAAAACCTAACGACAGGTTATTGGCAGATTCCTGTAGCCGAAAAGGACAGGAAAAAAACAGCAATCGCAACTCCCGCATTCCAATTTAAAGTAATGCCATTTGGGCTAAGTGGAGCTCCAGCCTCGTTTCAACGATAATGGACAAATTATTGCAAGGGTGTGAACAGTTTGCGGCAGCCTATATCGATGATTTTGTTATTTTTAGCTGTGGGTGGAAGGAGCACCTTGTTCACTTGCAGACAGTTCTTACCAGGTTACACAGTGCTGGACTCACGGTGAAGCTAAAGAAGAGCAAGTTTGCCTACAAGAGCTGTGAGTATTTGGGGCATATCGTAGGGAATGGGGTGATCAAGCCGGTGTTGGACAAAGTGGAGGCGGTTCAGACATTCCCAAGGCCAGAAACCAAAACGGCAGTAAGAACATTTCTGGGTCTAACAGGTTACTACAGACGATTTATGCCTAATTTTGCGTCTGTAGCAGCCCCGCTCACAGATCTGACAAAGAAGTCAGCGCCGAATTCAGTGATCTGGAACGACGAATGTGAAGATGCTTTTAAAGCCCTGAAGGACATGTTATGTTCTGATCCCGTGTTGAACAGCCCCGATTTCAAGAAAGGATTTATAGTGCAAACTGATGCATCAGATCGAGGTGTGGGGGCAGTATTAACTCAAGTGGGAGGAGACGGACACGAACATCCGGTGGGGTATTATAGCCGAAAGCTATTACCTAGGGAGCAGCGTTACTCCACCATTGAGAAAGAATGTTTAGCGATCAAGCTAGCGTTCGAGGCATTCAAAGTTTATCTACTTGGAAGAAAGTTTGTAGTACAGACAGATCATAGAGCGCTGGAGTGGATGGAAAGACTCAAAGAGAGCAATGCAAGGCTGTGCCGATGGAGTCTAGCTCTCCAGCCCTATTCGTTTGTGGTGGAACATCGTCCAGGAGCTCAGAACGGGAACGCAGATGCCCTCTCTAGGAATTCAGCAATGGCATTGCTGCAGGAGAAGGGGGAGGAAGTGTGAGAGCCCAGACCTATGGGCATGCGCATTACAGAACTGAATATGTATATAAGTGTATTGATCGTATAATTATGGGAGATTCCGAGAATTTAAGTGAACCACTGGCCGTGGCGGTCTCGTAGAGCATAGAGTCGGGTCTAGTGGTTTCCATTGCGCAGTGACAGACTGGGGGCTACCAACCAGCTCTGTCACACTGTAGCAAATGATGAACATTGGGAAACAACGCTGGTCACACAAAGTTAAAGCCCCATGAAGAGTATCAGGTATCTTGGTGCTGCACCTCAACCACCTATCCCTCCAAATTTGATGCTCGCGATCGGCTTTCATATCTCGGCAGTTCGATTTCATAAAGTTTTAAATCATTGACTACAGATTTCAAGACACTGTCATCACATTTCACTAACAGAGGAGGGACAAGTCTTAAGAGACCTCTAATACTTATAACTTAGAATCTTCAGAGAAACGACTACTTAATTGCATTAAGACTTCATCACAGAATGGAACCATAATTGCAATTTTGTAGTATTCCTTAGGACTATTTGGTTGGTGATTGGATCTGTTCTGCTGCCGTCCAACTACTCGAGGTTGTTTTTCTTCGCCTCCAGTGCATCTCGTAATATGAAGAATTTCTTCGTACCAACTTTCATATCTCTCTACGTAGGGTCTCAACATCTTTGACTACGCTCTCAACATCACAGAATGCTTCATATATATTCAGATCTCGCTTTTGAAGCTTCCAGGATGTTATACCACGTAAAGGCATCAAAATGTTCTTCAGTGCAACAATACAAACAGAAAACTCGAAATTCCTAAATGAGGCTAACATACCTTGCGCTCTAGTTTTAGTGTCAGAGTCCCAACTCCAGCCATCTGTGCAGCCTTAATAATCTTCATTATTAGTGTAAAAATGAGGTGAAATAATCAGTTCACATACTGTGACTACTGACTCCGCAAAACAAAAAAAAGCAGTGCTTTGAAATTTTCTTTGTTAGCACTTTCATTGGCAGTACTATCATCCCGGTGGCCTCTAAGTGCAATTCCGTGCTTACTCGGCACAGTACACTAAACAATCAGCAATGCTTTCTAAAGCTGCTTTGTTAAAAGAGAATTCACTTTCATGCTGTTGAAGCGTCTGTACATCACCCCCCCCCCCCCCCCCCCCCCCCCCCCCCCCCCCACTCCATGTATCCGCCACTGCTCCCGCGCGAAGCGCGGACGCTTTTTTTGTTGCTGTAACTTCAAATTGCAATTTTAAAAACGCTATATTGCGCAAATATGAATATATAATTAGACGAAAGAAAGGGGGGGGGGGGCAGTGCCCCCCCCCCCCTGGATCCGCCACTGATCTGATCATGAGTTGAGCAGCTGGCCATGTGTCCTGCCGCTGTTGTTCGTGCCTCGCTCTCCTCTGCCGTGCACGCGTACGATACCTAGCTCAACGATTATGTCTCCACATGCTACCAGTCATGTATGATGATGTCACACCAGGATTAGGACTCTCATGCCGGACTCGGACACCATAATATAAGAATTCTCCCCTACTCAAAGGGCCGTGTTACGTGGACCACCATGTATACCAATGAAGGCCAACCTTCTCCACTCTGCCCAAGAAATGTTATGAAATCTAGAAGGATGACTGCTGAAGCATCCTAGAGCGGGCTCTATTTGAAACTGCAAAGGCATCAGGGAGCAGCTATAGGCTTGTATATTATGTACGTGTGTAGTTTATAATGCATTTCTACGGACTCGGCTGCGAATGGCACGCGTTAATTAATTAATGTTAAGTGGGGACCGTTGCCAATCCCTTTATATATTACTCTGATAATAGTTAAGGTTCCAAATTTATTAATTTGTTTCAAAGTTGCAAAATATAAAACACACAAAGTTGATAGATAACTGGGACAAAACCTGTTCATTGAAAAGGAATCACAACTGAAACTTCACTTTGATCAATACATGGCCCTACTATAGGTATTATACGGAAGGGATTGGAAACGGATCACGTGCTGCAATACATTGTACAGGCTGGCTTGCGCGCCCGTCAATGTAGTATTAATCAACACCTTCGACGTTCCTCAAACTCTTGTAGAATGCTAAGTTTCGAGGTTATAAAGCTTGTTTGTTTTTCTTCCGACTGCCTCTGACTGCCCTAGAGGTAAAATATCTTTCCGAAGTGACTCGTTACTGCTATTGTTGGTAAAGACAATAAGTCCATGCTATTGGCTATAATTGTAGGAGAGAAACCTAGCTAAAACGAGAGCTTTAGCCTCGTTTCTCTCGTAGTTCCTTATACCAGAGCCTTGGATGAAAGTGTCCGCCCACAATTGCACCATACTTAGAAGGGCAAAAAGGTAGCGTAGAGTACGTTATTTAGGACCAGTTCGATTAGATAATCAGTGCAGAAATAGAAAAACGAAGAAAGGGATTGAACAGGGGGTTGCAGCGCACGCTGCACGCCCACAACCACACACATGTCTGGATGACTCCTTGCCTCGTTTATGTGAGTACCCAACATGCAATCCAAATAAAACATGTTGAGTTCGATCCGTCGCAGTGAGAGCTGCCTGATGTTACTTAAATCAAGCCAATTCGATGAAGCTGTCGTCTCTTTCACGCCCATAAAGCATTCCTTGAGCACAAAAGCTCAGGCCTTGATGCGTTGCGAACTATAACGGTCAAGTTGTAACATCTGATTTCCACAAAAACCTTTTTTTAGAATAGTTCACTGCTGTCAATGTGAATACCCCAAAAATACACCGCTTTTGTGCAGAAGGAAAAGATAACAACAATAGCGACGTACTGTTACACATCACGTATGCATGACTGAGTTAGCGCTCTTTTGTTTAGCCACGCGATGTTGCAGATAGATCAAGGAATCCAGCCACAATGCATCACAGAACACCATCATTCTGTTCCCGACGTTACGCCAAGGAAGCAAACATGGTGCCACACAAAACACTTATTCGACTGCTCACCTTGCGTTGTAGCGTAGCCGGCCGTTCTTACTAACCAAAAACCTGCCTGAATTGAATCGCAGAACGTTATCCCAATCAGTACACAATTTCCTGACAAGCAAAGCTTTGACGTTTATAAAATGGCACGTCTTTGACTACTGTAGTTCTTTTTAGCTGGCATGGACTTAATTTCCATTTCATATATAAATATCCGCATATAGATGCGTGTGCGTGGCATGCAGTTTGGAATCGGATAGAATTCGTCATGTCTAATCGAACTGAAGCTTCTTTCTAACGCACACAAGTAACTCGTTACTTTTACAAATCATGCCTTTGCCTCATGCAACGGTAGAATTGGTACTGATGCATGCGTGGCATGCATATACATAGTTGCAAGTCTAATATACAGAACTTAGGGTCATTTCTGAATCATGTTGAAGATACGTCGAGCCACATGATAAAGTACCCACACCTTTGCCTGCAGCGTGCATACACTCAAGACCAAGCTGTTAGGCGCGTGAACAATGATATATTAAAGTAGTCTGTTATATGTGTCTCCGCTATATGTGTTGTGAATGCTGTACGAAATTTCAACGTTGTCTAAGTTACAGTACCTAGTGCTGATGATAGCTGCACACTTCTCTTGTGCTACTTCATTGAATTGCTTCATGTTGCTCTGTAGTGCACTGCCCAGTACTTGAGCAAGTTAAGGTTCATTCATAAATTCCACTTTTTTGTCATGATCTATTTCTCCCTCCTGAATGTATCACAGTGGTTAATTGTTTGTCTAACTTGTTTACTTTCTTACCATTGTCTTTACAGACTTTCTTCTAATGTGAGGCGTTCATCCTGGGGCCTCTGCGTACCTCACCTTCTGTATCTATAGCTTTTGCCGCTCTGTATAAGCTGAGAAGCTTGTGGCGTTACTAGATGGCTAACTTGTGAATACAAATTGCGTGTGGCAAGCTGATGATGTCCAGCCCAGCCCAGGTAGGCATACCTATAAATTATAAAGCGTATAGTGTGTATTTCTGTGCTTATATGTGAATGCTTGTTTGTGATATACGAGTTCTAAAAACTGGTTCTGAAATGCAGTTTGATTGTTGCATAGCACCTTTGTGTATTCATCCACCAGCCAGACAGAATCTATAGTTTGTTCACAAGCTTTTCTCAGGAAAATATCCCCTCATATAGTGTGCGGTAATCTTCAGCTTTTATACATCCTGTTTGCAGGCTAGCTGTGGACCATTATGCCCTTCAGCAGTATTGTGGTCACTTGAGGTGCTGGCTTAAGTTTTGCTGGCTCTAGCTGTGTGTAACAGCATGGACACTTCACCTCTGTACACTTCAGTGAATTCCATGAACCATTTAAATGTGCAAGTCGTACATACAAGTGCATGGGTTGGCAGAGAATCGTGCACCAAGCAGAATTGAAAAAATGCTCTTTTCCCTTTTTTGTAGCTTCAAACGGGTTCGCTGCAGCGCTTTTCTCTATGTGGTATTCGTTCAACCTATGTGGTCGAATACGATTCTACGAAAGAGCGGTACCGATTATTCATAAGATACAGGATCGCACTGTCAGTGTTGTGAAAACCAATATGGCAAGGTTTGAATGGCTGTTTTGAACGCAGACATTATTCTTCTCTCTATGGTTGTGTATACAGACGTTCTTGGAAAATTGTTGGGCTCCGTGAAGTAACCTCTCCCGTGTGACATGATCAAATATAGGTCTAAAAATCTGCTGCGCGTTATAGGAGATGTTATAGACCGCTAGCGTATGTGAAAAATTGGTAACAGCATTCGCAGGGCTAGCTATAGGAAAGTTATTTTATCGTATGTTGGACTTAAAATGAGCATGGTATGGCTCACTCGAGATACAGTATTTATAATGAGGCTTGTACGCATATTTCCAAGCCATTTACGGTATGCTCTAATTATAAGCCTAATGCCTGGCCGCAAACGGCTGTGACGAGCCATGACCGCATCCGCACGTTTCGATATTTGCACGTCGAGATACGAGGCAGGAAACAACGTTAAACGCATTGGCATGATTGAACTGTATAATTGTACTTTTCCTGGCATTTGAAGTTTTCCAACTAATTTTCACAAAGTGGGATTGACAACAAAAAAGTATTCTATTTTCACGGACCCGGTGTATAGTCATTCTATCATTAACCAACACAGCTAGAAGATTGTTATTAAGCAATTGTTTGGTTTCATTCATCTAATGGAAACAATTTTCAATTTCGAAGGGGATAAGTGAGATACATTAGTTTTATTAGTATTCCGAAAATAATTTATCAGGCCGGATATGATATACATTATCCGGTCGCGCACAATCAACAGGAATTAAGTGTACCCTGAGCACTGGACCAAAGCGCTTTGTCTTACCAAAGTATTTATTGACAGCGAATATCGTCACTGTTCATTTTGCTGTTAATTCTGCGGGTAAGTATACTGACATGTTTATGTGCAATTATAGCGCGTGAATGGTCCCTGTGGAGATTAGCGCGCGGGATTTCTTTTCCCGCGTTGTGCAATGTGCTAGTGCGTCGCGAGGAGAAGGCGATATGCATGGCAAATAAGTAGATACTGAATCGCAAATAAGTATGCCTCGTACCCAGATTTTCACGACATAGCTGCATGGTTATCATATATGTACTTACTTTTGATCACTCGGGGTAGTTAAGACTGCCACCAAATAATTTTACATCATATATGTACAACCGTCTAGTTGCTTAAAACTTGACGCAAATTAAAAATACTGCAGCTTCTAATGGCTATGCTATATGCTCTTTAGCACGCAATTGTAAGGATTGGAAAATGACTATGCATACAAACGCGGCTGTAGGCGGGGAGATGTTGCGATTCATTCTTAAATAAGGTAATTGGCAACAAACAATATTTCTACGCTCATACACACACATACACAGACACATACACACACGCACACGCACGCACACACACACACACACACACACACACACACACACACACACACACACACACACACACACACACACACTATCGACCGGCTGTTGTAAATCCTTTGCTTGCTGTTATCACAACAAACGTTAACAAGTGTCAAAATGGCCAACAGAAATACGATATTTTTTCGATAAAGTATGCATTTATCGATATATCCAGTCGCAGTGAAAAACTATTGACCTAGAGGAGCTTGCCTAGCTAAAGAAATTTACCTGAGAGCTTCGTTTTCACCCCAGCATTTTGAATCCATCCAGTGGCGCGAAGGTATTTAATTAAGATTGTTTATCATCTAACTTTGCCTATGTATTTTACCGCATGCATGTTTCTTTAGTTTACAGTGACCAAATCCTACACAAAACGTGCGTGTGCTTCAACACAACTACAAGAATATTAATGACATGAAGGATCTACAGCTGATGAAGTTGGTGGTGATATATTCCTACGTCTTCTTGAACGCAGTTTCGTCTACCTCCTATAAGTACAGCTACTACCCCGAAGGTCAAGACAACTTTGTCCTTATCGGGGCAGTGTTACCACTTCACTGGGGATCGAATGGTCGGTGTGATGCCATAACGAGTTTCGGACTGCAGTATGCCGAAGCGGTGTCTTACGCTACCAAACGTATCAATTCGCGGCTTTCCGGAATAAGGCTCGGATTTGAAATTCGCGATTCATGCGACAAAGTGAGCACCGGACTGGGACAAACGTTAGATTTGATCATATCCAAAACGCAGAACAAGGGAATAGGAATTTCCGTCGTGTTAGGGGAGTGGATTAGCATTAATACCATTCCGATCGCTCTCTTGTTGGGTTTATTTCACATTCCAGTCATATCATTTTCTGCCACAGCTTCAAGCCTGAGCGATAAGTCGCAGTATGGCTATTTCCTTCGGACCGTTCCCCCCGACAGCTATCAAGCAGAGGCTCTGGCCGATCTAGTAACTTACTTTAATTGGACTTACGTCATCGCTGTTAATTCGGGCGAAGTGTACGGGCAAGAAGGCATAAAAGCGTTCATCAAACGCTTCAGCATCTCTGAAAACTGCGTAGTGGGTGGAGCTTCCATCGAGATTCCTTATCCTGGAGCTACCACAGTGCAGTACGACGAAGCAGTCAATTCTCTTGCCAGCCCGGGCGCCGTAAACGCCTCGGTAATTGTAGTGTTTGCGCACCTCGAGACGGCAGAGGGTTTGCTGGACGCTGTTGAGCGAAGAAGAAAAAAAGATAGCGCTTTTGGAATGAGGCAGTTTGTATGGGTCGGTACGGACACGTGGACGGATTCGCTGAGCCAAAAACATCTAATTGTAACACAGAATGTTATTGGGTTGACCACAGAAGATCTCAATAGTGCCGGGTTCGACCAATACTTCCAGAGCCTCCACATCAGTAACCACACCGACAACCCGTGGTTCGCCGAGTATAATTATAATTATATATATGATTATGTATAATGTATAGATATACATGCATGCTTGCATAGATGGACATTTATTTTTTGTACTTTGACATTTATCAGCATTTAATTCGGCTATCTGATTTGTGGTACATTCGATGGGAACGTTAATTGTCATTTGTCTAGTTATAAAATCATACAATGACAACTTGAATATGAGAGAATATCTGCCTTGGCCATGCCTAAAGATGAGATGGTCCTGCTCATGTAGCAGGTCATACATGCATGTCTCTACGCATGGCATCTAGATAAATTCCAGGAGGTGAGGCATAGTTAATGCATCACCACTTCAGGTGTTTAGGTGAAGTGCAGCATTGAGCCATTTTTTAAAATGGCATGTACAGATGCCTCATGCATTAAACAGGAGAGGGATGATTTCTTTTTAAAGATACGGAATCAACTTAATCAGATTGCACTGATGTGAACATGATATGACTACGTGCTGTCATGCTGTGCCAAAAGATGTAAGTGGTTATATATGTACTGATGTAGAAAAATGTGTTTTGGCTGCTGACTATAACTCATATTACTATAATCGTATGAAATGATTGTAAACTAATATCAAGAACTTTCCAAACTGCATTTCAGCATTCAATTCTATTCAGTGATAGTATTCCAAACTTAAAACAACGAGTTGTGTTTAATATTCAATTGCCTCTGATACATTTCCAATATTTTTTTCGGGTGGCTCAGAACAGTGGACTTTCACAAGCACCTCTGAACAGGGGACTTTTGACATCATTCATTAATATTTTAGGAATTGCAAACGTCATATACCGCTGTGGTCACATGTGTGCATGGCCTGTGGGATGGAGCTGAAGGGATGGGGACAGAAGTGTCCCGTCTGTAGAGCACCTATCACTGATATCATCAGGGCTTATGCCAGCATCTGTTAAATTCATGTACAGAGTCTCATTCCTTAACCAAATTTACTTTCAATCATGTGGCTATTGTTATTACGGTATAATATGGTTATATTCATACACATGGATAGCAAGCATACACATGCAAATTGCATGCAGTTAACTCTGGGTGCATAGGCAGTGATGCTCAGATAACTAGTTGCTGACTTGGGCCTGCATGTTAAGGTAGTGTTAACCAAGATATGGCTGCAAAAATGCTACCATGGCTTCCTTCCCCATGTGCCTTAAGTCTCTACTTCAATTTCCTCCATGCAGCATTCACAACAGTGCAGGAGGAAGCACTAGCGGATCGACATCTAGATCTCACCACTGGAGAGCTGCACAAGATAATGATGGAGATATGGTAACTATAGTTCCATAATGGAATAGCCTAATATGGCTATACGACATACACAAAACGAGACAATATGTTAAATAAATGACGTGGTCACCCTTTACTGCACTCATAGCATCATAGCCAGTCAGCCCAGTGCATGCAATGGTGACATAGCCAACAGTCCTCTCATGTACCATATGCAGTCCTGTATATTGCACCTACGTTGGTCGCCACGCTCGACACGCGGGCAGTTTTTCACACGACTCATATGCAGGGTCTGCAAACGTCTCAGAACGAACACTTCACTTATACGCATGATATCGTAGTCTGCATACCGCTTCAGCATATTGGTTGTCACCTGTCTGCATACTTCAGATGAGCGTATGCAGACTCTGATCTGTGCACGTCATCTATTCGAATCATTTACATCGCGTCCACGGATCTGCATAACTGAAGATACGCAGGACCTGCATTTGCGGTGTATACGCCGGTAAAATAATATAGCGGGAAACTTTCATTCGATTACAGCTACTGTGTTTCAGTACAAACAACCAAACAGAGTTCAGTTGGCAGGAGCAAAATCTCTAATATTTCTGAATTCGTCAAGCTCCACATTTCAGACGCATTTAGTTGGGGATCCTTTTATCTGGTGAAGGTCTTTATATTCAGCACAAACCTCTACTATCTTGGCACTTGTCGAGGTTTTCAATAAAAGCACCCAGTGTACAACACAATGTGCCAGATAGTAGGAAAATCAGTTGTCTTCTTACCAAAGAAGTTGATTACTGTAGTCACAGGCTGCCGTCCCTTTCGTATATCTTGTGGCAGAGTCCTCTCACTCATTTGGCCTTACTATACAGTCTGTCATCGGCTAAAGAGCTGTCTGAAAAATATACACCCACGCACGCAGATATGCATTGGACTTACCCTAACTAGGCCCCTCACCTTTGGCTACAGAGTCTCAATGTGCTTGCTTTGTTGACTCCAGTGTCTCCTTAAAGCTCCTGATAGTGACACCAGATACGTTACTTGTTTGTGTACTCATTACAACGTACTATGTCACAATGGAAGAGATGTATCCTTGTACAGCAAGATCCCTTTACATGGCAATAAATAAACGTGTGTGCATGGGATAACAGGCAGCAACCTATTAGGAACAGCCGTATAGTAATTTCGTACCTCGATCCATCCGGTTATACCAGATGCAACGTACGCGCTTCAATATACCTATTATTGCGCACTATTATTATTAACGGTTTTATAATTCACACGCGCGTTTCGAAGAGGGTTTGATACACATCGGATACTGCTATCATACTGCACCCCCTTCATACCCATCTACATACTGATCTTGATATCTGCACATCTTGATACGAATCAGCGTATCGATTGTCCGTACGCGCGCATGTCTGCATATACGTATCTGCATGTGTGGTAAGGTGGGCAGACTGAATATCTCTGCATACGGAACTATGTCACGCAGTGTCTGGTGGGAGGGGCCATAGTAGGCACGTGTCATGAACATCAAAGTCAGGTAGACCTGCATTGCATGAGATCTGTACATTGTTCTAAAGGAAATGGCGTGGCAATATAACTCTGTACTGTATAAATGTTATAGCAATAAAAGTTGAAACAACACTCGAATGTAACTAGACCAATGGGAAGTGATGTATCAGAAACGTGTGCTTTGCTAATAGAATTGTAGTGTAAGTTCAGTTTATTCTGCCTCATTTTTTGGTCACCTAGCCAAGTAACCTGTTGATCGAACTATACAAAGGATATCATTTTTTAATTTTTTTTTTAATGTGCTAATTGTCTTGAGGTGCCTTGTTAAATTTATGTGATGTAATACTGATTTACATTTTGCTATGTTTTGACTACAATGGTTTGTGTACTTTACGGTTATACATAAGCAGCTTGCACGGTGTTCCACAGCTTTTGCACATATTCTCAGTTAGTTCACCTCCTGAGGGCTTGAGCTATTCATAAAGTCATTGTAAATTGGGAGTCCAGCTCCATCACAATAATACGTATATGGAGCGAACAGACAATGTGTAGATTGTAAATAAAAAGAGTGAACCATGCAGTGAAAATATGTCAAAAAATGCGTGCAGCTTACATGAAGCTAGGGTATGAAGACACTGATGATTTATATATTTTATGGACTGTGCTGGCTTATGATTCGTCATCATATCTAACGCTGCATGATGCATGTAATAAAGTTCATATTTGGAGATAATTATAGAGTTTTGTGGTTGCTACAACTATGGAGCGTACAACTATCGAGCACCCGATACATGTCAAGCGTCACCGGGTCAGCACTGCGCCCGATTTCTGCAGTAGGAACCCACTTGTACGTTTTGAAGTTGTAAAAGTTGTCCAGTTTGTTCATTGCCCACGGGATTCCTCGCCTCAAGGCTGCCGAGGCAAAATAACATCCAAATGCTTCCACTTCTGCTTGGTTAAGAGATCCATCAATGTTGTCGTATGGCATCCAAGCCCCAATCCAGGTAGGAACCAGCGCTGTCGCTGTGAATAGCATGGCATCCTCCATCACGTTGTCAACGTTGGCTCGGTCACTTGCTGATCCGTCTCCTACCCAGTTCTTCTGCCCACCGTCCTTATTCGGTCCTGAAGCATAAAGATGCCATTCGGCCACCAGATTGGTTTTCCCTACGTATGTGGTGGGGTCAATATCGCTTAATGATTCAGCATCCTTTCCCGGTGCACCTAAAATAATTATTCGGTCCTGATTACGACTGCCGGTGGCACGAATGGCGGCAATTGCTCGTGTCGTCCAGTCGTTGTAGATGACCTTGTTTCGAAGGTTCCCCTCACCAATCTCCGTGAAAAGGTTAAATGCCAGGGGCGTAATCGTAATCGCGCATTCGCTCAGCTACGCGACGCCACCAGTCGACGTAATTGTTGCCATCGGAGGGTAGGGCTTCACTCTCTGCTTTGAAATGAATCCACGATACTATTGGGAACAACTTTGCCTTAAGCATGTCTGAAACGACAACTTCAAGAGCGTTGAGGTACGTATTCATTGAAGGGCCATCATAAGTGTTTTTCGCGTACCCGAATATATCGGCGCGGCTACGAAGCCGAAGGTGTCTAACGCCTCGTGCATAGAGATCGACCATCATCCTCGTACCATTCGTAGGGTAGTCAATGGGAGAACTTTTGAAGAAGTCTGTGGTAAATCCCCAACCAATTGAATTGACGTAGTCAACAGCGTTGGGGGCAGTCGATAAGCGGACGGCGTTTTTGGTATGCGCTATATGCTTGTTCCCCCGAAAATGCAGGTTGTTCGTTTGCTGAAGGAAAAAGAGAATGGTTGTTAACGCTTGCTGTACGTCAGAAGTAGCTTGCATATTTCAATACATACGCTCGACGACGAGGCATATAATAAGTCATACATATTCCGTGCAATCTGATTTGGGTGTGTGCCATGATATGCACTGCCATAACCCTTATTAGCTTACCATCATACGATGCTGTTTTAAATACTTCCACGACGTATCTTTACCCGCACCATTTCCAGCCGAAAGCAATGACGCACCACACAATAGTGCAGCTGACACAAAGATCAGTCTGGTGGTCATTTCCATAGCTCTATAGATGGGTATGCTTTATGGTTATAATTGGTCATATATAGTATACCGGTCAGTTGACAGTTGAATTCTTCACACCTCGCCTCAATCAATGTTATCCTTTGACGCTATGTCGGAAGCCATCGAGCTGTAATTGCTATAAATATTTGTCATATGCACGCATAGCTGCCAATAACATATATATTTCATGCCGCACGTCGATAGACGTTGTCGCAAGGCAAAGCAGCGTTGATAGTATCCATGGGAACGAGTTAGTGCATTCCAATCTTACGCCACACCCACTGGTGGGTGATGCGTTTCAGTCATTTTAGAAAGGATCATTTTTGTTGTTTCGAGAGCAAGCTGCGGGATAGATAGACTAATGACTTTTAGAAAACTATTTATTTTCGTTTCTATCTCAGTAAGCAATAATTGAAATCGTACTTGTCACATACGTCATAGTGCGGTGGTTGCGGGCGAACAAATTAGAACGTGTTATTCAGAGAAAGAGTACCTGAAACGCGGAAACTCTTAGGATACTATATATCAGGAACTACGATAGTAGTTCCTATATAGGAATTGACCCGGGTCGTGAATATCATTAAAAAAACGCGACCCGCGTATAACTCGCGTACTAAGAAACGGATAGTTTAGCTCTTTGTTCCTATCGAACCAGAAGGCAAAGACGGTCATTTTAATGTTTTGTTCCAGTCTTCAAACTGTTTCCTTTAAGAGAACAAAAACGTTCGTGTTTTACCTCGTCCCCAGGCCAAATCTTCTCCGTCGTCGTCGTCGTCTTCTAATTCTCGGGTGAGTATAACTCCTGATAGGAATGGTTTTAAAGAGCGCCAAATATACCAATCGCTTTAGAATCTCCTGGAAGGCCATCTTCAAGTATCAGATGTATGAAAAAAGCATACAACTGACATACGTAATCATTACGTAATGCGTAGTGTAAAATAGAAGCGTTCCCATGGCAATATTACGTATATTTAGAATTGTGCAAACAAAAGAGGAGAGCAGACGACGCGAGAGACGACGTGTTAGAATTCTCCCGCGTTCCTTACAGTGATTCCAAACAAAAGCGGGCGTCTGCTCGTGAAGGTAATTGAAGCGGAGGGGGGGGGGGGGGGGGGGGGGGTGTGGGGGGGGCGCACTTGCCAGTATTAATATTTGATAATTAAAAAATAGAGGAAACAAGTAAAGAAAAACATTCTCTAACGAGAAAGTTGGTGGGATATAGGAATTGGAGGCAATGGTGGTGTAAAAAGGAAGGGAACAAGGTTTTGAGAAAAGGGTAAATGAGACAAAAATCCTATATTTAGCACATGTACATGTAACAACCAAATGAAGTGCTAAATATAGAATTTTTGTCTCATTTACCCTTTTCTCAAAACCTTGTTCCCTTCCTTTTTACACCACCATTGCCTCCAATTCCTATATCCCACCAACTTTCTCGTTAGAGAATGTTTTTCTTTACTTGTAACATTATGGTGTTCTTCTGAAAAGAACTAGTCCATTTGTCCGGTTTTTTCGAAGCTTCCGATAGAAGTTATCTACATGGAATTTTAAGTAGCAGAAAAGTGTGTTCTTAGAAAATAATTAAGCCACACTGAAACATGCGCAATAGTTAAATAGTTTTGAAAGAACCCTTTGATGTCATCACTCGTTTGATGCCACTGAATCAGCACTCAGCCCTCAGATCAGCTTTATTGGTTAATATCTCTTGACCCCTTCAGCCACCTCTCTCCACACAGATGTGTTTTCTGCAACCACACCTGCATCATGCAGCCCTACATGTGACGTGTCTCCCTTAGCTCCAGTTACACAACATAGGAGGCTAGGAAACAATTGCATTCCATGATGACGAGACAGTAATGAGGGCGGACTCCCACAGTGAGGTCCAGTCTCGACCCAAGCTCATTTCGCAGAAGTGAAGTGTAACACAGCTCTTGTACCTTTTCTTTGTTGATATATTGCTTCTAACTTTGTCTCAATTTAAAGCTACGTTATTTCCTATACATTAAGCCATCTCTACTATAAGGTGTATTACTTCAATCATAGATCTTAGAGTCAACTTCTCTTTCTCATGATAATAGCTTAGAGCAAAACTAAAAAATAAGAGTAAAAAGATAATAATAGTATAATGTACATATCACACATACCATTTCCAACATCGGTACAAATATGAAAAGAACGAGATTGGAGTGACCACGACATCATCAAATAACTCGATGATTCTTCTCTATGTCGCGATGTGCAGACCTTATAAACACCTACTAGAGTATGTGATCTAGTCCCATGAATTCGGCTATTTTATACACAGTACACGCCATGCATCACCCGAGTTTCACGCTATTTATGAACCGCAAAGGGAGGGTATGCCATGCTTTGACCAACAACAGACAGAACCTAAAGCCCATTGTGGTTTGTGGCCTTGGTTTTCATCCAGTGTTACAAGTTGTGGCTTCTTTGCAGTGGAGCACACTTTGGCCCACATCTATTAGCAAGATGACATGCAATTAATGAACAGCTTGAACAGGTAACATTTCTTTGTAAATATGAGTTTGCTCAGGTATGGTCCAGTGGATTATCTAGCTTGAGCATATCATAAGGGACACTCTATACATTCCTATGTACACAACGCTCGTGCATATACATGCAACATCACATCTACGCATAGATAATTAAAGAAGGCTCCACAAAAACATTTGCACTCACAAACACGTGTATATGTGCATACCGATAAAAGTTCCAAACATACAAGCGTGCGCGCTCACAAAGGCAAACGTAAGAGTTTGACTGCATATAACAAGCTACCTTCGTTTTTTCTTATACACTAATTTCAATTGGGACTATTAACTTCAATAGATGATGGCGTTTGCAGCTACCACATCACGTTGTAAGCTATACGATGAAAAGATCGAAAACCATTTATTTTAGTGTCTCTACACGTATTCGATGCTACGATGCAGGCCCCTGGAGGGAAACGTTTATGACACGTTCGTTGGTGGTAGACATTCATTCTACGATTTGTACTTAGACGTATATGAAGTGGCAGTTGCGCGGGATAAATGCTGCGCTCAACACATATTTCCTCTAGTATGGCTCTGAGACAAGCAACTCAAACAAGGGTATATATGCAACCAAGATGTGTACTTTCTATTAGTTCCTACAGCAGTGCATGGCGGATCTAGTTTCGTCTAGGAGCTGCATGATAGTGACCTATACCAGATTCGCTAGCTATTGGAAGCTCTTCTCTATGGCAACACCTAGTCCCAAACGTTATGAGGTCTCCTGTGATCTCATCTAACCCCCTCCTCTTTCCCCTCCTCTTCTTCCTTCTCCTACTCCTTCTCTTCTTCCTTCTCCCCTCCTCCAAGATCTTCCTACTCCTCCCACCTCCTCTTCCTCCTCCCCCTCCTCCTCTTCCTCCTCCCCCTCCTCCTCTTCCTCCTCCCCCTCCTCCTCTTCCTCCTCCCCCTCCTCCCCCTCCTCCTCTTCCTCCTCCCCATCCTCCTCTTCCTCCTCCCTCCTCCTCTTCCTTCTCCTCCCCTCCTCCTCCTCTTCCTCCTCCCCATCCTCCTCTTCCTCCTCCCCTTCCTCCTCTTCCTCCTCCCCCTCCTCTTCTTTCTCCTCCCCTCCTCTTCTTGATTCTCCCCTCCTCCTCTTTCCCCCCTCCACCTCCTCCTACTCCACCATCCCACATATAAATACATGCATTAGTGCTATGTGTAAAAACATATCCAACTGCTCAGCATCCTGGGCTCTGGTTTGCAAGGAGGGCAGACTTGCAATTAATTCATAATGAGGCAAACATTTGAAAAAAAAAATTTAACTGTGTTTTAATAACGAGATCTCTAATTAAAAGTGTTTGGTGAGTTTAACGATGAAATCATATCGCACAATTGTAAGCCGAGTTATGCAATGATGTCCACAATTTCTAGACATGGTCTATACTTAGTCTATTACAATTCACTCCCTTATACATGCAGCAGCGCAGTGGTATAGATACTTTTTATGACGATTACGAAGTCTAGATCTACAATAAGCCTGTACCGTGCACATTTCATGCAATACACTATATTTGCTTGTTTTCATTCACGATTAGCCGATCATCATTCTGCATCCCTTTGATGTAAGTTATATTTCAACTGGGTCACAAATGACGATGCATTTCTTCTATAACATTTATAAAACTAACAGTACATATTAAGAAATGAACACATTACCACTGCATGGCGGCAGAGTGATTGGTTAGCGTGTATATGTTTGTGCGAGTTGTGTGTGTGGGTATGTGTGTGATATGATTTCCATAATCACCAAACCTTCACTAGCCATGCAGGCGGCCTACTTTAGACCTCCACATGTATGGTCACCCCTCATGTATGGTCACCCTCATGTATGGCCACCCCTCATGTATGGTCACCCTCATGTATACCCAACATTTGAGTCAGCCATTATTATCACTCAGCTAGCCTACAGGTGTGTACATGAGTTGTCTATTAAGCAGGCTAGTTTATTCTGAGGGAATGGAAAAGGCTGATGATAATATTTGTACTACATGCATGCCGGTGTTGGCTACAAAGAATAATATTTTAAACGGCCAAGGAGTTACCTCTGATCAGGGTCATATTATCATTGATTTCATTTATTGTGGTGTAGTGTTTGTGACCTTTGGACTATTCCACCTGCGCATGTCCAAGAGACTGGCTAAACCTGCTATTGTGTTATAGTATTTAAGGTAGTGTATTGTACCCATTGTATTCTACTTTGCTATAGTAATTGACAGTCCAAACTGATCCTTGGCTAGTCGCTGCGCGTTTAGGTCGCGGGTTAAGCCATACACTACATGTGGCTATCCCTGTCTGGTAATCATTTACATGATAAATAAGCATTTTAAAAACCATGAGAATACAGTGTATGCATGCATATTAAAACGTACAGGCAGGCTTACATTAAACTCCTAGACTGACAAACACAATATGCATGTATAACTACACTACACCTAAAACTAAACCAGTGCATCAACGAATGGATGCAGCATTGCCTCTCTGCACCACCACAGATATTTGTTGTAAAAGGTATGCCTTTGAATTAGGCTCGTTGTCTGTGGCTTTGAGATGAGAGATCATAGTCATGTGGGCCAATGACATCTGTGTTTTGTGCTTCATATATATAGCTTAATTCATATTTGGTCTTCTTCCGTTGTGTCTGCATCTCATATGAGGTTGCAAATGTACCAGAACACTGATGTGACATCTCAGACTAGTGGACGTCCCGATTTCCATAACACCATCAAGCTAACGGTCGCTTGCCATCTGAGCGCGATAGACCTGCAGTCTCTAAAATCGATGGAATTCGACATATTGAGGCGTGCACCATCAATGATATTCTAATGATGCTGTTTATGGCAGCATGTCAAGGTAAACGGCCTTCATTCTTAGAACAGCAGAGCCTATGAGTGCCTAGCTTATCTACTATCGACATGCATAGGAAATGCAATGTATATAAATTCTAATAAGGACCAAATGAATGTACCTTTTACCGCTGACATCACAAATCATTAAATGACTATGTTTGGCAAAGCATTAGTTATTGTAGATATGCCACAGCATGTTAAAAAATGAATGGTGAATGAAAGCCTAACTATAAAGGTGTACCTCACCTGTTACGGTGCAGATGTTACTGTACCGGAAGTTGCCCCCCAAAACTTGTCAAACGGGTGTCTCGTTTGAAACTTCCGCAATGGTTCACTGCATAGAGAAAGCTTAAGCGTTCCATCGTAAATACAACATAAATGAAACATGTAGTACTTCTTAACAAAATTATATAAATATAAGCATGTATGATAAAGTTAAACAGATTCTGAACATTTGTGAAGACCCCTTTATACGTGAAGTAAAAGGTCCATTAAAGGAAGTAATGATGAAACTACTCAAACCAGCTGCTCAGAAACAATGAATATTAATGTAATGTGTATCGCGGATCAACCGAAGTTGACCTCCTCGAGCTACTTATCTCGTTCTTTGAGTGTCGTCTTCAAAACGATATTAACGCTATCGACTTTTTAGTTTCAAAACATACCAGTTTTCTATGGCATAAGTGTTTTAGAAGAGATTCCATTCAATTGATGAAATAGAACAGCGAGAACGAGATATTGATGAAGTCAGAGCAATTATCATCATACGCAGAGCACCTGCATGCATATGACAATAGCTAGGCAGGATGTGTACAGAGTTACGAATACTGATAGACTACATGCAGCGACATCGAGTTCCCCAGGATGTGCACACTAATATTTATGGTCTAGCTAGGATCTGCAAGTGATTCTTACAGTTTTGTTTTGGTTTACAATGCATTGCTAGGCAACATTAATTAACACACAAGGGTATGCAGAGGATGTTATATAGTTTAGGGAACATGCAGTAATTAAAAAAAAACATGATTCGACAATTACAATAATCTTGCCGTTGGTCCCGACATCCATGCATTAATTCCATTTAGCACACCTGCAAGTCCTATTGCCAAAGGAGTACAGTATAGGTATATGCGACCGACAAATGCATGCGGGCGACTAGTGGATTATTGTACAAAATATGCTCGTGCATGCACGCACGCACGCACGCACACAAAGTCCATGCACACACAACTACACACACACACACATACACACACACACACACACACACACATGTACACACACACACACACACACACACACACACACACACATGCATAGGTGAATAGTCCACATCTGTGCCCACTCTGCCCGCGGCGTTTCATTTTTAAAAATTAATGTGTATGCTCATACATGCACTTGGATATACGTGTGCATACAGCTGCAAAGTGTGTTATGATGTGGATCGTGGTTGCAAACATATAAACCGACAATTTTCTTCTTCCCGGCAGACGGGCATATGTGTAGCGGAAAAGACCAGGCGTCCTGTTTATGCGGGGGCGGTGGGGGGGGGGGGGGGGGGGGCGGAAAGAGGAGTATATAATGCCCGTGTTCACTTCAGCTCAACGCATCCAACACCCGCATCGTTCTGCGTGTAATATGGCGGCCTTTTGCATGTGGTTGTTAGTTCTGTCCGCCGCGGGAATCTGCAAAGCGGCACCACTTGAGCTGGAGTATGGTAAGCGATGTCCGCATACATAGGATGAGGTGTCTCGTTGGATTATTATAGGGTATCGTGTATTATATATCTCCTTGCCCGCATGCGCCAAAGAGAGAGAAATATTTTTCCATCCGTCCAATGATGGTCTGGAGACCGCCGCGATAAAGGAATCACTGTACGATGACGTAACAAACAGCGCCGGCATTGAATACGGTAAGACGCGGATGCAGTGCGCGTATTCGTATGTGTTTGAGCTGTTTTTTTTCTTTTCACATAATGCATGCAGTTGAAAACACTGGAGTCACAGAACCTCCGTCACGGGCCGTAGATTCCACCCCCGCCCCCAATTATCAACCTCCAGATCAGAAGAACAATCCGTTACCGGCGTTACCAGTACCAGCCACCCTCCCGGAATTTCCTCCAAGGGTGGAAAAACCCGTAAATCGCCGCCCTCGCCCCAATTGTCTGCCTCTCCGCTCCAAAGACGATCCCCTCCCCGTCATTTCCCCACCTAGGGATGAAACTCCTAAATACAAAAATAAAAATAGCCAATCGCCAGCGGATGAAGGCACTGATAAGGCCATAGTAATCCCTGAATTTCCTTCAAGGGCGGAAAACCCCGTAAATCGCCGCCCCCGTCCCAACAATCTGCCTCTCCGTGATCCTAAAATGCCGCCAAGAAAAGGAAACACGGACAGGACGATGCCTTATCCACCACTTCCCGTCCCTGCCTTACTCTCTAAGTTAACCTGAATGGTTGCAGGAAAGTGAAAACACCACGCCCACTTGACTACTATGTACAGCAGTCTATATACATGCACACACTAGAGAATTACCAGTGATGCGGTGCGTGTTGTTGTATAAATTATACTGCATGAGTTGTACCAGATTGTACACATTTACGTGACGTGACGTCTCGTTCCTGTGAACCGTTGAGCAACTTTCCGTAAAGGGCTTCTTTCGTTACCTATAGCTGTTTGAGGACAGCCTCTTTGACACTAACAAAAATAGTATAGTTATTCTTTTTACTGCATGAAGCCAGCTAGCAAGTGATCTTAGTTTCGTAGTGGTTGTGTGATTTTCCTGGACACAGGTAACATTATAAATCCATTTTGTGAGTTCCCATGCATGAAGTAGTTGGTAGTGTGGCGTTGTAATGTTTTGGAGTCTCTTTACGAAGGGTTTTGGCATTGTAAATGAATATGTCAGAATATGCATGATATCCAAAAAGCGTACTTTAAAAGCTAGTGATCAGGGTTCTTGAATATTTGATGACATAATTATATCGAATCGTGCAGAGATGCATGTTTAGTGGCGTAATCAAAATTTCTTATGTGTTGTGCATGCGTTGTAGGAGCATATGGCTCGCAAGTTTCATTTGGGTCCGCGAAGCTCAGATACATCGGTAGGCCTGGGTACCTGGGCTCTACACAATGGAAGTTGCTCCCAAACGCATGTCAATTAAACGTAATTTTTGGATAGCCGGATGGGCTTCTTAAATTTACCGACAAAATTGTCCTGGTCAGCTGCGTTCATAATTCACGGAATCGTGAAATGCGGATGAATCTTGTATAGTAATCTTTACCGTTTCCAATCCCTTTATTCTATAATCTATGGTTGCACATAGCAGTGCATGATCATAAATAGAATATCGGGGGCACTGCCAGTTGGAGGCGTGGCAATTATCTAAAACTATAATTTCCAACGTATACGTACGTACGTCCACGTAACTCATTTATATACTCGCCTATTGGTTGCTAGGTATATACGCGTACCTAGCAACCAATAGGAACGACCACCTCCCACACACAAAAGTACATAGCAACGCGTACTTAGCGACCATTCCAAAAGCTACATGCCTGTACAGGTAATAATGTCATCACATGCAGAAAGAATAAAAGAAAATTAACGCTATTGTGGTTCACTCTCAAGTCTCATCGTACATGCCGAGACCATGTAGTTACTATCTGACATAATATAATGTAATATTTGTATTGCGCGGGCATGTTATAGAGGTTGCGTAGCAACCGTATGTTAGAACAGGTGGCAGGTTATATATGCAACATTGGGTAAGACAATAAAAAAGAGGAGCTAGGAGGTAGACCAACTGTTCATCTGGCAAATGATAGCGAGACGAATAATCAGCCCGTGATTTTTCACGCGGGGACACGCTAGTCTAATACTATAATTTCCATCGTACGTACGTCCGCGTAACTCATTTTAAATACTCGGCCCAGCGCCTATTGGTTTCTGGGTACGCGTACCTTACCAAGCAACCAATAGGAACGACCACCTTCCACAAAGATACGTAGCAACGCGTACTTAGTGACCATGCCTGCCACAAAACCTACATGCCTGTACGGGCAGTAGAATAAAAGCAACGCTATGTGGCCGAGAATATGTAGTTGCTATCTGATATAATAATTGAGCGGGCATGTTATAGACGGTTTTCATCATGTGACATGCCACACCCTATTTGCGTGGGTGGTAGGGCAACGTACGATAACATGGCGATGCAGACCAGTGCGTATCTTTCTTCACTTCCGTGGGAGGCTCGAAAACGGCCTTAGAGTACAGGAGAGTCTTCTACGACCTTGTCATGTGCTACAAGATCTATAATAACCTGGTTGATTTACCTTTTGAGAGTTTTTTCACCAAACCGGCTAGGCCGTATTCCATCCGAGGTCATCCTTGTATCCTGCGATCCAAACATTTACCCCATCATGCATTCCGAGCGCATTTTTTCACAGAACGTGTGATACCTATATGGAACCACTTACCGCAAGATGTTGTCACTTCGTTGAACATTACAGTTTTTCGTACCCGACTTAGATCTGTGGACCTTTCACCCTATTGTATGTTATATCCCTCCCATGTTTAGGCAGTTTGTAAGTGCACGTACACATCGTGCCACTACTTGCCTTTTTGCATATGTTTGTCTGTTTATATGTATGCAATCAATCAATCAATCAATCAATCAAAAAAAACGCTACACAGATAAGCTGAAAATCAGCGGAGTTACTCTTCCAGACCCTTCTAGTATCGATCAAGGGCTTTGGACCGAAGATGGCCCTCGGGATGTTCACGCAGGAATCACTTACAAGTCCTTAGAGGCGTATAACTACTTCTTTATTATAATTAAGTATGTCCGCACAGTTTTTTATTACGACGGCATTTGTACTGGAACCAGTGGTTATAGCTCCCGGTTTTGCATTCTAAAAGCTAAAGTGAACCCCAGCCAAAGAGCTATAGACAATCCAAACGAAGCATGGGTCATCATCAATCGGAAAAACAGCTTTGTGGAAACTGCACATTGCTCTTGCATGGCTTGGGTAAGTCATTTTGCATGCCAAACAATGTCGTGCAAGCTTAAAAACATGGATGGATGATGGATACGTTTTGTCCTTACAGGTTAGGTGAAGTTTGCAGCCATGTTGCTGCATTGCTTTTCAAGATTTATGCAGCTTGTAGGACAATCCATCTTGCACATCTCAGCCATGCCTTTGGAACAAGAGTTATGTTGATAAGGTAGAGTAGCAGGCTGTAGTTGATCATCATGCAAGCAGCATTTATTATGGTGTCATTCCTTTGCATTACTCTACACACACCCTACAATTATAGGTACAGCCAGCCATGGTAATTGATATAGATTTTGAGCCATCCTATAGTAAAGATGCTGATCGAGATCAAACATCAAACAACATACAGTACATGTACAACATGTTACATTTCCAGTCCAGTTGTTCAGCATCACATGCCACCGATGCTTTCATCGGTATCACTTTTACAGTCTTTCCATGAAGTCATCCCTGATGCTTGCATATCATTCTCTTCTTCCAAAGCAGATGACATTCCTACCTCTTCTCTAGATTTGCCAAGATGTTTAGAAGAGAGTGTTCTTCACCATAGTGATGATAAATTCTGTTTTTGCCAAAACATCGAACATGGTGAAATGGTGTTATGTGATAACCCGACATGTACCATACAATGGTACCATTTTTCATGTGTGGGGCTGCTATTCCCTCCCAAGGGTGAGTGGTACTGTTCAATATGTAATGTTGCAATGTGTATGTAATTGTACTCTGAGTTGTAAATTGATGAAAATGCCATGCATGAGTATGTATACGATTCAAAGTTACACTAAACAAGGATGAAGATTCGATAAGGCCGCACATGTGATAAGTATTTTATCAATAGTAGCATAACTAACATCGGTAGATGTTTTAAGGATAGAAACTGGTAGTGTTGAACTTTGTGTACTATAATTCTTTAATCTTCCAATGGCTCTTTCTAAGTGTATACGTAGTCGTGAGAGCTGCCTTGAGCTTTCATCTTCAGCCTGAGACAATTGATCTTTTCCCTTTGTAAAGGAGGGAATTGAAAGGGATGCACCACACAGTGCAAGTTCATCAGCAATATCAAATCCCCTATCAACAAGAACCATGTCACCTGGAAGAAGCTTTCGCAAAAAACCACATTCAGCTGTAAGGTGCTTATCAGATACCCGTCCACCCCAACATTTTGACAAAAACGCAATAGTTCCTGTTGGATTGATTGCCAAGAAGAACTTGACTGTATTGTGCCCTTTGTACGAAGAATAGGTTTGAGCTCTAGCAACTAGTGATGTTGGACGTTGGATAAATATTTCAGAGCAATCTATAATGCATATTGCTCGTGTAAATGTAGGCTTGAAACATTCTGGCAAATATCGTTGAACAATCTGTCTGTCTGGTCAGTGAATTAAACACAGCAATTCTCTTGACATAATATTTATCCAACCATGGAAAATTCAACTCACTTGTGTAACAGCAACTTGAAAGCGATATGCTAAGTCCTGATGTTTGAATGCATGCCGAATCTTCATTAAGACCATTAAAAACTGCTTCTTAGGTGCCAGTGAAGAACAGAATCCATCATTTTTGGCCAGAAACACATCATTGAGCATGGTAAAAAGTTTCGTAAACACAGCGCTAGAAGGTAGTCCTGTATAGTATCTCATGTGGTCATTCCTTACATCCAGAGAAGAAAAAATGGTTGGTTGTACACTTTCAATATCAGGTACATCAACACCTTTTTGCCGCATATAGGCAGTCTCGGTTTGAGTTGTCCTAGTAACCCAAATAACTTCTTTATCTTGCATCACATATTGTTTCCTTGGTGTTGAACGTGATATAACATCCACAACCGAGTATTCTCCCGTTTGTGTTTCTGTATCAATAAGAATAGGGAGACCTGTTTGAGTAGCATGATCAATCATAGCCTCGGTTTGTACGTGTACAAACATCAACCAACAGAACAAACGATCTTTGAACAGGAAGCTGTGTGGCATTTCTTTTGAGATGCCTTTCAAAGCGTTTGAATTGTTTGTCCACGTTGTGAGATGATTTTATTGCATGCGAAAACTTGCTTGGTACATAATCAGGATGATGTAACTGTCTGGACGGCGCGCCTGCGAAATTTGACATTTAAGTATCAAAAATGATATTAGCTGTATTATAAATTGTCTTACCTGATACGAAATGCAAACAGCAAAGTCTAGAAGAAGCGTTTGGTACCCACGCTTTTCTACCAACGGCAGTGATCCATAAATTTCTCTGCTTTACTTCCGTTGGAAAACGAAAGAGCTTCACTCCCGTAGATTTTTTATACCTAGATTGGCACCCAAACGCACAGCAACTTGAAGGCATTCTTGCGATTTCATACAATGTAATGTATACCGGTATTTGCCCTACAAAATGGCGCCACACGTGATGCTCACAAGCTTTACGCCTACGCATGAAAACCACTATAGAGGTTGCGTAGTAACTGTATGTTAGAACAGGTGGTAGATTATATATGCAACATTGGGTAAAACAGTAAAAAATAGAGGAGCTAGGAGTTCATTTGGCAAATGAATAGCGAGACGAATAACAGCGAGACGAATAATCAGCCCATGATTTTTCACGTGGACATGCTAGTATCATTTATAAAGTTTCATTATTTGAATCAATTTCCATGTCACGCAAAAATCGGGCTTTATAATTTACTAGCGTGTCCCCGTGAAAAATCACGGGCTTATTATTCGTCTCGCTGTTATTCGTCTCGCTATTCATTTGCCAGATGAACAGTTGGTCTACCTCCTAGCTCCTCTATTTTTTACAGTTTTACCGCATCTAACATACGGTTACTACGCAACCTCTATTACATGCCCGCGCAATACAAATACATTATTATGTCAGATAGTATAACTACATGTTCTCGGGCACTTATGCAGTTTCCCCCCCCCCCCCCCCCCCCCCCCCCTACTTTAATTATTCGATTTACGGTATCATAACATTTACGGTATCATGAATACGAATAAACCTACAGTGGCCAATTTTTTTGCGAGGGGGGGCAAAGGGGAGGGGCGTTAATAATCATGGTTTGGGCGTGGCTACAAAATATTGCGCGTTAGAGAGGAAGATGTACCCGGGGTTTGGGGAGCCGCTTTTTACTGTTATCATGTTACTTCGGCGCGTTTTCGTTGTATTTGTATCATCAGGGCGACGTAAGACACCCCCCTCCCCCCCCCTTCTGTAGCTATGAATATTTAATTTCTAACTTGGCGGGGGGGGGGGGGGGGGGGGGGGGGGGCAAAACCCAGTTCCCCCCCCCACCCCCCCACCCCCACCCCCCACCCCCCACCCCCCACCCCCTGTATCCGCCACTGCTACACTGCCCTAACGTCATGTGCTACAAAGTCATGAAAGCTATATCCAAATCTTTGTTTCCGCATAAATACATGTGTAAAAGTACCCTATGTGTCTCGTATCCCTGTTTATGTTTCTGCTTAGCTTTTTTCCATCATTGTTAGCTAGTAGACCGTCGTGAAGCCACTACTTTGCTTTTACGTAATTATTTAGTGCAAGTGGGAGGGGTTCCCCTCCCTCACCATCCCCACTTTCTTTTTACTAAGTAACCAACACTCCATGAAATGAAATTAAAAGGGGAGGTGAGGGAACCCTTCCCTCCTTTAAAGGACTAGTAGAGAGCATGGGGTTTTGGAGCCAGAGCGGGAACAGGTAATGTAGCCATCGTAGTAAATAAAAGGCGGTCGCAATGACAGCTGGTTTTCACTTCACATTTAATATTTTCAATATTTCTTGAATTCAGTTAATAAAAGTGGGGGGGAAACTGCATAAGTGCCTGTTCTCGGCCAGTACGATGAGACTTGGCACTTATGCAGTTTCCCCCCCCCACTTTAATTATTCGATTTACGGTATAGCATTTACGGTATCATGAATAAATACATTAACCTACACTGGAATAACATGTGCTACAAGTCATGAAAGCTATATTTGTCTCCACATAAATTCCGCTAATTACGTGTGTAAAAGGTCCCTATGTGTCCCGTATCGCTGCTTATGTTTTTTTTTATCGCTGCTTTTTGCCATCATTGTTAGCTAGTAGACCGTCGTGATGCCGCTACGTTGCGTTTACGTAACAATAAATTTAGTACACTAATTTGACTCTTTTTTTTTTGTAAGAGGGAGGGGTACCCCCTCCCTCACCCTCCCCGCTTTCTTTTTACTAAGTAACCAACACTCCATGAAATGAAATAAAAAGGGGAGGGTGAGGGAGGGGGAACCCCTCCCTCCTTTCAAGAACACTGTTACTAGTTAGAGAACAATGGGTTTTTGAAGCCCGAGCGGGAACAGGTAATGCAGCCATCGTAGTAAAAATGGCGGTAGCAATGACAGGTGTTTTTCACTATAGATTTAAACATGATTTGAACATTTTAAAAAGGCGGTCGCAATGACAGCTGGTTTTCACTACACATATTGACGTTGGAAAAATATCTAATTTTTGTTTCAATATTTCTTGAATTCAATTAATTCAAGTGGGGGGGGGAAACTGCATAAGTGCCTGAGACTTGAGAGTGAACCACAATAGCGTTGCTTTTATTCTAGAATCTATTACCTGTACAGGCATGTAGGTTTTGTGGCAGGCATGGTCGCTAAGTACGCGTTGCTATGTTACCTTTGTGGATGGTGGTCGTTCCTATTGGTTGCTAGGTAAGGTACGCGTACCTAGCAACCAATAGACCTTGTCTGCTGACATGCCTAGTTTTGTAATAGAATCAGAACTTACGTGGGGTTGTTGGTACCGGCCTATCTGAATGATGCTCATGGAGGTACCATGAGCAGGGAATACCAACAACAGTGGAAGAGAAGGTGGACCTGTGGGGTGGAGACGGTGAGGACGATTGTGAAGCTAAGAGGTGGATAGAACAGAGAAGATGGGGCAGAGAACAGAGGATTATGTCCATATTCATTGTACCTAGTGATCTAGTAGTTTGGGGAGATTGAAGTGTATTGGAAGGAGGTTTTTGTATGACAAAAACACTACCGCATAATTAAATTAAAGTGTGGTAATGCCGGTTCATTATCCAAGGAATAAATTGTACGTGGACATGAATCTTCTATCTTGAATTCTGCATACGCATAATACATCTCTCCTCATACCATATTTCGATACGGCACCTCTTCTCTTCTGCGCATTAATTAATTCCCCCCCTATAGTCTCGAGATTACCAACAGCTGCGGATGGATGACATCACAACAGCAGAATCTGCGTTCGGGGACGAGACTACCCCCTCTCCTCCCCCTCACCGAATTACTGGATCCGTCACTGAGCAGAAGCCTGCACTACGGAGGTTCAACGGAAGCCTCTGATGCTCTGTCAGTATGCAACATATGAGTTCAAGCTTTACAGCTAATGAAACTTTCAAAAATAGGTATAATCTTTGAAAGGAAATGCCATCACTCGTATGCAGCATGTCAATAAAGACACACAAACAACAACTACAGGTCCGCTTTAGGTCTCATGGTCACAGTTTCTATCTGGTCTGCTAGGGCATGGAGGCTGGATTGTCTGAGAGCATTCACCAGGGCACTCCATGAAACTGGTACTGTGCTTTTCCCCTGAAGCCACCTCTTAAATATTGCTGTGGTGATGTTTTCAGCATTAAGAAGATACTCTTGTCTAAGTCCATCCACTACTTCCCCAATGAGATCATTGAGGAGGAATGTACCAAAGGTGGGGTAGCTGGTACCTATCTTCTCAATGATGTTGATGGAGGTACCATGAGCAGGGAAAGCCAGCAACATAGGGAGGGAAGGTGGACCTGTGGGGGGTGGAGGAAGATGGTGAAGAGGCAGGGAAGAACACTCCAGAAGATTATAGCCTCGTCATACCTAGTGCTACAGTAGTCTGGGGAGAAGGAAGTGTTTGTACAAAGTGTGTACTGGGGGGTTGCAGTTGGGTCAGTGCATGTGGCTGAGGTGGAGCTGGGAAGGAAAGGAACAAAATGAGAGTGGGAGTGGGAAAATGTCAAAGAAATGCATGCAGCGATAGTTTCAAACCAAATGTTCACCTCCATTACATGGTTCATTTCCAATGACACATCTACAGCACAATTATGGATCCCCACAAACAAGTAACACCTACCTGATGTACAAGAGGGATCTCTTATTATGGCAACTGTACCATCCAGCCACATCAACTGGCTCTCACTCAGGTCTCCATTCTGACGACCACGAACGGTACATTTCCACTTGTATTCCCTGGATGACCTAGAACACACCACCGTAGCTACATGAAGTGGGTCTGAGGTACAACTGGGTCCTGCACATATGAAGGCATTTTCAAATTGAATGTCACCATACTTGAGGACATTACAGGCACTCTTGATACCACTGTGGACACAGTCCCGTATCTCTCTACACACTTCAGTGCAGGCTTCACTAACATGTACTCCAATATAGGTAAGCGTGTCAACAATGGTTACAATGTCCGTGGTACCATTTCGTTCAAATGAGATACAGTTGCGATAAAGACACAATGGCCTGTTTCTCTCCATGCACACCTTCCAACTGAATGGGTTTGCTAGAGATAAAAGATGTGCCACAAGACAGCAGAACAGACCACTAGGAATACAGCCCTGGGTGGGCCTGATTATCAGGGAGGTACTTTGGGGAAGGTTCTGGGATACTTCGTCACACTCCATGTGGGGCAGCAGTGCAGGAATTAAGTACTCACCATCTCTGATCATAGCAATCGCACGCACACTTACCAGTAGAGCCAGCAGATCTTGTGGAGAGAACAGACCCTCTTTGTAATGCTTTGGAAATTTTCTTAGCAGCTCCACTGACACCAGTCCACGATCCCTGAACATGAACAGGTCATCATCAGCTGCTACATTCTTATCTGGATTATCCCTCAGCTTGTGCTGATACTGTACTAGTTCAGTCACCTTTGTGAGGACTACCTGAGGGTCACAAAACACTGTTTGAGGTAGAACCTCAGGGTAATAAAGAAAGACATTGTGGTGGACTAGATGGTGTAAGGCTGCAAGAAATGCATCTCCCTCCAAGTGCAACCTTCTAGCAATCACTTGACATTGTACAAGGCTCAGGACACCATCTTCAGTTGATCGTTGGAGAAAAACCTCCAGCCCAAACCATGCTATAGGCATCTTGATTGACTCCGGGGATACATACATTATTTTCTGTCTGAGTGCCTTAGCAACAAGCTTGTCTTGGTCTTGAGGGGATTTGCAGTTCACAGCAAATATCACTTCTTCCAGGGTCTCTCCCTTATACACCACTCGATAACCACCAGTGTTTAGTAACTCCTTCAGCTGTCTGTTCTTTTCATTGATGGACTCTTTGCTGGCAACATCACTATGAGTTCCCACGGAGACAATACGTGGACAAACATCCTGTGGCTGTTTTGTCTGAAGGCAGTGTTGGAGGATCTGTTTGTGTGAGAGCGATGATTGATGTGGTATACCAACAGGCTTGCCATCTGCTCCATAGTACTCTGTGATAGGATGATGAGACAGGTCTTCTGACACATTTAAAACCAAAACTATTACAGCAGGATTTTTAATAAACAATGGTAGGATACTATGGTATTGCAGTTGACCACCACTGTCAATGAACTGGATCAACTTTACACCAAAGAGCCTTCTCCTTTCTACATATGGAGATGGTACACTGGTAAACATGGTGAGCTGAGACAAGCATCCCTTACCTGAGGAATGGTTGATGTGATGAATCAGCTCATTCTCAATGGCTACAGTCCTGCTCTGTTGGGTGGTGGTATCCTTGGTGATATTAGCAAGCATGGGATCAGGGTGACCAACACTAGCTCTATCACTGGGTACATTATTAATGGTCATCTTTGGAAAAGTGCTAACTACAGCATCCAAAGACGTAGCCATGGGTACACCACCATGGACCGTTTGACCAACAAAACTCATTAATGCCTGGTCATCTTCAACGACAAACCAGTCATCTTCCTCTTGTCCACCCACACCTGCCAGGGTTAATGAGATGGCTCGAACAGGGTTGTCAGCTAGTCCTGTACTGACACGTTGCTCTGGAGGGTCCTTCTTCAGTAAGAGGTGTTTGAGGTGAGTCTTTCCAACACCAGCTGCTCCAACGATGAGACACTTGGTCACTGACGTTTCCACATATCCCTTGGTCATGGCCTCATCATAGAGACGTCTGAAATAAAGACAAGATCTGCAATTTATAATAATTCATAATTCATTAAGTTCCCTTCAATGTGAAGTTGGAATTGCAACACTATTAGCTACTATATACACTATGGACCAGTATGTTGTCACATTTTAGCCTTGAGACACATTGAAAGATTATGCTACATTGTTGGTCTCATCCAAATGTATAAAAGAGATGGAATTTAGATTTCTAGACCTATTCATCATCTCTAGACTTGACTCCCTAACAGCGTGGCTACCCAGGCCACAAAGATCCGAACATGTACTTTTTAAGCACATGCACATACCCACACTCACATACCTACTCTCACACACCAGAAATAATACATATGCACACAACACACTTGCATGGTGTGTGTATGTGTGTGCATGATAAAAGTGCACAAGACGATTTTTTAAAAGCCAATAGAAATACAAATGTAAATGCAAAAGAGAAACAGGACGACTGAGGCAGTTTTATGTTTGTTTGTGGGTGGACAATTAGGAAATAAAATTCCAACAGCAAAGCCCAAAAGTTGATGTGTGAATGACTGACTGCCCATGGCATTTATGTGTGTCCATGTGTGTGTATGTGTGTCCGTGTGTGTGTATTATTTCTGGTGTGTTAGAGTAGGCATATGAGTATATGGGTGTGTGCTTGTGCTTAAAAGTACATGTTCGGACCTTTGTGGCCTGGGTAGCCATGCTGTTTAGATGATGAACAGGTCTAGAGACAATTTTTTAACATTTGGTTACTAAATTGTCAGGTGTTGCCATGTGCACTTACTACACAAACACACACACACACACAACACACACACAGACACTCATGCCATGACCCTACAGCAGGGCTGGTATGCCAAACATGAACCTGTTCAATTTCAATGTTCCACTTGTTGCTATGGATGGTACAGAGGCATCAGCTATCATATGTGTGTGTGTGCGTATGTGAGTGTGCATGTGTGTGTGTAAGTACACATGGCAACACTAAATTCCCAGCTACACTCTAGCCTGGAGTATCCCCTGGGAAAACCTCACTTTCATTCTACCCTGAGCCTAAATGTCTGGGAAAGCCTCGCCTCCATTTAACTAATTCCCTCACTTTCGGTCATATCCCATCTAACACACTGTCCCCAAAATATTGACACCTGGTATGGTTCTAGGTCACACGTGCATATATAAAGAATGGTAGGGGTGGGCTGCAATCACTCAGGCTAAATGCCAGCTGCACTGCACCTTACACTGACCAGTGTCAAGGTGTGGGCTGACCAAATGGTAACCTTGGTTCAAGTTACACTCAGGGTAGGGGAAGCACACCCACTGTCGCCTGACCCCTTTTGGGCAAACAATCAACTATGCCAAGCCACCACCAGTTGCAAACTGAGCATGACGGAGCATTCTGACAGAATTAAATGACACCAATTGCTCTGATCTGAGGTTGTGCATGAATGAGAGTGTGTGCATGTGTGTGTGTGTGTGTCCATGTGACTTATGGATTTTATTTTGTATGGATACTATTTTATATAATTGGTTCACCAATGAAGATAAATTAAACAAGAAAGAGGTTTTAGTAGGCCAATGAGAGTACTACATGTTGGTAAATACATGTAGCTACAAGGGGGTACATGCTTGATGTATATATATATAATATATATGTGCGTGCGCAGAAGTCAAAAAAGGAAGGGTTGTGTTTCAGATTAAGCTAGCCCTAGGCACTGTGCACTTTCATGGCTCTATAGTGTTGTGCACGCATAAATGAATTGGAACTCAAGCAGTTTGACTAGAGCCAACATGCTCGATTTCTACGTGCATGCGCGTACCAGTAGGCTTACAGAGTACATACCATGTTGTGCAGGCTGATGGCAGGTATTACAAATCTTTAGCTTCTGCTCGCTATGTTGAAGAAGCCAAGAAGGGGAACAGAACCAGACGTTTGCAAGAAGCGAAAAGCGTTGTACTTATGTATAGATGGGCAGAGACATAGTTATAGTTATTTCACAGGAAGTAATTGCATATTCATGTCCCCGATGCCAGTCATAATTGCGTGAAGCAACCAGGAAATGTGCAATTACTTTGCACAGTTGTATCCTCGTAATGGATAAAGAAAAAATTAACAAACAGAACAAATCAATAGGTACAGGATCCCTCTATGTACAAAGAAAACAAGGAGTAAATTGAATTTTCCTGCCGAAAGATATGGCGGGTTTGAACCCCAAGGGGTATCGGATATTGTAACACTGGCACAAACCTAATGCAAGAGCCATAATCGAATTTATCAGAGAGTAATGATGTAGTATGAAGTGTTGAAAATAGAAAGTCAAAGTCATTTTTATAACTTTTGAAATATAAAGCAATTTTCTCCGAAAACTGACCCATATATATATATATATACAAGTACACTTGAGTACCTGAAGGAATATGGTGAACATGATTATTGAGCATGTGTTGCTAGCGAATGTGTATGGAAAAAATGTGAACAGATGCGTCATGACATGATTGTATAGTAGCACAAAGCCACACCTTGATCTAAACTGGTTATAGAATTGTGAGCTGCTGAACATTAATAATGTTGATTTTCCATACATCTATATGGAAAGCGTTGTTTTCCCACCTAGCTCGAAAATTTTCAATACAAAGCAGATGTTTATTGTTCATCTAAATCAAGATCTTTACTAACATATAACTGCAGCAAAATCGATAGCCATAATAGTTGCACCCTATCAGATTGGTTATTAACAATCAAGTTTATCAACAGCTGATCATTTTCTATGGAAGTTATCAGGGAGTATGTTATGAATGTACAAACCACAATAATTTGCAATATTCCCTTTGACCACTCATTTCGGGATATGCAAAACAAATATATATATATATAAATTCTTGCCTATGTTGAGCAAATTATGCAGTGCATAATTAGATACATTCCAGCATATTTCCTTTCCTGAGTAGAAACTTAGTAACAACTTTGCCTTAATTGGATTAGATTTTTTCACCAAAGTCCCAGGGAAAGGGAAAGTATCTCAGGCACAGGAATCATTGACCAATATTTCTTTTCATAGTCACAGAGTGGCGTGGCAGTTAAAGAGGGGGGGGGGGGGGGGTTAATAATTTATTCACAACTTTCAATGCAGATTGCCTAATTTCCTGCTATGAATAATATTATCAAAGAGCTGGGAAGGATAGATACGCTACTGCACCCTGAGGGATTACAGCAGGAATCAACACCATTTCTTATCACGAAATTCTGATCATAGTGTACGATAGTTTCGGAATATACGTGGTCTTATACCATACAATCTTTATTGCTGGGTGACATCCCAAGCGATGTGTCTAGCTGTAGCTATTTTTGCATGTTTTTTGAAACAATTAGTCAACAGGGTGTGAAGTTACGGCAGTGCTGCTGTTTTTTTGTGGGGTAGTATTCATGTTTGTTGTCCCAGATAGACGCTGGGGCGTTTAATTGGGATTTCATTGGGGTATCATGCATTAGATATGTACATGTATTATGAGACAATGCTTGTGAATAGGGAGGGAATCAGCAAATTATATCTGCCACTGTTCAGGACAGGAAAAGCGAAAAAAGGACAAGGTAACAAATGTATGGCTAATCAGTGCCAATATGACTATGTGATAGACGGCCATTTGATTCACGGGGTACACAAATAATATAATTCGACCACATTTTTACATTTTGAAACGCAATACATGATTCCTCCATGCTCTTTGTAGAAATGTAGTGGTCAGTTACAAATGAGATTTAGAAGTTTAGGGTTACATTTCTACAAAGAGCATGGAGGAATCATGTATTGTGTTTCAAAATGTAAAAATATGGTCAGTTAAAAATGAGATTTAGAAGTTTCAGATGCATAATCATATTTTTCTTTTTGCAACGGCATTTGTCCAATGCAATTAAGACACACACGGTGGTTAATTGAATAATGGCATGTCAATGAATAAAACCCTACAGCAGTGAGTATACACACCTTTCATCTGCTTCTATTAGGCTTCGTGTGATGAACAGCTTAGCCAGACCTGGAAATACTCTGGTTAGCACAGTTTCATTTCAGCGCCTCTAACCTTCCACAGTGATCTTCAGCACCTTTTGACTCATACCATCTACCACTAAAAGCCTTCCTCCTGACAGAAGTAGTGTATCCACCCATGAGCACTCAAATGGTAAGTCTCCAACATGATGCCATTTCTGATCAACATGATGGAAGGCATGGATGGCAGAGGTCTTCTTGGATCCATCTGTTCCTCCAATGGCTAGGAGGATGCCATCACCAACACATACAGAAGACCCACTACATGGAACATCTGGAAGCTGTCGCCAGATAGATGACTGATTATTGCGTGGAGCAGTCTAGTGACCATGTGTGTGTGTGTGTGTATGTGTATGTGTGTGTATGTGTGTGGGTTGGTAATAGGAAACGATTAACAAAGGTTGTATGTATACTACAGGCAGTTATGGGAATAAGTGTGCAGCAGTCTAACACTTGCTACAAACAGCACACAACGTACTAATATTACCATACGTGGTGACAGAGATGTTTAGCGTGCTCGCATGATGAGAGCATTTATGAAATGGATTGGTTAATGACATTGGCTTGTTCATATAGCATATTTATGTGGTTTGTGTGAGTTTGTGTGTGTGTGTGTGTGTGTGTGTGTGTGTGTGTGTGTATGCTATACAATATTCAGTGGCTCACCAGGTCAGTGATGTTGGCAGACCACACTGCCCGCTCCATGCCCTGACCTCCTATCACAAATATCAGGTTTCCATGGACAACTGCTGACATGGCAGCACAAGGCTGAGGAAGTGGTGGTCCGATATGCCACGTCGAACCATCAAATACCTGAACATCATTTAAGAGCTTATCCTCATCACTTAGCCCTCCCATCACCACCAGACCACTTACATTCACACCAACACCAACCACACATGAACACCAGCACCCAATCAACATCTTAGTCATAGAGGTCCACCTCCCTCCTCCCAATACATTCACCTCCTTACTACAAACACCATACTTCCTACCTCCAACACACACTAATTGTCCTCTACACACAGCTAGTGTGGCCCTCCCTTCACCATCAGGCAATCTGTTCCACTTTGAATCGACCCTATCGTCCAAAACGTAGACTCCTCCTTCAACTGCTCCTCGCCCCCACACAGCCCTACCATCCACCTCCACTAGACCTCCAGCACACCAATGCAATCCACGACCACCTGGCTGCCCTGGTATTGGGGCACATGTCTTGAAACTGAACATCTGAAGAAAGATATAAAGTTACAATGTGTACTCAAAGACAAAAAGTTCCCAGGTACAAATTTTATTAGGGTATGATGGAGCAGGGGTACCACCACCAGAGGAGAGGGTTAGGGTATGATGATCACCACCAGGGGAGAGGGTTAGGGTATGACGATCACCACCAGTGGAGAGGGTTAGGGTATGACGATCACCACCAGTGGAGACGGTGAGAGTATGATGATCACCACCAGGGGAGAGGGTGAGAGTATGATAATCACCACTAGGGGAGAGTGTTAGGGTATGACGATCATCACTAGAGGAGAGGGTTAGGGTATGATGATCACCACCAGGGGAGAGTATGGGCTCAGCGGGTGGTCACCCATCTAGGACATTGCACAAGTCCTTTTTGACGTGTCATTGGGGGTAAAGCAAACATTTATGGCTCATTACTCTTCCTGGGTTATAATTGTGTTTAGAATTGTGATGTATACGACTTAAAAAGACTCAAGTCAGGGGCGGATACAAGCAAGAGATCAACAGTGCAGGGTACATCAACGTAAACTGTTGCAAAATACCTCTAATTAATGTCCTGCTTATCCCCAGAACCACGCCTGCCTGTATCTGCCTCGGAAAACATATCCACATAACCCATATTCACTGTCATTACCATCAGTACATACTCGCCCCCCTGCTTATAGCTGAAACAATGAAATATAAAATGGTACACTTCTCTAGCTCGTTACAATACGAACGAGCGCATCGATCGATAAAACGCTACAATTTGTCAGTTGGAATGGTTTGGATGACGATAGAGAAAACACGCACAATCAATCAAGGACTGGATATTGCACTGCCGGGATGACACTGCACATCACCACATGGCGATGCGGACACGTATACAAGACTTAACTACGGTGTAGGTGGTCAGCAGGCCACAACACATAACACTTACAACACAGAATAACACATACACGGTTTAGTAAGCCAGCCGACGTATCCGAAAAGGTATCAAAGAAGACAGGACGGACAACCCAGCGAAATGATCTTGCATTGGCCAATTGAGTAGACCTGGACTGTCACTACATAAGCTATCTTAGTAGCCAGCAATATATTATCTCCGCCAGCAAATTATGAACACTAACCTCTGGGACGCATTACGTCATGGCACGTGAGTAGTATACACTCATTGGCGGGGAAATAGTTCTACATATTCTTTGCAAGCATATACAGAATGCAAGGTTGCGCGTAACGCGAACAAAGCGCCACTTGACGCTCTGACTTGGTATAAGAGCCTGTCAATTTCGGGCTAAGTTCCAAAGGACCTGTACAGCGAGCAACAATCGCCCCCACATTGGATGGATGCTTTTTCATCATGCATAGAACGGATGTTTGCCTGTTCTATTAATGCACCCACTCCTGAAGACTACATGTATTGGTCATACCCTCTCCATTACTATCCGCGTGGAATAGGGGTCAAAAATGCAGGGATAGCATGGCATAACTATTCTGAAGTTCAAAAAAATTTCTTCAAAGTGTGAGCAGCTAAATTATATTGCTCATATGGGTGGTTCCATGGCTCCCTCTAGCAGGATATTAAGAAATAGGAATACTTTATGATGCATTTGAATTAAAAATGACTATAGATACTTAATATAATTTAATTAGCTGCTCACACTTTGATGAAATTTTTTTGAACTTCAGAATAGTTATGCCATGCATGCTATCCCTGCATACCACAAATAACAATTTAGACATGGCATTTGTTACTGTGTGTGTGTGTGTCTGTGTGTGTCTGTGTGTGTGTGTGTGTGTGTGTGTGTGTGTGTGTGTGTGTGTGTGTGTGTGTGTGTGTGTGTGTGTGTGTGTGTGTGTGTGTGTGTGTGTGTGTGTGTGTGTGTGTGTGTGTGTGTGTGTGTGTGTGTGTGTGTGTGTGTGTGTGTGTGTGTGTGTTCGCCGCCGTGCGCAACTGTAGGTATTAGGCCTCAGAGGGCGGTGCAGTTTACATTATTCCAAACCACCCGGGAGCATAAAGTATACGTTGTTTCATCCTTTTGTTGCATGCACCACCGCCTAACACCATGCAGGCATTTGTAACATATGCCATGTATAAACTGATTGTTAGTTGTGGTATGCTCAATACATTCATAATACTGGATTTGCACGCGCATGGCATTGTTCGTGCATAGTAATGATATCAATTAAATTAACACAAGCCTGTAGCGGATCTAGGATCTAGGGGGGAGGGGGGGGGGGGGGGGGGGGGGGGGGGGTTCAACCCTTCGATAATATTTTCATAGCAGGAAATTAGGCAATCTGCATTGATTGTTGTGAGTAAATCATTTAACTCTCCCCCCCCCCCCCCCCCCCCCCCCCCTCTTTAACTGCCACGCCCCCTACGTACGTCCGCGTCTGCAAGCCTATAAAAATGTACTGATCATACAGAATTGAGAATTCGTTATCAAAGTTTATTCGCAATATTACCGGATTTTTTTTAGTGCGGGGGGGGGGGGGTTGGGTTTGGAGGGGCGGGCACCCAACTCCCCCCCTCCCCCCCCACCCCCCCCCCCCCCCCCTCCCCCGACTAGCTGTCCTGGACGGTATTAAATGCCATTAGCATTCAATATTCCATTCATACGTACGTCTGGGTACGCATTAATTAAGGTCTGGGCACGAGACTACGTTGTGCACGCGAGCTTGTGTGTATTCTTCATAATATGGAAGAGGGCGGAGCGAGCGGCGAGGGCAGGGAAGACGCAGCGAGAAAAGATGAGTTAATTGGGAAAATACTCGAACTTCAGAACACTCTTCATGATTTAACGCAGCGCGTTAACTCAGTCAAAGAAGAAAACGCTACCCTGAAAGCAGAGAACGACGTACGTGCCATTTCCCTCACGTCGTATGATGTTACATGTGCGAATTGCAGGTTCTGAATCAATACGTTGAAAACCTGATGGTCAGTTCAAGTACATTCAAATCGACCAAAAGATGATTAGGAGGAGATGTGTGTGTGAGTGTTGCCATTCGGACCTTCTGTATATGTCTTGTCCCAACTTATGTTCAGCAACAAATCACCTTGCTTGATAGTTGACTGGGAACGAGATACACACATAATACACACATCACCCCCACCACCATTGCCGGTATCTTGCTTTCAGCTTAGTGGAGGGGTTGCCAAGGAAACACTTTCGTTACTTTCCCACCCAAAGCCCACTCTTCTTACCTGCTTGTCTCAATGATGCCCCCAACCTTGTCAATCCTGCAGTGCAGTCTAGCTGTTGCTATGAACTGTGAGCTCTAGCCCTGTGTGTGTGTGTGTGAGCCATGAGACCTCACACTGTACACATTACCGTCACCCTCACTGCATCACCTCCCTAGTCCCTCTCCATCACCTCCCTAGTCCCCTCTCCATCACCTCCCTTCCCTAGTCCCCTCTCCACCACCTCCCTAGTCCCTCTCCCCTCTCCACCACCTCCCTAGTCCCCTCTCCATCATCTCCCTAGTCTCCTCTCCATCACCTCCCTAGTCCCCTCTCCATCGCCTCTCTAGTCCCCTCTCCACCACCTCCCTAGTCCCCTCTCCATCACCTCCCTACTCCCCTCTCCACCATCTCCCTAGTCCCCTCTCCATCACCTCCCTAGTCCCCTCTCCATCACCTCCCTAGTCTCCTCTCCACCGTCCCCTCTCCACCACCTCCCTAGTCCCCTCTCCATCACCTCCCTAGTCCCCTCTCCACCACCTCCCTAGTCCCCTCTCCACCACCTCCCTATTCCCCTCTCCATCACCTCCCTACTCCCCTCTCCACCACCTCCCTACTCCCCTCTCCACCACCTCCCTAGTCCCCTCTCCATCACCTCCCTAGTCTCCTCTCCACCACCTCCCTAGTCCCCTCTCCATGACCTCCCTAGTCTCCTCTCCACCACCTCCCTAGTCCCCTCTCCACCACCTCCCTAATCCCCTCTCCATCACCTCCCTACTCCCCTCTCCACCACCTCCCTAGTCCCCTCTCCACCACCTCCCTACTCCCCTCTCCACCACCTCCCTAGTCCCCTCTCCATCACCTCCCTAGTCTCCTCTCCATGACCTCCCTAGTCTCCTCTCCACCACCTCCCTAGTCCCCTCTCCATGACCTCCCTACTCCCCTCTCCACCACCTCCCTAGTCCCCTCTCCACCACCTCCCTAGTCCCCTCTCCACCACCTCCCTAGTCCCCTCTCCATCACCTCCCTAGTCTCCTCTCCATGACCTCCCTAGTCTCCTCTACACCACCTCCCTATTCCCCTCTCCATCACCTCCCTACTCCCCTCTCCACCACCTCCCTAGTCCCCTCTCCACCACCTCCCTAGTCCCCTCTCCATCACCTCCCTACTCCCCTCTCCAACACCTCCCTAGTCCCCTCTCCATCACCTCCCTAGTCTCCTCTCCACCGTCCCCTCTCCATCACCTCCCTACTCCCCTCTCCAACACCTCCCTAGTCCCCTCTCCATCACCTCCCTAGTCTCCTCTCCACCACCTCCCTAGTCCCCTCTCCATCACCTCCCTAGTCTCCTCTCCACCGTCCCCTCTCCACCACCTCCCTAGTCCCCTCTCCATCACCTCCCTAGTCTCCTCTCCACCGTCCCCTCTCCATGACCTCCCTAGTCTCCTCTCCACCACCTCCCTAGTCTCCTCTCCACCACCTCCCTAATCCCCTCTCCATCACCTCCCTACTCCCCTCTCCACCACCTCCCTACTCCCCTCTCCACCACCTCCCTAGTCCCCTCTCCACCACCTCCCTAGTCCCCTCTCCATCACCTCCCTACTCCCCTCTCCAACACCTCCCTAGTCCCCTCTCCATCACCTCCCTAGTCTCCTCTCCACCGTCCCCTCTCCACCACCTCCCTAGTCCCCTCTCCACCACCTCCCTAGTCCCCTCTCCATCACCTCCCTAGTCCCCTCTCTACCACCTCCCTAGTCCCCTCTCCATCACCTCCCTACTCCCCTCTCCAACACCTCCCTAGTCCCCTCTCCATCACCTCCCTAGTCTCCTCTCCACCGTCCCCTCTCCACCACCTCCCTTGTCCCCTCTCCATCACCTCCCTAGTCTCCTCTCCACCGTCCCCTCTCCACCACCTCCCTAGTCCCCTCTCCATCACCTCCCTAGTCTCCTCTCCACCGTCCCCTCTCCATCACCTCCCTAGTCTCCTCTCCACCGTCCCCTCTCCATCACCTCCCTAGTCCCCTCTCCATGACCTCCCTAGTCTCCTCTCCACCACCTCTCTAGTCCCCTCTCCACCATCTCCCTAGTCCCCTCTCCATCACCTCCCTAGTCTCCTCTCCACCGTCCCCTCTCCACCACCTCCCTAGTCCCCTCTCCATCACCTCCCTAGTCCCCTCTCCACCACCTCCCTAGTCCCCTCTCCACCACCTCCCTATTCCCCTCTCCATCACCTCCCTACTCCCCTCTCCACCACCTCCCTAGTCCCTCTCCACCACCTCCCTAGTCCCTCTCCATGACCTCCCTAGTCTCCTCTCCACCGTCCCCTCTCCACCACCTCCCTAGTCCCCTCTCCACCACCTCCCTAGTCTCCTCTCCACCGTCCCCTCTCCACCACCTCCCTAGTCCCCTCTCCACCACCTCCCTAGTCCCCTCTCCATCACCTCCCTAGTCCCCTCTCCATGACCTCCCTAGTCTCCTCTCCACCACCTCTCTAGTCCCCTCTCCACCATCTCCCTAGTCCCCTCTCCATCACCTCCCTAGTCTCCTCTCCACCGTCCCCTCTCCACCACCTCCCTAGTCCCCTCTCCATCACCTCCCTAGTCCCCTCTCCACCACCTCCCTAGTCCCCTCTCCACCACCTCCCTATTCCCCTCTCCATCACCTCCCTACTCCCCTCTCCACCACCTCCCTAGTCCCTCTCCACCACCTCCCTAGTCCCTCTCCATGACCTCCCTAGTCTCCTCTCCACCGTCCCCTCTCCACCATCTCCCTAGTCCCCTCTCCATCACCTCCCTAGTCTCCTCTCCACCGTCCCCTCTCCACCACCTCCCTAGTCCCCTCTCCACCACCTCCCTAGTCTCCTCTCCATCACCTCCCTAGTCCCCTCTCCACCACCTCCCTATTCCCCTCTCCATCACCTCCCTACTCCCCTCTCCACCACCTCCCTAGTCCCCTCTCCATCACCTCCCTATTCCCCTCTCCATCACCTCCCTACTCCCCTCTCCACCACCTCCCTAGTCCCCTCTCCACCACCTCCCTATTCCCCTCTCCATCACCTCACTACTCCCCTCTCCACCACCTCCCTAGTCCCCTCTCCACCACCTCCCTAGTTCCCTCTCCACCACCTCCCTAGTCCCTCTCCATGACCTCCCTAGTCTCCTCTCCACCACCTCCCTAGTCCCCTCTCCACCACCTCCCTAATCCCTTCTCCATCACCTCCCTACTCCCCTCTCCACCACCTCCCTAGTCCCCTCTCCATCACCTCCCTAGTCTCCTCTCCACCGTCCCCTCTCCACCACCTCCCTAGTCCCTCTCCATGACCTCCCTAGTCCCCTCTCCATCACCTCCCTACTCCCCTCTCCACCACCTCCCTAGTCCCCTCTCCATCACCTCCCTAGTCTCCTCTCCACCGTCCCCTCTCCATCACCTCCCTTCTCCCCTCTCCACCACCTCCCTAGTCCCCTCTCCATCACCTCCCTAGTCTCCTCTCCACCGTCCCCTCTCCACCACCTCCCTAGTCCCCCTCCATGACCTCCCTAGTCTCCTCTCCACCACCTCCCTACTCCCCTCTCCACCACCTCCCTAGTCCCCTCTCCACCACCTCCCTACTCCCCTCTCCACCACCTCCCTAGTCCCCTCTCCACCACCTCCCTAGTCCCCTCTCCATCACCTCCCTTATCCCCTCTCCATCACCTCCCTAGTCTCCTCTCCACCACCTCCCTAGTCCCCTCTCCATCACCTCCCTAGTCTCCTCTCCATCACCTCCCTACTCCCCTCTCCACCACCTCCCTACTCCCCTCTCCACCACCTCCCTAGTCCCCTCTCCATCACCTCCCTAGTCCCCTCTCCACCACCTCCCTAGTCCCCTCTCCATCACCTCCCTAGTCCCCTCTCCACCTCCCTAGTCCCCTCTCCATCACCACTTGTCTCCATTACACTCCTTGAAGTTGAGAATTTGGACAGCCTGGGCGATAATTGGAGTAGTTGAAGCATGATACCCACACGGAACATGCTTATTTCTAACGAGGCTCTGTTCTGTCATATTACATACTCATGTTCTATCGTCTTCGGCACACACTCCACCCCTGTATGGAATGCATCGCAGGGACCCCTAAAGTTCTCAAAGGTCGACATATATGGGTGTTGAATAACGTGCTGGGTCGTTTACAAGCTTAACGTCAATCGTATATGTGATTAATTACTGAGAATGAAATTCATTGGCTCCAAACCCACAAGTGTAACCGTGAAATTATTTTCCCTTATAAATACTACCGTTATAGTAAGTAGTATGAGTCTGTTGCGGTTACTCTTTGGAGAGTTAATTGTGACGTATGCTTTTTGAGTTAGCAAGATTTTGTTTTTGCAAGAACGAATCGAAGCCTCTTACGCTAGGCGTCTCGAACCCGGCTCCCATTCACTTTAGGTCGAGTCGCACTACGAATCAAAAGACGTTTCGTCACTAGCAACCGATCCGCGCCGGATTGGGGGTACTTCCACACTACCTTAGCGTCCATTGCCCAATGCCCAAACCGGATCGATTTTTATGGACGTACCCATAACAAAAATGGCCGTCTCACACGGGAGTAAACAGTAACGTCCCCACCGTAAAAGTTGCACGCAAAGAGACATCAATGTTCCGATATATATGTTATTAATTACTGAGAATGACATTCATTGTCCAGTGTAACCAATTATTTTCCCCTATACCATGAAATTATCTTCCCCTATTTAAAAATACTATATTACTGGTGTACTTGCTCACCTGGTTAGTATGGATGGATAGGGTTCAACCAAATTCTGGCAATATCCTATCATCCTAGTGACAAACAAGAACTAAACCTAAACTCCCTTATGTCTCGACTCCAGACCTAAATATTGGTGATGCGCAGGCCCATTATTGTGGGGTCCAGAGCCGAGTCCATATGGACGTTATCCGACACTAGCATGATAAAGCAGTGAATACTTCATTTTGGAAAACTCCTAGTCGCATCACATTTAAAAAAAAAAGGGAAGTAAAAAGTACATGCAACTAAGGCCATTTACATATCTTGTAAAGAAGTCTATTTGATGCATAACTTTTCGTACTGTGTGGAAGTCTTCACATGCTACTACATGAGGGACAATTGTCACGTACCCAGACCTGCTAGTCCCCAGGCTGAAATCAATTACAGTCACTTGTTTCCGTCTGGGCACGAGGCAAAAGTAGCTGCATGCATGTGGGTTTTGTACACGAACTAAGCCAACTGAAGGCATAACTCTTGTTGTGGCCTCATATTCGTTTGAAAAGAACTTGAAATATGTATTAAAACTTGCGCGAAACGTCCTTGGAAAATAGTGTCCTAGGCACATCGATAAGTGTAGAACCGCGTCACTTAGAATAGGTATAGCTTACGGTCCACTATAGATACGAGGCAGGAAACAACGCCACACGTCTTAGCGATGATTGAACTGTCTAAAAATATACCTTTACCAGCCATTGCTGTTTTTCAAATTTTCCCAAAGTTGGGGTTCGACAAAAAAAGATTCGATTTTCACGGACCCGGTGTTAAATGTGCTTCCGCACTCAATCTGCTTCGAACCGCGTTGGATCCGCTTCGTAGTATATAAACAAGACTGAGTTGCGGTTTGGGCATTATATTTAAGATCAGTGCAGCATAAGAGATCCGTCCACTGGCGGCTGGCATCCTACTCTACCTCGTTGGAATCAGCCGCATCAATTTAATTTACCAGAGGATAGCACGTCTGCACAATGGGTACGGCTATACCTGGACTTGGAGCAGTGCAGGGCAAAATAAAATAAACAACCCATTTCCATAAGTACATTACTGATGCCCGCTCTTTTTTGCCTAGCTATTCCTACGTGCGTTATCAACTTATGCATAGTCCCACGGACGCAGACCTGCATAGCTGCAGTGGCGTAGGAACCGGGGGGGCCAGGGCCCCCCCAATCCTAATAAAAATTCAATGTTCACACGATAGTAAGACATGGTATGGAACAGCTAAGTACGGCACGGTACGCCTACTGATTATTTGGGATCGTACTTACAATTAATGCCTGAAATCAACCACCACGCCATTCTAATACTATGGAAACAAGCTACTACGCATGTTCGCTTGCTATCATATCGCTATCTACACACTGTATGGTTTTGGTAGTGTTCAAGCGTCGAATTTTAACCATGCCGTACCATACAGAACCTTGCTGGCACGGAAAGATTGTGTCGTGTAAACGTAGTATTAGTGTTAAAATATAGACCTTTTGCAGTTACATCATTTAAAATTACGCGCACATAGCAACTGTATCTAAGCGGCCATTTTGAGTGTCTATTTCATATGGCTACGACTGTTACTTTTTCTAGCTATTATTATGGCCTCGAAGAGACTGCAAAATCGCGTTACAGGGAAAAGTTAGCTATGCTTGGAGGGATTGCAGACCCATATATCTCGATGGATCTCGAACAGGAAAGTTTAGAATGGCAGAAGTGGCCAGAGGTAACGTTTCCAGACATTTATAGCTACTTGATAAATACTCCTAGCCCTTATACCATGCAAGAATTGAAAGCTTACAAAAGTTTAGAAGGGTATAGGCAATTTGTAGATGGTTGGGTTTCGAATGTCATCGTTTCTACTACTCCGTTTTGTACTGACAAATTCATCGTAACAGCAAAAATAAAACACTCTCAGAGGTTGTCCAATGCTCCTGCTAAAGCGTGGGTTGCTACTGAAAAAACTGGTGCAGTTATATGCGCACATTGTGATTGCATGGCTGGGCTAGGTGAGGCTTGTTCTCACGTAGCTGCAATACTTTTCACACTGGATGCCAATGTTCAAGCAATAAAGTCTTTGTCATGCACATCGGTACCTTGTTCTTGGCTACCCCCAACCTTCAAAAGTGTCCCGTTTGCTCCAATTTCAAAAATAGACTTTATTGATAAAGGATTGATGCATATGACTTGTCATACCACTCCACCTGAAACTAATGATCCTGTAAGAAAATCAGATCTACAGAGTACCCCTGACGCTAATATAACTCCTACTGCAAATGAGTTAGAAGTATTTTTTAAGAAATTATCTGAAAGTGGGAAAAAACCAGTTGTATTGTCATTAGTTTCTGCTTATTCTGATGCTTATGTGCCACTTTACAAAAATGGAATGCTACCAAAGCCACTTACGGATTATTTTGAGGAACAATACTTAAGGTTCAATTATCCTGACCTTTTGGTTAAATGTGAAGTATTTTTTGCATCATTAAATATATCATTCACACAGACGAAGGAAGTAGAGGAGAGAACTCGAGAACAGAGTGGTTCTAAAGTATGGTTCCAGCAAAGAGCTGGTCGAATAACGGCTTCAAGATTAAAAGCTACTGTATCTACTGATATCACACAGCCTTCAATATCATTGATTCGAGAAATATGTTATCCAGAAATGAACCAGTTTAGGTCCGCAGGAACAGCATGGGGATGTGATCATGAAAACGTTGCAATGCAAATATACAGGAGGAATGCTGGACAGCAACATACTGATTTAGTAGTCTCAGTGAGTGGATTAGTTATTCATACATCCTATCCACATATGGGTGCCTCACCTGATGGCATTGTGCAATGCACTTGTTGTGGCAAAGGTGTAATTGAAATCAAATGTCCATATTCATGCAGGGATAAATCACTTTTAGAATATACAGGAGAGAAGAGTTGTTTTCTGGAGGTCATTGATGGTGTGTACAGTATTAAAAGAAATCATGCATACTTCTACCAAGTTCAAGCACAGATTAAGTTCTGTGAAGCAAAGTATTGTGACATTGTAGTGTGGTCAGAGAAGGACATTATTATAAAAAGAATTTTCCCAGACTTGGAATTTATTGAATCTGCTTTAGATAAATCTACACTTTTCTTCAAGTATGCAATATTACCTGAGGTACTTGGCAAGTTCTATACAAGACTGCCTTCCAAAATTGATTGTTCAATTGATGCACATGACAAGCTTGCTCAGAATGTCTGGTGCTACTGCCACAAAGGAGAGTATGGTGAAATGATACAATGTGAAAGTGGGCATTGTGAAATTGATTGGTTCCATATTGACTGTCTTAGAATAACAAAGATCCCCAGGGGCAAATGGTTATGCCCTGAATGTAGAAAAAAGACTGATGGCGATCGTAAAAGAAAGAAATGTGACACCAGTACCTAGTAATGCTGAACAATTTGTGTACACAGTCATGCACAGAATTAAGAAATGGTCATGTGCATTGTAAGCAATTATTATTTATAATTTAAATTTTTACATACAAATACAGCAATCAAATCAAAAAGTTAAACACATCCACAACAGAAAACACAATCACTAATTAAAAGGTACAACAGATTCACAACAGTTACATAATGCACTACATATAGTGACAATTTTATCAATGGTGCTGTGATCATCTCCATCTCGACACATTATCAAATTAATGGGTAGTGTACTTCGCAAAATTTTGTACTTGAGTCTCAGAAACCTGGCAACAGGTTATCAAAGATGCCACAATTTTCAGTTAAGTACTTATCAGATACACGACCACCCCAACCTTTAGACACAAATGTAATCGATCCCTGGGGCGAAATTCCTATCAGGAATTTAACTGTGTTGTGGTGTTTATAATTAGACCAGGTTTGTGCACGAGCCATTAAACGTTTAGGACGTTCCATAAAGATTTCAAAGCAGTCTATTATGACTACACAATTACTGAAATTGTTCCGTATGAACTCCATTGGCATTGTCTTGTGCAATTGTTCATGGTCAGGCCACATTACTAGGGGCTTTAGTCTCTGATACATGACATCTATCCATTTATTGAAATAGCGACAAATAGTTGATGGATGAACATGAAAGAGCATTGAAAGGAGTTCATAATCTAGATTTAGGCGTAACTTAATCAATACCATCAAAAATTGTTGAAATGGTGATATTGAGCTTCTTGTATTAGGAACATGAGGTGCGACAAAATCAAATACTGCATTAAGGATTTTTAATGAAGGTAATCCTGTGTAATAACACACCTTTTTGGAATTTTCCAAGAAACCTCTGTTTTTCAGACTCTCTAACTCTTTCTGAAGTTGGATGTTTTCTTGTCGCAACACATTGCATTCAAGCTCTAACCCTCTAATGGTTTCCAATGACATTTCTGTTGTGACAGAGACTGTAGAGTGAGTTGATGAGTTAGATTGCAGATCAATATCAGACAGTGAGCTTGGCTGTTGACTATGATTATCATCATTCATGAAAGAACAATCAGACAATGGCATTTCTGTCAGAACAGAGACTGTATTGTGAGAAACTGAATTAGAGTGCAGATCAAGATCAAACTGTGAACTTGACTGCTGACCATGATCAGCATTATACAGTGAGGAACAGTCAGGCAGTGTTGTCATGTTAGAAGCTGTAGATTTAGACTGCTGATCGGTACCAGCCAGTGCTTGTAAACGCTTGCGTTTAATCGCACGTTCATGCCTTGCCAAATGACACTCAGCTTTCCTCTTAATAGTTTTGGTTTTGTGCTTAAATAAAGTCGGTATATAGGCAGGAGACGTAGGATCATTACTCTTACGTCCACCAACAAAATGGCAGCTGCAGATCCATGTGTATTCCGTGGGCTGCCAATTGCTTCGACTTACAGCTGCAATCCAGCGATTTCTTTTTTCGGTATCGGCGGGAAAACGGTAGAACTGGAGTCCACAACCTTTGAAAAATTTATTGGAGCACCCCACGGCACAACAGCACTTTCCCATCATTCAATGATTCAACAACTGAACACTCAATTGTTCAACAGCTGTACACTCAAAATGGCTGCCTAAAATAATTACGTCAATCGTGACGTCAGCTGCAAAAGGTCTATAAATCCACACGTCGGTTTGATAGCGTTAATCTTGTAGCCTCTCTTGATCGGAAAATGTTCTTTCAGGACAATTCAACCTGACTTTCGATCCCGAAGCGTGTAACTTCAGTGTATATGTACTATTTAAACAACTATGTGCGACCGTGAGGTTTCATAAGCCAACTACCATAGTTTTTCTAAAGCTTCCCCCCCTTGTTGACACGTCTGCAACCTTCCGCCGGCTATTTCACTAATATTTTATTTATGAAGTTGGCCCCGTCAATCTTTATACGTTCCTACGCCACTGAGCTGTACAGATTCCATTTTTCATTATAACCACACCCAAACCGGTTCGCTATACGAATAGAGCCTAAGTTTAGATGCGGTTCAAGATGTCTAGTGCGGAAGAGATTTCGTGCTTGCAAGAATGGAACCTTGTATGGAGAGTTGTACTCTAGCAAAATCTGTATTTGAGGAGACTAAACCCTTCAGACTAAATTTCCAAAAAAGTGAGTTCGACAAAACAGGTGAAAAAAGTATTCGATTTTCACGGACCGGTGTTAAAATACAAAAAAGTAACTCACAATCTATATTCCAATGAATTCGATACGGGAATGTACCAAAAATTAAAGAGGTCATAATTAATCATGCATGCGTTAGGGATTTTACAGATACGCGCAAAAACAGCTCTAAGAGGACTCCACTGCGCGAGGTTAATTATCCGATGTATGTGATAAGTTCACTATTAAACACACATAAAGCGGGTTTGTGTGAGTGTTGTTATTAGGTCCTCCTCTATATATTGATAACTCGTCCTAGCTTCTGTATTCTGTTGAGCAACAGATCACCTTGCTTGATGGTTGACTGGGGACGAGATCGAGATACACATCATAATGCATTACTTGCCTGGAACACACATCCACATCCCAACCTGAACCCCACCACCACATCCCAACCTCAACCACCACATCCCAACCCCTACCACCACATCCCAACCCCCACCACCACATCCCAACCCCCACCCCATCCCAACCCCTACCACCACCACCACAGTGCTAAAAATACTTTGTAATGGTTGATTAACATAGTTGCGAATCAAAAATGGATTTGATTAGCTGAAGGGCAGCTTATAGCACTGCTGTAATTGAGTTTAAGCCCGTGGTTAGGCAATATCCATCGCAAATGACATAAAACTGTGATGTGATACTGCTTAATTTGAGCACTGCCCCACTCACACAACAGTACCTGGTACAGATGGTTCTTGCTGTCTGGTCTGGTGGGGTCGTTGCCAAGGAAAAAGAATTGTTACTTTCCCATCCAATGCCCACTCTTCTTACCTGCTTGTCTCAATGATGCCCCCAACCTTGTCAATCCTGCAGTGCAGTCTACCTGTTGCTATGAACTGTGAGAGCTCTCTAGGTGTGTGTGCATGTGTGGGAGAGAGAGAGGCCACATTGTACACAATAGCCCTCACCATACCATTCCCTAGTCCCCTCTCCACCCCTCCCTCACCTGTCCATAAACTCCACCCCCACACCAAAGCTCTTGGCCATGTGCACAAGGGACACAGAGCGGTATGACTCCAGCAGCTGTGTGTACGCCTTTATCCTCATCTCCCTTATGTAGTACCGGGCGTGTGTTGCTAGGTAACGATCACACTGGAACTCCCTCTCTACCCAGACTGCCAGGGGAAAGGGTGCACATATGAAGGACACACACACACACAAATAAAGGACACGCCCACCAGAGGATGAGTACACCAACCAGAGGATAAACACACCCACCAGAGCACTCACATAAGCTCTTGAAGAACTCGTCATATCTGCAGTAGTAGAGTGACTCCACGTAGTCCTTCAGTTCAGGGAAGCCATGCAGCACCTCCCTGATGTCCGTTCCATTGATCACCTGAGCAGGTGGGCACATGTTGCCATGACGGCACGCACCACGCCCACCTTACCTTCTCCTTGAGGTCGCTGCGCTCCATGGCAACCATGCAGCAGAACATGGCATACTTCACAAAGGTCTTGTACTCCATCAGCTCGGTGGAGGTGAACGTCGCCATGGTTTCAAAGAAGTAGGTTGCAGCCAACTTGAAGTCCCTGATGGACATGGCATAGAGACCGTGGTAGGTCTTGAGGCGGTTCCGGCGATCCCAGTCCCCACCCTCCTCCAACAAGCAAATGGGGGGAGGGGAGGGGGGGGGAAGAGGGGAGGTGAAGAGGAGTGGGAGGTGGTGGGGAGGGGAAGGGAAATGAGTAAGGAGGGGTGAGGTGTGAAGTGGTGTTACAGTTGAACACACCTTTTTGCTTTTTCGATGTTTCTAGTAATGAGATCGTGGTCCATGTAGAACAGACCAATCCGTATAAGGTAAAACACCACATCCAGCCTGTAGCCAAGGCCAACAGTCTTCTCATAGGCCACACGTAGAGCACTGACTGCCGCATCCTAGGGGGTGGAGCCAGTCACCACAGAAACCGTAACACACCTCCACGCTCATGTCACTCTGCATCTAATTTAGGTCTGGGGCCCAGACCTAAACACGCAGTAGGTAATGGTCCCAAGGCACACAACATATAACACACACAACCCATACTCAATACACACACACACACACAGACACACACACACACACACACACACACACACATAACACAGCCCTTCACTTACACATACAAGGTCAACTAACCCTCCCGCTATCCCAACCTTGTCACCGATCCTGCACAGGTACTCTGCCTTGGCCATCAGGGCATCCTTCTGCTCGCTCTCCCCGTAGTTCTTCTGGGCGTTCTCTATAGCCTCACCAAGCCTCTTCAGGTCCGCCTCGTTAACCTTCTCCGCCTCGCTCTGCAGGCGCGCCAGTTCCGTCTTCCACTCCTCGGGCTTCAGCATCGCGCTCACGGTGATGCAGAAGGGTCCCATGGCTGGAGGGAGGGAGAGATAAATACTGAGCAGCTGCTTTTAGGACACCTCCCTAGTCCCCTTTCCATCACCTCCCTTCCCTAGTCCCCTCTCCCTCACCTCCCTAGTCCTTTCTCCACCATCTCCTTAGTCCCCTCTCCCTCACTTCCCTAGTCTTCACCACTTGTCACCATTGCACTCCTTCGAGAATTTGGACAGCCTGGGCGATAATTGGAGTAGTTGAAGCACGATACGTGCTTCTTTCTAACGAGGCTCCATTCTGTCATATTACATATGCATGTTCAAGGGAGTAGAGTGTGGCACCGAAGGCGCCAAGTACGGCGCCGCAGGCGCCTCGTTCAAAGCAAGATGGCGTTTATTATTAAAGGAAGAGTGAGTTTATTAAGATTAGTGAGTTTCAATGAAGAGCGAGGGACGGGTGCAATTTGAGTGCGGATTCGGAGAGGGGGTGAAAAGTTGAGGGGCGTAGCGGGCCGGCCCTCCCTACCCTGCCCTAAGCCTTAATTTTCCTCCCTTACACTCACAGTCCTCCGGACTGTTTGTAATATCGTCTTCGGCACAAACTCCACCTCTGTATGGAAATGCACCGCAGCGACCCCTAAAGTTCACAAAGGTCGACTATGAAATGAGACATATGATGCCGGTTGAATAACGTGTAGGGTCGTTTATATAAGCGACTGCCGAGTAACGTTCATCGCACGCAAGAAAAGGCATGTTTCGATATGTGATTATTACTGAGAATGAAATTCATCGTCTCAAACCCACAAGTGTAACCGTGAAATTATTTTCCCCTATAAATACTGCCGTTACTAGATTACTAGTGTGTCTCCTCTTGATTGTCAGGCACATATGTCCATCGATTCGCACTTACTCTTAGTGGAGTTAATTGCGGATCATATGTTAGCATCTGTTCTTTGGCGCTGGAGAGGACCTCTTTTTTGATTTAGTACCTGGCTGGCTAACTCGAAGAGTCAGTTGGGGCGTACGTAACCCATGACAAAATGGCAGCTGTGCAACTGGTTTTAAGGACAGACTGTTTTAGGAGTATTGAGGTGTGTTGTGTTGTACAGTGGATGCAGTGATGACAGTGGCGTGCACAACATATGACGCACCCAAATATTGTGAAGTGTCATTGGGGAAGGAAGCGTGCATGATAAAGGAGCGATCCGCATCGTGTGGCAATGCACTAATTTAATTATTAGTATACACACTGATTAAACAAGTAAAGAAAAACATTCTCTAACTAGAAAGTTGGTGGGATATAGGAATTGGAGGCAATGGTGGTGTGAACAAGGTTTTGAGAAAAGGGTAAAATTAGCACTTCTTTTGGTTCTGTTACATTTACACGTGCTACATATAGGATTTTTGTCTCAGTAGAAGGATGGGGAAACACTGCCAATTAACACGACGTAACACCTGCAGCCGCTTACCTGTTTGCTAAAACAGTTTCATCAAAACTTCAGGCCATGTTTTGTTGTCCATTTTCAAATGAAAATGAGTTAATTATTAGTGAGTTTGTTCGATTTCAAACGGTTATTTTCAGAGTCAAACTCAGGAAATTACATGTATCAATCATTGTAAATCTGATGGTCAGTTCGAATACATTCATACAGACCAAAAGGAATATAAGAAAAGGTTTACGGTGTGAGTGTTGTTATTAGGTCCTCCTCTATATATTGATAACTCGTCCTAGCTTCTGTATTCTGTTGAGCAACAGATCACCTTGCTTGATGGTTGACTGGGGACGAGATCGAGATACACATCATAATGCATTGCTTGCCTGGAACACACATCCACATCCCAACCCCCACCACCATCACCACAGTGCTGAAAATACTTTGTAATGGTTGATTAGCATAGTTGCTAATCAAAAATGGATTTGATTAGCTAAAGGGCAGCTTGTAGCATTGCTGTAATTGAGTTTAAGCCCGTGGTTACACGGGATGCAGACAAGTTACGTCTGTACATGTATATATGCTTTTCGCTAGGCAATATCCATCACAAATGACAAAAAAGTGCGATGTGATACTGCTTAATTTGAGCACTGCCCCACTCACACAACAGTACCTGGTACAGATGGTTCTTGCTGTCTGGTCTGGTCGTTGCCAAGGAAACAGAATTGTTACTTTCTCATCCAATGTCCATTCTTCTTACCTGCTTGTCTCAATGATGCCCCCAACCTTGTCAATCCTGCAGTGCAGTCTACCTGTTGCTATGAACTGTGAGAGCTCTCTAGGTGTGTGTACATGTGTGAGAGAGAGAGGGGTCACATTGTACACAATACCCCTCACCATACCATTACCTAGTCCCCTCTACACCCCTCCCTCACCTGTCCATAAACTCCACCCCCACACCAAAGCTCTTGGCCATGTGCACAAGGGACACAGAGCGGTATGACTCCAGCAGCTGTGTGTACGCCTTTATCCTCATCTCCCTTATGTAGTACCGGGCGTGCGTTGCTAGGTAACGATCACATTGGAACTCCCTCTCTACCCAGACTGCCAGGGGAAAGGGTGCACAAATGAAGGACACACCCACACACACAAATAAAGGACACGCCCACCAGAGGATGAGTACACCAACCAGAGGATAGACACACCAACCAGAGGATGAAAACACCCACCAGAGGATGGACACACCCACCAGATGAACACACCCACCAGAGGATGGACACACCAACCAGAGGATGAACACACCCACCAGAGCACTCACATAAGCTCTTGAAGAACTCGTCATATCTGCAGTAGTAGAGTGACTCCACGTAGTCCTTCAGTTCAGGGAAGCCATGCAGCACCTCCCTGATGTCCGTTCCATTGATCACCTGAGCGGGTGGGCACATGTTGCCATGACGGCACGCACCACGCCCACCTTACCTTATCCTTGAGGTCGCTGCGCTCCATGGCAACCATGCAGCAGAACACAGCGTACTTCACAAAGGTCTTGTACTCCATCAGCTCGGTGGAGGTGAACGTCGCCATGGTTTCAAAGAAGTAGGTTGCAGCCAGCTTGAAGTCCCTGATGGACATGGCATAGAGACCGTGGTAGGTCTTGAGGCGGTTCCGGCGATCCCAGTCCCCACCCTCCTCCAACAGGCTAATTGGGAGGGGGGAGGGAAGGGGGAGGATAGGAGGTGGAGAGAGGAAAGGAAGGGAAATAAGTAGGTGAGGTTTGAAGTGGTGTTACTGATGCACACACCTTTTTGCTTTTTCTATGTTTCTAGTAATGAGATCGTGGTCCATGTAGAACAGGCCAATCCTTATAAGGTAAAACACCACATCCAGCCTGTAGCCAAGGCCAACGGTCTTCTCATAGGCCACACGTAGAGCACTGACTGCCGCATCCTAGGGGGTGGAGCCAGTCACCACAGCAACCATAACACACCTCCACGCTCATGTCACTCTGCATCTAATTTAGGTCTGGGGCCCAGACCTAAACACGCAGTAGGTAATAGTCCCATGGCACACAACCACACATACAACACACACAACCCGTACTCAATACACACACATACTCACACACACACATACACACACACATACACACACAGCCCTTCACTTACACATGCAAGGTCAACTAACCCTCCCGCTATCCCAACCTTGTCACCGATCCTGCACAGGTACTCTGCCTTGGCCATCAGGGCATCCTTCTGCTCGCTCTCCCCGTAGTTCTTCTGGGCGTTCTCTATAGCCTCACCAAGCCTCTTCAGGTCCGCCTCGTTAACCTTCTCCGCCTCACTCTGCAGGCGCGCCAGTTCCGTCTTCCACTCCTCGGGCTTCAGCATCGCGCTCACGGTGATGCAGAAGGGTCCCATGGCTAGAGGGAGAGATAAATACTGAGCAGCTGCTTTTGGGGCATACGTGCGTGGACTCAACAGTCCTTCTGTATGGTGGCCTGAAGCTGCTTCCAAAATTCATCCTTGTCTATCCCCGCTACTTCAACGTTGAGGAGGAAAATCCATTGTGCGACTTTGAGGTCTGGGTTTTCGGGTAACCCTTCCTCGTGTAGGTCCAGCGGCATAGTTGAGAATTTATTGTACAGGGGACGAGAGAATTATTGAAAAATAACGAGCCCACGTGAGGCGATATGGCAGTTGCCGATAATGTTACAAGCTGCAGTGCAAATGAACATACAGGCACAGCGGAGGAGGAAGGAAGCAGCGGACTTCGTGAGGCGGTCGTAGTTAAGGTAGTCGGGTACCAACTGGCCACAAAGGACTTTAACTACACATTAGAGGTATAGCCGCCCAAATATGTACATCTCTCGTGAGCCCACCGCAACACAGGTTGAAGTTGGAGGCGAAAAAAGAATCTTAACTCGGCAATACAACGACCTCCTTTGGCTGCACCGTGTACTGAGCAAAAACGTAGAACCCGGCGGAAACATAGTATGATATTGGCTCCGTATGGTGTTCGCCTCCTTTCTCTCTCTCTCACTTTCTCTCCTGCCTCTGTGCTGATATCCAGATACCGCCCATGCCAGCAATGCCCTCCAGAACGCCGGACCCCAATGTGCTAAAGCTGGGTGTGTGAGTGTGTGTGTGTGTACAACGCGTGTGTATATATATTACATAATTACCTCCTATCCCAACCTTTCCTAGGTGACCATTCCAGAGCTCTATTTGGTGATCAGACAGAGATACCTCGACTAGCAATGGAAGGGTGAGGCCTGTTCTGTTTTCCACAAGGGGGAAGGGGCATCTATTGGGATGGATGTGCATTAAATAGAGTGATCTAAATAGGTTCCTGCAAGCTTTAGCTGCTCATCACTACTTCTCAGAGAACCATATCGTGTACAGCTTCCTTACCAGAGAGCAGGTGACCAAAGACCACACATTATCCCCCTCCTCTCCACTCCTGCTCTCTCCCACTTCATCACCTCTCCTTCACATTGTAACCCCTTCAGCTGTCGGATCATGACCAACAAAGCGTCAGCACTTTATGGTCTCAGTTCTCCAAGGTGATATCAGATTACCAGCTGAGCTCTGTCACGGTACACGAAAGGGAGGATGGGGAGGATGGAGAGGGGCATTAACTAGAATCATCATGGTTGTACGCAGGAGCCAGATGATCACTTTTCTCGCTACCTCAAGGGTGTGGAGAAACACATTACAGCTTTACAAACCTGTTCACAGGTAATGAGTGGGTGGGTGTATATACCTTACCTCCCCCTCCCCCCCCCACCCCCTCAAAGACTCCTCTACCTATCTGTATCTCTATCTCCAGGATTTTGCAAGAATGTGTTATTCATGGCAAAGTGAGTACCTTGAATGGTGGGGAGGGAGGAGGTTGGGAGGCTGATATCTGAGGAAAGAAGAGGTCGACACAAGTACCTGTGGTGAGGTGTGATGCAATAGCTTAAACTGATCTGGTCCCCAGACTTTGCCTGTTCTTTGATGACTGCCAGTGAACAATTGCGTCTCCTTGGCAACAGTGAAGAGGTCAAGAACGAGCAGTTCTCAAGGTGCTAGAAAGCAGTTAGGTGGGCTATAATTAGAAAACGATTTTTTTTTTTTTTTTGTTTGATGCTGCAGATACTGCTTTAAGTATGCAGAAGTACTCGATGAGGACAAGGTATGAGTAATAGTGTGTAAGCATACAACCACTTATTCCTCCTGAACCAGGAGTACTCACATGCTGCATCTCTGGATTCTATGACAACTGTTGGCTTCACTTTCGACTTGTACCATAAGTATTTTGAGCAAGTCAAGGTACCTTTGTGTGTGTGTGTGTGCTTTGTGTATGTGGGTGCCTTGTGTGTGTGGGTGCTTTGTGTGTGCCTGTTGGTGTTTGTGTGTGTTGGGATGTGCCCATGTACTTTAATCAGTGCGTGTAATATCTCCACGGAACATTATATTTCTACTGTATCGTGGTTGTCTTACATGGGTCAGGTTAGTATCTGAGGGATGTATCGCATCCCATCATTATGTGACACAACATTTGCAATGGATTCCATTTGGGTACACATGCAGTAGTCTAGTGGTCTGGCCAGCAGCAGTAGCAAACCATTTGGGTACACATGCAGTAGTCTAGTGGTCTGGCCAGCAGCAGTAGCAAACCATTTGTCCAGGCTTAAAAAGACCTATCATCTGTGAAGGCTGTGGAGCCTGTACACTTACCTTGCAGCTTCTGATTTCTTTCAACCTGTATTCTTGAAAAGTATCATATAAACAAGCGAATTGCACGCATGTGTCCGACTTAATCTGCAACGTGCACATTATGTGTTCTAGACATAATTCACTTAGATCGCCATGTCTTGCCACAATTATAAATGGTGTCCCTTTCTTGACCATCATTGCCCAGTAAACTGCAATGCCGTCTCTTGTAACCCGTCCATCCATCCTTTAGGGCAGTCTGTTAGCTTTTGCTTTCAAATAACTTTTTTCAAAGTGTTGTAAACGCATTTTACAAAGGCAACGTGCACTGTTTTATGACTTCTAAGGTCAAAGGCACGTTTTGTCTGGAGGTCACAGCTTTTAGCAGCTGTTGTTTAGCCACCTGGCTTAACCATGAAGCAAACAGCTCGGCCGCCCTACTACAGCAAATCCAGTGGCTGCAATTCTGGTGTGCAGGAGGCTGGTACAAATAAGATTTGGGTACATACTCTTTGTAACTGGAGCAGGGCAGGAGCTGGAGCGGTGAACTGTGTACGAAGTCCCGTTGCATACTGAAGCCTGCCTTGGTCATGTCTGGTAGGGCGTACATGTATGTGGTATGAAGAACTGTCGAGTACTCCAAAATGGTTTGTTCAGATAATAAGACTATGAGAGTACAAAAGCAGATCACTCATTCCGTCTTATGTGTCATCCCCTTAGGATGGCATCTCTCATCAGTTTCCCTTACCCAAATGATCAGTAGCTTTCCATCTAAATCTTCTGTCTTCTGCTGGTAGCACAGTGAGCTTACCTTTTCCTCCTATACCATGCTCGCTTCACCCAACCCACTTTGACATATAATTGGTCCTGCATCTGCTGTGCACGTCACTGTCATTACCAGCTAGACAATACACATAGTTCAACCTACACAGAGCAGGGGCCAGCTACCTATAGTTCAACCTACACAGAGCAGGGGCCAGCTACCTATAGTTCAACCTACACAGAGCAGGGGCCAGCTACCTATATAGTTCAACCTACACAGAGCAGGGGCCAGCTACCTATAGTTCAACCTACACAGAGCAGGGGCCAGCTACCTATAGTTCAACCTACACAGAGCAGGGGCCAGCTACCTATAGTTCAACCTACACAGAGCAGGGGCCAGCTACCTATAGTTCAACCTACACAGAGCAGGGACCAGCTACCTATAGTTCAACCTACACAGAGCAGGGGCCAGCTACCTATAGTTCAACCTACACAGAGCAGGGGCCAGCTACCTATAGTTCAACCTACACAGAGCAGGGGCCAGCTACCTATAGTTCAACCTACACAGAGCAGGGGCCAGCTACCTATAGTTCAACCTACACAGAGCAGGGGCCAGCTACCTATAGTTCAACCTACACAGAGCAGGGGCCAGCTACCTATAGTTCAACCTACACAGAGCAGGGGCCAGCTACCTATAGTTCAACCTACACAGAGCAGGGACCAGCTACCTATAGTTCAACCTACACAGAGCAGGGGCCAGCTACCTATAGTTCAACCTACACAGAGCAGGGGCCAGCTACCTATAGTTCAACCTACACAGAGCAGGGGCCAGCTACCTATAGTTCAACCTACACAGAGCAGGGGCCAGCTACCTATAGTTCAACCTACACAGAGCAGGGGCCAGCTACCTATAGTTCAACCTACACAGAGCAGGGACCAGCTACCTATAGTTCAACCTACACAGAGCAGGGGCCAGCTACCTATAGTTCAACCTACACAGAGCAGGGGCCAGCTACCTATAGTTCAACCTACACAGAGCAGGGGCCAGCTACCTATGGTTCAACCTACACAGAGCAGGGGCCAGCTACCTATAGTTCAACCTACACAGAGCAGGGGCCAGCTACCTATAGTTCAACATACACAGAGCAGGGGCCAGCTACCTATAGTTCAACCTACACAGAGCAGGGGCCAGCTACCTATAGTTCAACCTACACAGAGCAGGGACCAGCTACCTATAGTTCAACCTACACAGAGCAGGGGCCAGCTACCTATAGCTAATTAGACCTAAAGTTTGAGGTGATGGACCCACACCGCCTCAAGGGGAAAAACCTCACATAGTGAGGGTTCTAACCTTGCTCTTCCCAAATAATAACATGGTAGCAACATAGTAGTGACTTCGTAACAGGACCACTCGATTCCTTGTGGCTGGTCTGCCTCATCTCTCGGTACCAGGTTGTCGCAATCTCGTCCTTCTTATTCGGAGCCAGCATGTGTCAAACCACTACCATTGCCGGCGTGGGGAGGGGGGGGGTTGCTGCCACAGTAACTGTGCACAAGGCACTTAGACTGCTTACATACACGCAAGCACCATCTCTTATACTACCAGACCACATGGCTACTATGCTCATGTTCACTTAAATCCAACACCCATCAACAGCTTGCCACAGGCCTCTACTGCCCTTTGACCTTGCATCAGCATGCCAGCATATCATCAACACAGGACCTCCACAGACAGCATACCTTCTCATATTAGCACCTGACAACAGCTATACCCCAACACTGTTGGCTACACTCAAACTGCATTCGTATAGGAGCATATTTTCCCCCTCCTCGTACATGTACACCACCCTTACCCCATGCATATTGACAACTCTTGGTGCAGCGTCACCTGTGCACGACTGCCAACTAGATGTTCAAAGAAAGACAGTTGGATGCCTAAGTTCTTAAGCAGCTCTCAGCAGAGTCCTTTACATAACCATCTTTTGCTGACTCAGACTTCCACCTCCCATGCCTCTTGAATAGCCTATCAGGCACTCCAGCATTAGCGGCAGCTGTAGCACCACCAGCCCCGCAGGCTGTGCATCCCAAACGACTTAGGGTCCATACCCAGGCTACTGATCTTCTCCAGTAACAATTCCCGCAGCCTAGAATAACTAAGGCTACCTACCGCCCTTCCGCAAACATTCTCCTGACTTGGTATGCATTATTCCCCTGGATATAAAATCCTGTGATGCATGCACTAGTTGACCCATGGAGAAATAATGTTGCATCATGCTGACATGACATGTGGCCGTACCCGTACGAGCAATAACTAAAAATGCACCCTCCCTGTACTGATCTGTCTTGCTGGATGCAATGTGTATTACCATGCCCTCAGTGTTAAATGTCACATCAGCACATCTAAGCTTCAACAATTCCTCACACGGAAAGCCGCAAAAGCCACAAGGCAGGTAGCATCCATGTGTTTATTTGCCTCGAAAAACCAGTGGGCTCGATATAACCCCTGAGCTCGGTTTATACAATGGGCAAGCCAATTCCTTTGCTCTGCGCATTTCTTTATAAGCCCAATGAAGTCTAATAGGTCCATATTGGGAGCAAGGACGTCGAGCCACCGGTCATTCTTTCCTTCTAGGTTACAATCCTCTCGGATTAGCCTCGCCTTTTCTCCGACAATAAAAAGTTCTACGAACATTTGGTGTCGGAAATCCATCTTTGCGCATCATTATACAGAAAGCGGTCTTTTAAGGATAAAACGGCGGGGAAAAGAATGAAGCTGTTCAAACCACGCACGCGCATCAGGAATCAAAGGCGGGCTTTTCAGTATTTAAAAAAAAAAAAAATTTTTAATCAATAAATTAAAATTAAAAAAATACCGGTGTCAAAGGTCACTGAATACAGGTAATTATAACAAATGTTTTATAGATGTGGTGTAGATCGGTTTATGGCGTGCACTGGTGTATGTGTGGCATAGGTATAGCCCCTTAGTAAGCGAACCTCAGTAAGGGACGGGGATGGCCCAGCTACCTCTACCATTGCTAGCAACTTCTCTGCTGTAACCGGTTCCTTACGCTTAACTAACTTCGTTCTAAGACCACCCAAATTTGCTTGCACTATGGGGGATCCAGCAATGGATGATAAACCAGCCATCTGGTGCAACCATGAAACAGCATGCACTACCTCCTCTACTGCTGATTTAGACTGAATGGACTCACTCAGGTGCTGCAAATACAGCACCAAATGGATATCCTGCATGGTACTCCTCCCCCCCCCCCCCCCCCCCACCTGTCTGGCCTCTGCCCATGTCTTCCACCTCTGAAAGGCACCAAGATATTTCTTTGTTGTAGAGTCCGCCTTGCACTTCAGGACAGTAGCTGGCAATGCTTTAGCCAGCCGCCTATGTTCTGGATCATCCAAATTTGAGAAGAGGCCAGAGACTCCATAGGAAAAACCATCTTCCCGCAGTACTTCTTTTGCCCGTTCGAACGCTGGCCTGATGGTTGAGGTGGTGGTGGTGGTGGGCCTGGTGGTGACCGCTGTGGTTGAGGTGGCTGAGGCTGTGGTGGTGGGCCTAGATGTTGAGGCTGCGATGGTGATGGCTGTGGTTGAGGTGGTGGTGACAGCATGCGCCACAACCCTCTTCACGGCTGAGGGTGGTAAAAGCCCCGATAGTATAAGGGGACTTGAGGGGTCCACTTGGCTGGCCAGCCTCTTGCATGCCTCAAGGTGGCTGTGGGTGAGGTTCTTCACTTGAGGCTGTCCATTCTAAAACTAATTTGCACTCCACCACAAGGTAGGTTGGTGTGGTCAGCACTGCATTCCCTGCAGGTGGGGCACCCACACTCCCTCACCATCTGCTGGTACAGCTTTTTAAGTCGGCTGCACACGCCTCAACCTGGCTGGGTGTGAAGACTGTTCATTTCAGCACCCTGCCAACCTTGAACCACGCCAAAACCCTCACAACGTTGGCTACAGTGTGGAGTGAGGTGACTTGTTGCATTACTTCATTAAGGGAGTTGGGTGGTGGGAGGCGACAGGTGTGCAGCATGTTAACTGCTCTGTTGACCAGCATGTCCATGCTTACCAGGATACTGTTACTTCGTACCACGGTTTTTTTTTTTTTAAATGATTTGTGCACAATGTTTTGAGTAGGACTTAACTTTATTCATAGGAGGAGGGTTTATCATAAAGCTCAGATGTTTGTATTAGTGCCACTGCATCCTAATACTCCCTTGTGAACCTCGTAAATCACCCCAATCATCTACCATGATTTTGAAGGCACAAGGTTATCTTATCAATCTGTTAGAAACAAGCACCATTAAAAGGAAGCCAGCATTGTGCTGAGCCACTATCATGCTCGCTAGGATGCATTATGAAGGCACTTGGTTTCTTTGACTTTTTGCTTGTTGCACATTTGCTTTGGGTTTTGGGTCACACTTCTTTTGGGTTAGAGCCTTAGGCCTGTCTATTTCAATGTGACGTTGCTGTAGGCCTTGAATGTATCCTCTGCCACTGGTGGAGGGTAGTTAGTTATTTAGCCCACAAGCCTGATGCCACCAAGGCTTTCTTCCCTTCCATCAGCCCTCCTTGATTTACTAGACGGCCCATATTGGCGCCATCAGAATCCACGGGGTTCCATTGCATGTGCCTGCCCCCCACCTCCCTGACCATCAAATAGTCAGTGTTGGCCTGGTCCCCTTTCACGTGTATGTCTGAATACAGACATATGTGTGCCCCTGCTGGGATGATGTAGTTGGACCTACCAGAAGGTGTTGGCCTAAGCATAGCACAGCACGACCTGCACTGGGTATCGTGGACGGCATCTCGAGCACATGACTCTCCCCCCCTCCACAATCATAAAGTCATTGTCTCTGTCTTTTTCTTGTTCCGTTTGTCATAGGAAAGGGGCATTCCATATTTTTAAATGTCTCTTTGATGTCTTTTGACACCAGCGTGTGCTCCCCCTGTCCTAGGAACTTCTTTCTTTCTTCCTCAGGCATTGCACTCTTCCTGGACAGGAGGAGCCACATCACACACTTTACGGCTTCATGTGCTAACCCCCATTGCTGGTGCTCTTTGAGTATGTACGCCATCCAGTACTCGATGCCATAGTTCCCAAAGAGTTCTATGGCATGAGTACTGGATGATGTAATTGTTCTTTGAGTTACCTCCAGCGTGTGCCTCATTGCTGGGGGGGCGTGAGGTTGGTGAACATATTTATATGTGACGTTGCTGTGGGCCTTGAATATTTCCTCTGCCTCACGAGGTGAGTAATTATTCAGCCCACAAGCAACGTCACTAGATGCCACCAGGGCTTTTAGTCCCTCTATCAGCCCTCCTTGATTGATCAGGCGGCCAATGTTGGCACCATCAGGATGTGTTGGGTTCCACATCATCCGCCTGCCTCCCACCTCCCTCACCATCAGATAGTCCGTGTTTGTTTGGTCCCCTTCCACGCATATGTCTGAATACAGACATATGCGTGTCCCTGCTGGGATGATGTAGTTTGACCTACCAGGGGGGCGTTGGCCTAAGCATAGCAGCATGACCTGCACTGGTTATCGTGGACGGCATCTCGAGCACATGACCCCCCCCCCCTCCACAAGGCAGGTTGGTGGGGGTCAGCACTGCATTCCCTGTCACAAGGTTCTCCCTATCCCCATCTATATAGTGGATGGCTATGGAAGGGTCTTGCAGGAATGCATTTGGGGTGCCTGCCATGAAGTTGGGTTTGGTGTTGAATTAGAACCTTAGGACTGACTATTTTCTATCTGCTTCTTCCAGAAAATATACTATAATGATCACAATATGATGATGAGGATCTGATAGGGATTGTGGGCTTGGGGATGTTCCCATCAGGGCAAAGTACAATTGCCATCTGATCCTTCACCCAATCATCCCACATTCTCAGTTGTAACTTTGCAAAGAGAGAAACAAGTCTCTTACCCACCTACAGTAGGTACTGCTACAAGCACCTAACTGGTGGTTTTGACTAGAGCCAGAGCTGTCTACCTCATCACTAGCTATTGGATGGTTACCACTTTTGTTGCTTGAACCCTTCCCTTACATCAGCTTTGAGCATGGGTTCTTCACTCATCCCCCCCCCCCCCCCCCCCACTTCTCTTTCTTGTCTGTTGGTTGACAATCAAATGGCTGAAATTCTGGTTTGCAAGAGGCTGGTACAAATAAGATTGGGTTGACTGATAGGCAAAGTAGCTGTGAAATGGAATGTGGGAGTTGGAGTGACCTGAAGCTGACGGGAGGAGAGGTCATGGTGAATAGAGGTATCAAATTTGGGTACATCCTCTTTAACTCTAGCAAGGCAGCAGGAGCTGGGGTGCTGATATGTGTAACAGTCCGATGTGCTCATACGTGCAGTAATAATAATCACAGAATAGTAGCTTGTGATGTTATATTGCTAATCTTCTAGTCACTACAAAACCCTATCCTCAACCTCCACTAGACCACCACCATCACACAACTACATCTGTTCCAGAAAACTGCAAGGTAATGAAGCTACCTGCGGAAAATATAGACGAAACTGATTATTTAATAAAGGAGAAACCCTTGAATGAAACTTTTACCTCTTAGTCCTGAAGTAGAGCCACCTCCATTAGACCACCACCACCATACCTTCGACCCAAACATTGAACACGTCTTTTAAAGCATTTTAGTTGGTACCAGTGATTGCTCGTGTCTTTTAGTACTTGGAGTTAAACTGTACGTCTACCCAATATTCGGCGGTATTGTCTGCATGGATCACAGCAGGTCCCCCTGTGTGATGCCTAACACCTCTGCATCACCATTCTGCTGTAATGCTTAGCTTGGCCTTTTATGACGCTTCCAGCCCCGACGCTGACAATCAACGCAAAGGCTACATGAGGCTTATCTGATATGGAAAGGTGTATGAATTGAATTTCTTCGCTCAATGAACGACGGTAAAATGCAGAAGCTTTTGGTTGGTATAGGCGGAGCATTTTGTCTCTTTGTGTTCATTTACAAAGAAGATGCTGTATCTGTGGACCAAATTCAGGATGGATTTGAAATGGAGAATGGGGGGTATCGATACGCTGAAGGCACTTTTTGAAAGCGAATGGGTTTAACTCAAACTCCTTTAATGTGCATACTTTTTCCCATTCTTCATGTGCTCCTTAGGGGTTTAGACTTAAGCAGTACAATTAATCTTGATTATGTTGGTTTGATATTATGTAACCTCCCAGTATGCAGCTCCATGCACGTACGCCATAATGCCCCAGCCGGCTGCCGATTCCTTCTTGGTAGTGTCGAATATGTCTTGTCTCTCATCATTTCAGAAGTACTAATGTATAGCCCTAGAAAATTAAATAGTTTTTAGTATTTTATAGTTAATGTCTATAGATGTACTTTACATGAACTAAGCCAACGACAGGCAAGGGAGAACTGATGACATACTTATACCTGCTCAACAGAATTTTTATGCGGAAGATCATCATCGTCCCATAAGCAGACATTTTTCAGCCATGAATGTCAGGACTTTATAGTGGTTACGGATGAGGTCCTGCTTCATGCATTTCCTCGTACTCCATTAGTACCTTATTCCACTTCACTGTGAAATCACTTTTCTCCATATCCATGACTTGTGGGGTTGTTGCGTCTCTGAGACCCACTGGCCCTCTTTGGCATTTGTTGACGGTGTCTTCAGGGGAAACAGTGCACGGATTCCCGGCAATTTATGTATGTCAAGACTCCATAAATTGAACACGTAAAGTTTCATTTTATGGCAAATGGAGTGGGCCGAGGGGAAAAGCTACTCTCCGTCAAGTCACAGTGTCTAGCCTTTTCCAACTTCGTGTACAAGGATGGGCTAGCTCCTTGTACATTTTGCTAAGGGTTGCATCTATGATTTTTGGCAGATCTTGCCACTCGCCAGGATTTTGTTTGCTGGTGGTGGTTGGGTGGGTTGGTGGTACAGCAGTTAGAGTTAGGGCCCCAGTGGTCCTGGTTCCAATGCCACTCCTGATTCTGTTCTGTTTCCGTTCTGCCTCAATGTTGATGGGCTCACTGTTTGTTCAAACCTCATTACCCTGGCAGTTTGCGTGGATGCGTGCATCTGTGTGGTGTTGCACGCTTGCGTCTGTGTAAGCGCTTGTTAGAAAATTTTACAAAATCTCCCACAAACACATCAGTTCTCCCATTGGAGACCGTGGTATATGTTCGCGTCAAATTATTTCCCAAAAAAAAGTACTACGTACAGAATATATGAGAAGTATATGGGGCAGAACATGTACTGCTGCTCCCCTGTATGAGTGAGCATGTGTGTGTTGTTATGAGTGAGCATGTATGTTTTCAGGTTAGACTGTAGGAGCCAGCTCTGTAGAGCCAGCCCTGTGGAGCCAGTCCTGTGGAGCCAGTCCTGTGGAGCCAGCTCTGGAGCCAGCCCTGTGGAGCCAGCCCTGTGCATCCCCACACCCATCCGTAATTCCCTCCATTGCTTTCATCATGGTGCCTCTTCCTCATCTCCACTTAATTCCGCTTCAACTTCTACATTTTTCTTATTAGCACCCACCTTATCTGGTTTCGGGGCATCCTTCACTGACTTTGTAGCCTCTTTCACTGGCGTCCTATTCAGACCCATGCCTCGCGCGAATTCCCGTCCCACAATAACAGTTTGATGTACAACGTTTCGGCAGTAGCCTTTCTCAAGTCACAAGTTTCACACAAAAATTTGAAATGAATAAACACATATAAATAATGGTTCCATGCATGCGTAGGGAAAGAAAAAAGGAGTGCGCGTTAATTACAATAATGTTGTACAAGAGTGTAAGTGATGTGTGGTGAGTGTTTTTGATATAGGAAGTAGTTCTAAAATGGAAAACGATTTTCCTCTGTTGTATAGAAATGACTGTTTTAGGAAAGAAAATTAAAAATAAATAATTTACTGATGGTTGACTCATCATCATCCACTGTTGTTGTTGTGCTTTCCTCCATGAAGGCTACAAATTAAAAATGCATGAATTAACACTCGCCATGGAAACACAAACTACAATTTGAATAAAATTAGAAAAATAACTCACAAAATATAGGCTCAGCAAATACAGAAGTCCGTAGCTGGTACCAGCTGGGCCTAGTTAGCTTAGGTTCAGTTTTAGCCAGGGGGAGAGAGATGGTGAAAGGCTCAGCAAATCACAAGAGGTCCGTAGCGGTGTCTAGCTGGGCCTAGTTAGTTTAGGTTTAGTTGTGCTCAGGGGATAAAACTGAATGAATATACATCAAATACAAAAGTAATTCTTATTGTGGAGACTTCTGGATGGGTGGGGTTGTAGCCTAGTTAGATTTAGGTTTGGTGTTGGTTGGATTATAGATGGTAGTTGAGCCCAGATGGTAACAAGGTCTTCATTCTTCTTATCCTAAGCATTTCGCATTCTCTTCTTTCATCGTGGTGTACAACGTGTTGTACGATTGTAAGGCTGGCTTCCGCAAAGGTGTGTCGATTTTTTTGGGAAGTGCCTGTAAATTGGTTTGTTGTCCTCCATTCAGTTTGTTTCTATGTCCTCGTATCCTTTGCCCGATCATGTTTACACCGTTTCGCCCACATATTGTATTCCACATTTGGCACACGTGATAACGTATACCACACCGCTACTTTTACAGGTGTATGTGCCATTGATGGGGTATGTGTTGTTGTGGAGTTGATGTGCGAGACATTTCTAATCATCTTGCAGCACTCGCATTGCGAATGGGTTACAATGGGTATTGCGGATAGGGAACTGCGTTGGTGTTTCCTCTAGTTCTATTTCTGGAGGATTAGGGGCATCTTTGATTTTGGCTCTGACAACTGTTTGGGCAACCCATTTACCCGCGATGCACGACATCATTGGACCCTCTTTGAAATTTTTCAGCCAGCATTTTGCTTGAAATGAGATTCCAGGAATGGCCCAGGACTTTATTTAGGTGTTTAGTCCTCTTGCTGTATTGCTGTACCATGATTGTTCCGTGTGAGCTTTCCTAGTCCATAAGGTATAGTGTTCTGTCCTTGAATGGATGGGTCTGTATCCATTTGTCCAGGAGATGTACGGGGTAACCTCTGAGTAAAAGAGCTTTTCTTAGTTTACACATTGTTTGCTCGTACACATTGGTGTCACTAAAGTTTGGAACCTAGTGCACTCCCCCACAACTATGCCTTTAAACAGAGGGGGTGTGTGCTGATGTGTAATGGAGGTGATTGGTTTCCTAGTAGTTGACTGGCTAGGAACCTATCTCCTTTTTACAGGGTTACGTCTAAGCAGTTTGTCTCTGTCTCAGACACGGACCTTTTTGTACATTCATAGCCGTGAAAACAGTTACCAGTTCATCTATAGGGGTGTTAGTCTCGTACCCAGACCTTCACTCACAACTGCGGGTGGATTGCATCACCGCTTGCCTGGGTCTGGTGAAATGCCTAACAAACGTTTTTCTCAATGGAAGTCGATGTTACATAATAAATGTGACGTCAAAAGTCTCAATTACAATTAACATTAGCACACTCTCTATAATCCGGCTCGTTCGAAAACATACACTGCTCTTCGCCCTTCCCACATAACCCTGCTGACATAATGTCACTGTATGCCAGAGATCAGACTTCTGAAATTTTTTGACCGGGCTGAAGAACCTTCCTACATTTGCACATTTAGTTGATCTCTGTTGTGTGTGGATCAACAACAGAGTATCTCGTTCCTCAATGTTTGCTGAATTTGATGTGCCAATTAGCTAAAAGACTGAAACCTTAATTACTCTTCTCTAATGCACATGTCACTGGCTCTATAGAACGTTGTGATGTGTTAACGTGGTGATAGGGCTTAGTACTATTGATATAGCCTTGTCATACACCATGAGGATGTGTGGGTAGTGCTCAGACCACTTCTTTTCTCATCCCACCACAGGAGATGCAACGTGGTGATAGGGCTTAGTACTATTGATATAGCCTTGTCATACACCATGAGGATGTGTGGGTAGTGCTCAGACCACTTCTCTTCTCATCCCACCACAGGAGATGCTGTTTCGTCGGCTGGGCAAGGTACAGCTGCTAACCACTGCCTCCCTGCAGCTGGAGAAGACCAAACCTGACAAGCGACCAATTGTCAGGGAGCCCTGTGTTTTGCCCCTCCCCCCATGTTGAAGCCTTCTTCCCTAACAGGCAGAGAAAGCAAAGGATGATGCTCAGAAGTCACTGGAGAAGGTCACCTCCACTGCTAATGATGAGGTGTGATGATGACCTGTTGGTTGACCCCATGTATCTATCCCATCTGATCTACCTCCTCCCCATCTCATCTGATCTACCTCCTCCCCATCCCATCTCATCTACCTCCTCCCCATCCCATCTCATCTACCTCCTCCCCATCTCATCTAACCTCCCCATGCAGTATGTGCGCTTCCATCAAGAGTACAGTCGTCAGATAAGGATGAAGCTGCAGGCCTATGTAGAGGCACAGATCACTCACTGCAAGAGGTCTCTTGAGAACATCCATAAGCTTAAAAGTGACCTTGAGGCGCTACCATGACAACACATCATGATTGGTAGTGGCTACGTAGCAATATTCCATGTTTGTTGCCTTGTTTTGTGTGGATCATGTGTGTTGAATAATATCATGACAGCCATATGCCAGTCTTCCCGAGAAATTATTTTTTGTGTTGCATGATGGCAAATACATTCTTTCAAAATTTGCTACTTTAAGCTGACCCAAAGAAAGATTTTTTGTGAATCTCTTCCCAATACAACCTCCTGCTATGTACAGTATACCCCTCTGATATAGTCTCGTGCCCAGACCCACGCTTACGTAAGTATTATCTATAATACTACAATAGGTCGAAGAAAGTTGTTCTGGTGCGCCGGAATGTTGGCGCGTCCAATCAGAATGTTGGAATGTGGGTGACGTAGATTATTGTATCAAGTGGGCGTAATTCGAGCTTGTTCAACAATCCAAAGTCTGGAATTCAAATAATCTACGTCACCCACATTCCAACATTCTGATAGGACGCGCCAACATTCCGGCGCACAAGAACAATTTCTTAGACCTATTGGCCAGACCCTCTCTACGTAGTATTATACATTATGCGATAATGCTTACGTAAGCGTGGACGAGACCACCTCTGATATACCAGACCTGAATAAAATCACGATGAAGGGTGTGTTGCTAGGCCAACTAATGTCTATCTGCGCAAGCTTACGTTTCCCAGTAACCATGGCAAGTTTTTGAAAAATGATATTTAGACGAAGGTAGATTAAGACATTAATGGCAAACCGACTTATTGTGCTAGATAAGTGCCCTGGGGTCCAGCCCATTGGAATTGGTGAATGCATGCACGTGATTGGTAAGACAATGGTCCTGCTGACTGGCAGAGATGTCGAAGATGAGTGTGGTGCATAACAGCTAATTAATAAAGCAACGTGCTTGAAAGCTAGGGTACTATCCATACCATGATAGACCTTATGATGCATTTGCAAGTGATGTTGGTGATTCCTTACAAGAGCTGTGTTTATCACGTGCCAATTTATCATCTACTTAAGTAGTACAATACAAATTACAAGCCACCAAATGTGCGTTACCCCTGGGAAACGTTAATTGGTTGCACTGATGGATGCAATTTTATTTGGAAAGTTAACGTTAACAGTCTAATTAAGCAAGATAAATTTGGCTACAATTCATTTGCAATCCGGATGCAGTGTTAATTGATTCCATGTGTGATAGCGTGTAATGGCACTTGATTTTGAGGGCATTGAATTTCTTCTCCGGTTAATAGATTCACAGCTGATGGGGCCCTAGGCAGTGTGTCATTTTGCTGACAAGTCTCTTAGTGGTCTCTTATCCAACTTGTCCATCTGTAATAAGGGTGATTTGGTCTGATTCCACACACTATCCAGTCCTGCATCAGTTCTTACATTTGCTTTATTCTGTGCTGAAAAGCCATAAAATCATTGCTACTATTGATGAGGCACTTGGTGCTGGTGATGTGGAGAGATTGATGGATGCAAACCTGTTCTATAAAGATGGTACTAATAGTGCTGCTTTTTGCAACGACAACTCCACACCTGGTCTTGGTCCATTTGAGAGGCATCTTAGAGTTACTTATGCAGAGCTGATAGCAGATCTTGAGTCACAAAACAAAGATGACCCAGTATACCATTGCTTGAGCTGTGAATGCTTACACAAGCAGAAGCAAATGTCCTGTGTAAATCTTAGGCACGATACGAAGTATTAAAGAATCAAATAGGTGTCGTTACCGATGACCTCTATGAGTGTAGTTATTGCCGACAGTACCTACATAAAAACACAATGCCTCCCCGGTGTATTCTAAATGGTTTGATAACTGAACCAGTACCAGACGAGTTGAAAGGGCTTGATGCATCTCTCTCCCCACACTGCTCTCTTCTCTCTCCCCACACTGCTCCCTTCTCTCTCCCCACACCGCTCCCTTCTCTCTCCCCACGCTGCTCCCTTCTCTCCCCACACTGCTCCCTTCTCTCTACCCACACTACTCCCTCCTCTCTCCCCACACTGCTCCCTTCTCTCTCCCCACACACCTCCCTTCTCTCTCCCCATACTGCTCCCTTCTCTCTCCCCATACTGCTCCCTTCTCTCTCCTCACACTGCTCCCTTCTCTCTCCCCACACTGCTCCCTTCTCTCTCCTCACACTGCTCCCTTCTCTCTCCCCATACTGCTCCCTTCTCTCTCCCCACACACCTCCCTTCTCTCTCCCCACACTGCTCCCTTCTCTCCCCACACTGCTCCCTTCTCTCTCCCCCCACTACTCCCTCCTCTCTCCCCACACTGCTCCCTTCTCTCTCCCCACACTGCTCCCTTCTCTCTCCCCACACACCTCCCTTCTCTTTCCCCATACTGCTCCCTTCTCTCTCCTCACACTGCTCCCTTCTCTCTCCCCATACTGCTCCCTTCTCTCTCCCCACACACCTCCCTTCTCTCTCCCCACACTGCTCCCTTCTCTCCCCACACTGCTCCCTTCTCTCCCCACACTACTCCCTCCTCTCTCCCCACACTGCTCCCTTCTCTCTCCCCACACTGCTCCCTTCTCTCTCCTCACACTGCTCCCTTCTCTCTCCCCATACTGCTCCCTTCTCTCTCCCCACACACCTCCCTTCTCTCTCCCCACACTGCTCCCTTCTCTCTCCTCACACTGCTCCCTTCTCTCTCCCCACACTCCTCCCTTCTCTCTCCCCACACTGCTCCCTTCTCTCTCCCCACACTCCTCCCTTCTCTCTCCCCACACTGCTCCCTTCTCTCTCCCCACACTCCTCCCTTCTCTCTCCCCACACTGCTCCCTTCCTCTCCCCATACCTGTTGCATATCAACAGTTTTCAAATAGACATTGGCAACGATGTACCAGTGTACATTCCTTGTGTGCATAAAGGTACATCTGGTGATGTGTATTGGTATTCATGTGAACTTATGATATTAACAGAGCCCAATATGAGCAGCAATGAAGCATATCAAGGGATCATTGTGATGACTTCCCGTAAATGTGTGGATATAGAACTATATGGATATGGAACTATGTCCTGCATATGGAGTAGTACTAATGCAAAGGCAACAGCTGAAACAGTTCTAATATATCCCAGCTTGTACAGAAGTAGATGTGGGGGGAGATAGAAAGTATTTCACTGGGTCATCATGATTTCATTGGTGCATTTATATCTCATGATCAGAGCATTTATATCTCATGATCAGAGTGATGTACCTTTATGCATGAGCATATGAAACATACAGCAAGAATGAGTGCTTGAAATGAATCTTTGTAGAGCAAGACCATCTCAGCTCATGGTGGCGGGGGAGAGTGGTGGTGGGGTAGAGTGGTGAGTTGTGGCAGAGATAAGTGGTGGTGGGGGAAAGTGGTAAGAGAAGAGGTTCCAAAGAGCAGGAGCTGAAGAGAGACAAAAGACGGGGGAGGGGGAAGAGAGACAGTGGTGGTGGGAGCTCACAAGAGTTATGCTGAGCTTGCCATAGAGTTGGGCGATAGCCTGGGAAATGCTGGATCAATGCCGAAATTTTATTCAAAGTGTGTGCAACAGCTGGGTTTGCAGCTTATGCATGCAGCAAATGACCCCAAGTGCAATGAGCTGGGTTGGGCATGTATCCCCCTTGTTGTAGAACATTATGCCCGTGTGTTTGTGTTGGAAGCCAGACAAACTAGATCAAGTTTAGGTCTGATGATGTGACAGCAAGGTCCAGTGCAGCTGGCGTGCGTAATGACCAGCTGCACTATCTCTTCTCTCATCCCCATTACTTCTCATCTCTACTTTACTGGCAACATGTGCAAGGTGACTGCACTCGACGAAAACATCTCTTAATCTGTTGTGGCAAAGTAACCATATAACCCACCACCTTTCCATGTCAGGGAATGATGGACAAGGTTGTCCCGTAAATGGGTAGTGGGTGGTTAGAGACTATATTGTTAGTCCATTTCAATAGATATCCTTACATTCCAGATGATGGAAACATGTTTGCTTGTTGTGGGAGCTTTCCAATTTATGAGCTTTGTGTAATCATATTGTACAATGTGAAAGGTATTAACTGTTAATGAATGTTTGTGCAGTAGAATAGTGTGTTGTAACTTTAAAAGGCTTACCACACTTGAGTAAGTATACAACACAGCCAATGTTATGCAGCATTTACATTTCAAATACTTTATAAATTCCATATTTGATAACTTAAAATCTGTTGAAGTTGATGCAATAAGCAAAACATAAGAACTTTCACTATAGGACTTCTGCACGAAAAACACTACAGCAAAACACCGTGTATTCTACTGTATTCATCACTTTTTCTAAGTAGACACTGCAGTGGCAACAATATGCAATACCTCTTCTTTTCTAGGGACTTAATGACAAGGTCAGGTAGCAGCAGTATGGAACTGTTGAGTGGCTCAAGGCCAAAGAGCAGCTACAGAACTGTGCATTATGACGTCATTATTACGTCATAATCAGAACCTTGCGTTATGACGTCATGAACTGTGCATTACGACGTCACTATTACGTCATAAGCAGATCTGTGCAGCGTTCTGCTTATGACGACGAAAGCGATGACCTGTATACAGTATTAACAGTTAGTAGTTTGAATTTAGATAAATGAGTTAGTCTTTGGCTAGTATAAGTCAAGTATCAGTATATATGGTACAAGCATACATTAGACTAACAATTAATTAACGTGGATGTTTATAAGCCTATCTCCACGTCCCACTATACCGCAGTCCTACAACTTGGACCATATAAGGAATTTTCCGACCTGGCAACTTTATGGATCTTTTAAGTCCGTCCACTGCACTGGGCATAGCAACCTTTGCTTACGAGTTAGCAAAAGAGGTACGTGGAAGATTAAACGGAATTCCTCTCAACGATGAACGCAGACGAGGAATTGAAGACAAGGTCAAAGATCTAACCCATCAGTAGGTAGTTGACAATTTTTTTCAAATTTATTTTTTCGCAATAAATTGTATACCACTGGAAAGAGCAAAATTTCTGCATTTCAACGATATCTTACTTGTTCGAATATGTATCTCCATGCGAGTACCACGTAATTTTAAACATCAAAATAAAAACGATCGGTAATGTACGCGAATGAATGGGATGCGCAAAACAAAAACTGTCCCGGTTGTGTTTCTATTCAATACAGAGATATTTATAAGTGCGCAACCTTAACCAAAACCTTAACACACATAGTCTGACTAGTATTATACAAAGAGATTCACTTAACACTGCTTGATTATGTTATTTTCATGTATTATAAGTCAAAATAACAAAGCAGGTCATTATGATCCGTATACGCACAGTTAAAATTAAGATTCAAACCTGTTAAACATGAAGCAAAATCAAGACAGATTAAGTCACTATTAAATAACTCATTAGCAATGACAATAAATTGATGCCAAAAGTTCACGGATTAAGTCCTAAGGTCACCAGCAATATAATCTGCTAGTAGCCCATATGATGTAATTGTAACGTTACGTGACTATGACGTTTGGAATTTTAGATTTTGTTAAAGGTTTCACAAAAATGATGTGTCCATTATAGAGTACATTATGTTCATGCACATACCAAACATGTTCAAAGTAAAGGCCATTAAGGGATGAACTATCTGACATAACAGTTAGATTGTACTTTTCTGAGCCTCAGACAGTTCTGGAAACTCTTTGCCGGTCCAAATTTTCTAAATTTTCTGCAACAGAACGTAATTTCCTTTCAATACTTCTTCTAAAACTGTCCTCCTTTTGATTCATGCGTTTTTGTAGTTGATCCTGTATTTTTGCAATGTTTTGCTCATGCACTTGACACGCATGCCTGACTATCCTAGCTTGTTTTATGTTTTGCATACTTGTTTCTTTAATTCATTTTGTTTCAAATTACGTTCTCTATTTTTAGAAGTTATTTTGAATCTGTGATAAGAATATCTTAATTCAACCAGTGATTTTTTTAATTACCTCACTTCAGCCGGACAGCTTTCATTTCTTAATAACACATTTTCCTCTTTCAACTTCTTATCCATTGCATTACTTGCCATCATTTCTTTTTTCACACTTCGGTATTTAGAACATAGTTTTTTTTCAATTGTTGACTTCCTGCTTACTTTTTTAAAAAGATAGCAGTTCTGCATTTTAACAGCAGCAAGTACTCAGAGCTTAGCCTTGAGAGCTTCATTTGAAGTGAGCAATTGCCGTAGCACTTCTTCTTTTTCCACAATTACTGCAGTCTGATCTAAGCTTAGTTGGCATGGGACAGGAAGTGCTTGGTTGACTGCTGTGTACAGAATGAACTGAAAGTGAAAAGGTTGGATATGTGTATGTACTTTGGGGATTATCAAATGGAAGTCCTAATGGCAGATTTAAATACAAAACAATATCATCCCAAGCTCTAGAAAGATGCTCTTCATATCCTTGACAATTTGAAGCAAGCAACAAATGGAAGTGCACAACGCCTTTAGGTTGATATGCTCTGTTGCTAGTTTTTCAACTATCTTGGCTGTTTCATTTGGTTGTCATTGGTTAATTTGTAGTTTATATACACAACTAACCATTCCTTAATACAGGAGCAGTAAGGGTACCATGCTCACATAAATCATTTTTATACTCTTCAATGAGGCACTCTAGATCAAGAACAGTCTTCATTCTGAATAGCAATAAAGCAGATTGGAACGCTATTTTGTGCATGCATGCGTATACATATAATTAAATATGAATAAAAGGCTTGATAATATCTCCGTGTGGGCACCATCTTATTAAAATTCTAAAACAATAAACATAGACTACTCTGTTAACACTTCAAGTGGATTTGGTTTACAACTATGTGCTTCAAAGAATAGGGTGTGTAATAAATAGAGTTGTCACAACTTAATAACAAAAAAATGTGTTACAAAAAATAGCTACTTGGTTAAGCTTTTTAGATATGAAATATAAGCAAATCTATTATGCTGAAGCATAAAAATAGTATTTTTAAATAAAATGATCTGTGCTTTCAAGCAGGCCAATACAAAACGCCTGGACCATTAAAGCACCCTTTGGGCACCATCCAAATCTCCTGAAGTTCTATAGTGTAATTAACTTGAACCTATAGTAAATAAAAAGTACTATTCTGTGATTGTGCATCAAAAGACAAAGTCAAGATTCATTCGCAAAATTTTACTATAAATTGAATGCGCCTGATATTGTTGGATCGCGAAGTAGCTTGAATTCAGGCAATCGCACTGCATTCTACAACCAATTACCTTCCACGATCGAGCAACGAAGTCGGCTAAGCCACTCAAGTAACGGAGCAAGTTTCTACGCTTCTTTGTATACTTCTCAAAATTTCACAAATTCCAGTCCAATTTTTGACGTACTTTTGGATCAACTATTTACGGACCCGCTACGTGATTTTGTCAACTACCTACCATCAGGCAGATGAATTTAAAAAATTGATGCTCGAAATTCCTCCTTCTTGTGCAGATGTTCTCCAGAAATTCAGCGACTCCTTAAGTAACTGCAATCGTATTTGCCAGTCGCTGGAAAGAAAATCGAAATTTATCTCCAGCGCAGAGCACAAACAACTTCTATTTGAACTCGAAGGCGTACTTTCAGAAGCGCGGCAAAACCTACAGCTGGTTTACCAAAGAGTCCTGCTCTCCCAGAATCAAGAACTAAAGGCAATAGTTGAAGAAAAATCTACCCGAGTGGAAGCAGCAATAATACATCCTTCAGTTGGAGTATACATGGGCATGGCTGCTACAACAGATAGAGAAGCAAAAAAGCCAGCGACACTTGATAAACCGGACGCTAGTATTTATTCGGAATTCATCGCTGTTAGGTGGAACGATAAGCGGAACCAATGTGAACATATACTGCGTTACGAAGTTCGTTATGACGACCAAAATGACCTCGTTGTTCCTGCTTGTCTTGAAGAGCTAAGGACGAAGGACACATGCTTTATGTACTCCATGTTGCTAGGAGAACCCAAGGTTTCGCCCGGTAACACGTACACAATTCAGATTCGCGCCGTGGGCAGAGATTTTGGACCCGGGGCTGGAGTCCCACAGCAGTCCTTCGTTTCGTGCGTGTCGATGGTATGCCTAACAAACCTCCGAGGCCTAGTGCAATGGTGCAATCGTCAACTGAAGTTCTTCTGACAACGGATGGACGTGGGGACGAAGTCGCTGCGTTGGCGGCCATTATTCCATCCATTATTGGGTCTCCTTTGATCGTGTCGATTATGTCAGCCTCTGTGGCGGTTGAAGCAGCGTCGGCCATAGCTGACAGCAGTACGGGCAAAGTGGTTTCGGGTGCTACTGCCGGAATAGGAGCAGGCTTTGCTGGAGCCATACTGGGCGCGCTGGGCTGTCCTTTTATGGGCATTGTGGGAGCCTACACCGCGTACAGCGCTGTGACCGGAGGAGACGTTGACTTCAACTGGTGGAGTCCCCAGTCCAGCGATGAGGAAACGTAAACGTATTTAATTCCCTCGGTGAAACAGTCAGTACAGTACTAGTCATACTAATTAATAATACTGCATGCACGAGTAAGTATATATGATATTTTCCAGGACGAGCAAAAGAAAAGTAATGCTCGCATTGAAATGTACGGCTAATTATAAATTCAGTGCCTAATAACTTTATAATGGATAGTCCAATTTAGGATGCGTAAGGACAATTTGATAGCAGCTCTTTGGAGTTCACGGAAAATGAAAACTTGAAAAACTATCCAGAAAAGTGATTTTGCTAGGCACTGTCCCATATATATGATTATAGTGAACATATGGCACTTTCATTATTGAATTCTTAGCTTAGGCGTCACCTAAACTATGACTCGGTCTTCATGCAACTATTCCATAGAACACTTCCACTTCTGACAACTACTTCACCACTCTGCTTTTATTCTATTCTTATCACTTTCTTTAAATTTCTATATAGTATAATCTCTTCTCTATCTCGACGAGGCTAATTCATCATCGTGTATAGGAATGTGGCAACCAAATACCTATCCAGAAAAAGAGGACCAAACCCGCATGCGCAAAGAGAACGCAGCGATCTTGCACTGGGAAGCAGGATTTGAATGCCTATCATGAGCGCGGGGCAGTCACACCACAGATGACCATCTGCATGCATTGCCGCAATTGGTGCTGTGGTTGCCGCAGGTGGTCTCCCCCCAGGCCTGCCACAAAAGGTACCCCTCTCGGTACATGTACCCTTTGACACAAGATGAGGTAGCCGTAACCCTTTATAACCTTCAATTGGCCGCCGGCAATTAATTCACCATAAATTGATCTTAATTCTTACGTTACGTTTGTTTGATCATAGATAGTATAATACATGGATTGGAAACGAGAGAGATTACGGAGTTTCATCCGCGTTTCGACTTCCGTAAACTATTTGACCTCCAGGTTTCTTGTAGATGTCTACAGGTATCGTTCTGATTGCTATTGCCTCGGTCCTGGAAGTTGAAGGGTCCCGTTTAGACAAGTCACCCCGCGGGTGAAGCTGGCCAAAGAAATAGAACACTTCATGGGCTTCGGGCCCACGAACGAGCCGGTTCGATAATCAATTAACTTCCAGTAGAAGAAACTGCGACACAAATGACAATTTATAGATGGAATACTGACTAAACAATTCTAGAATGATTATAGATCAGTTTAAAATAGCTTCTAGTTCATGACGTACCAATGTTTCGTGAGTAAAATCCCACAAAAAGTGATCACTTGTAGTACAGAAAACACCTATTTTTGAATGTAACTTCGTATGCGAAGGTTTTCAAGCCTTAAAAATACCACAGGGCAATACGTCTTGTGCAGCAACAAGTATTAGGTCATAAAAAATCTAGCAGAGTTGTTACGTTCAATGAGGAAAAGTACACAACCAAAACTCGGCCCAACTGTGGCCTTCTTTCCTATACCTTATGTAGAACTACAATACAACACACGTACCTCCCGTTTGTAGTGCCAGAAAAGCTATCTGAAGTATTAGTAAGTTTGGAAACACGAAAAAAAACTCACCTGATAAAGACTCCAGGGAATTTCAAGTACCTCGAAAAACGAGTAACGGACTGTACGCGGGAAATGACGTCACGTACGTATTTAGGTATAGCGTTTCCAACTATCTATGGTTTGATGCGCACGCATGGTTCAGATGATGGGCAGATCTCATCAATTGCTTCATATCAAAATCAAGCTGAGACGACCGTATAAGGTGGCTAGGGCTTTTGACTTTGATGCATTCATTTCGGCTTCTAGCTCTTGTGTATACATGAGTGCATGCATCTTAATATTATTTGCGTGCAATTAATTCTACCATGCATTCTTTACGCGAGCTACATATAGCTGCTGAACTGGCGAAGGCCAATTATTACTTAGATGAAATTAATACAAATTGGCTTGCCCATAGAAGCAGCATGTGCGTGTATTCATTTATCGGAACCTACGCGACTAGGTTCCATATAGGAATCCTGCAGTGTCATGAATGTCATTAAAAACGTCACTCGCGTCTAGCGGGACAGCCAAGGGTCGGGTCACTTCGCTCTTAGTGGCAATCGAGCGATATCAAAAAGGAGAACAGTTCTGCTGTGTCACAAGCCGGTAAAATACTCGTCCCCACCGTCCGTACCCAGTCCCACTTAAAATTTCTCCGTCGTCTTCTTCTCATTATTAGGGATAGCATAACTCACGACAGGAATGTTTGTAAAGCACGCCAAGTGTACCAATCGCTTCAGGATGCGTCCGCAGCTGGTTATGTTTAGGTGTCTGTTAGAAGCCTAACCGATCGGGCAAATAACTAAAGCGAGCAGTTCCTTATTTGGTGTTGATCTACAAATAGCACATTACATCAGCTATCACAATGTTCATGAGGCACCAGTATAATATAACCAGTGTTATCAAATTCGATGGTTTTGCCATGCAATCGGACAATTCTGATTCCATTCGAGCATCTAAAAGTTAAAAGATCCAGATGCCGCCAGATCTGCCAAGCGAGTGCATGACAAGCGCGCTACCGAAAGGACTAACAGCATGTATGGTATATTGCAAATGGAAGGTTAGTTTCTGTAATAGTTACAGCGGTAGATATTGCATCTCTCTCCGCTTTATAGTGTTTGAAATGTGTGTATAACGCCAAAGCTGCAGTGGCAGATCCAGGGGGGGAAGGGGGGGGGGGGGGGGGGGTGGCGGGGGTATACCCACTTCCGCAAAGTTAGAAATTAAATATTCATAGCTACAAGGGGCGGTGTCTTATGTCGCGCTGATGACAACGTAAACGCGCCGAAGTAACATGATAACAGTAAAAAAGCGGCTGGGGCGAAGCCCCAGACCCCGGGTACATCTTCCTCTCTTACGCGCAATTTTCGTAGCCACGCCCAAACCATGATTATTAACGCCCCTCCCCTTTGCCCCACCCCCCCTCCCCGCAAAAAAATTCTGGATCCGCCCCTGAGCTGCTTACGATAATGTATAGTGGTGCATGGTTTATCTGATAATAGCGTGAGACCAGGTAAATTTATCCTATGTATTATATGGCTTCGCTTTTGCCAATGCTTTAAACCTTTATCAACCTTTGGTCCTCAATGGAGATAGTTTTGGGACTAGTGTAATATTTTAATGGTACAGCTCAACAAAATTGCAGATTCAAGAATAAATCTGTCATGATCGCATAAGTTGACGTTTTTGCTACCTGGGTCTATAGTTTCAAGAAGTAAATACGATACCAAATCCACCAGAAAAATTTAGGAAACAAGTAATAAAAACGTTCTCTATACGAGAAGGTTGGTGGTATATAGGAATCAAAGGTGATGGGGTGGTGTAAAAAGCAAGGAACAAGTTAAGGCTACGGATTGAAAAGGAGAAATGAAATAGACCTATATTAGCACGCACATTTAAATACGACAACATGCTGCTAATATAGGTCTATTTCCTTTTCAATCAGAAGCCTTGTTCCCTTGCCTTTTACACCACCATCACCTTTGATTCCTATATACCACCAACCTTCTCGTATAGAGAACGTTTTTATTAATTGTTCATTTAGCAGGCTGGAATAGAAGCATTATATGGCAAATAAGAACTAGCTATGAAGTTTGGATTGGCAACTAAGCTAGGTTTGGTGATATTCATAACGGTAAAACTAAAATTCTGGATATTATACATTCATAACTAAAAGTTTGATTGTTATATGGGTCCGCAGAATCTTGAAGTTTTTTAAAAATGGGAACCGTGCACCACTAATACATACTATTCATGCAATGCAGTCCAATCACAGAATGTTGTGTCTAGAATTCATTTAGCTTGCTCATGTACATCTGGAATAACAATTGTTTAAATATATTTATATTTGTAGTAACACGTGACACCGACTTAATGGGTTGAAGCAATTAACTGAGATCGATGGCAAGAGAAATCTTCGCGTTATCTTCGTTATCGCCTTCTTCGTCGCTGCAAGCAACGCTGCATCACTGCGTGTCAACAACACTGTCAAGGACTGTTGCCTGGATGGAGACTGTTGCCATGGCATGGAGTACTGCTGTGATGAATGCGATGGTACTTGCAGATGTTCTGTGAATGGTAAATGTTACATGAACGTCGCGATGAAGAAGCAAAATCCTGTCAAGGACTGTTGCCTGGATGGAGACTGTTGCCATGGCGTGGAGTACTGCTGTGATGAATGCGATGGTACTTGCAGATGTTCTGTGAATGTCAAATGTTACATGGACGTCGCGATGGAGAAGCAAAAACCTATCCGGCAAGGACTGTTGCCTGGATGGAGACTGTTGCCATGGCGTGGAGTACTGCTGTGATGAATGCGATGGTACTTGCAGATGTTCTGTGAATGGCAAGTGCTATTAACATGCAACCTTAATTGCACGCATGGAGGAGTGGTGTGTCTTGGAGGGACTTTTAGACCAGGTAGTTCTGTTATAGGCATGTGTGAGATTGAGTCCCATTAATATAGGTACGGGCATATTTCACGTACGAGTACCGAAAAATTGGTGATCCAATTTTAGGTAAAAATTGTGACGCGGGTTGCTAATTGTTGAGGTACATCATATTCGAGTGAAGGCTGGTTTGTGTTCGTTTGATCGCTGTTGTGGACTGTTTCGGGATTTATCGGTATGTCCTTACATTGTCTATGCTGTGATACATCTCTGGTATATTCGCAACGTTTTGTTCAATATTTCTGGCGCGTAAAAAAAATATGTACCCTTTAGTTTTAGTAGGATTTTTTTGTGCTTCGAACTACCCGGAAACGGATCAGATTTACGTACTCCCAAGGTCATAATGTATATGCACTTCAAATTTTATGAACTTCGGTTGATGCCCAAGGTGTTATCCAGCAGCCTGTGTGTTTAAATGTGGTACGGGCTTTTCATCAAGCCAGCCCACGTCAAAATTTTATTTGTGGCTCAGCACTGCCCGTATAATATGGCTTTGCAACTTTTGGAGAACATTGCTTAATTTTGAGTACTTTGTAGCATTAGCAAAGTTTAACTCTAAATAAAGACTACCATAATCTTCGAGCTACCGATAAGAGAAATAGCTATGAATGCAGTTTTGGTATAAATCTACATGCTGTGAAAATATCTATTTTTTTGGCTGATGCCCAAGGCATACCCCAGATTTTCTCAGATTATGACTCGTCCCCAGATATAAGTATAAATATACATGTATATCTAATGATCATTGGACGTTGCGGTGAAAACGGAGCTATCGCATGTTTTAACAACTTTCCTTTGTGTTTAAAACTTAAAACCTTGCATGTAACATGTTAGTGTGCTCTTTTTGCTGCAAATATCTTGTTGGTGTGTATGAATTTGTTGACTTTCCAAATTAGGATGAAGACTACAGATGATTTAAAGAAGTTGATTGAAGGTTTTAGTAGTGATGTCAGTGTAGATAATGTACTACAGGTTTCAGCAATAAGAAATGGCTTGGTAGTGCACACATATATACCAACATAACGCAGCAAAGCATTGTTAAAACTGCCAAAATGGTGGCTTTTATTCATGCAGAGAATGTGGAAATATTAATGCTTTACATCAATACAAAAGCTCATGGAGAAATTAAAAAGCATGAAGAAGCATCTTGAAAGGGTTTGGGAGGATATTGTTCATCTATTAGAGGATGCGTTTCCATTTCCTATTCAAACCCCTGCTACAGCATTTCAGTGCCCTCCTGATGAATTCCCAAGTAGCTCTTCTTGCCAAATCCCTGCTATACCATCTCTATGCCCTCCTGAAGAATTACCAAGTTCTACTTGTCAAACTCCTTTGCAATTTACTAAATTAAGAACTCCTTGCAAAGAATGTGGAATCAAGAGAGTGAAACTAAGGGAATTACTAATTTCTAAGCGAATGCTCAGTCACAAGTTTCAAACAGTTATAACTAAGCAACGTGACAATCGTAAACTTAGACAAGCTTTCAGCAGAAAAGTTAAAATTGAAAGAAATTTGCGTGCACATTTAAATAATCTATAAAAGGAGTTGAAACAAAAAGAGGCCACTTTAAAAGGTTTGTCAAATGAAAACTTATTATTAAAAAACACAGGTCATTTGCATGAAATAGCTTCAATAAAACATTCAAAGGTTAAAATGAGGTCTGCTCATAGAAGGCGTGACATACATCAAAAAAATACAGAGCGTGCTCTGAAGAGAAGCAATGCCTTTTTAAGTAAGAAGGTCCGCGATCTTGAGCTGGAAAATGAAGTATTAAGGGCTGAAGCAGCTGATCAGAGCCACAATTTAGCACGATGCATCAGTACTAGAGAAGACAATAAAACATACAGTACAGCATGTCGTAAAACAATATATTCATGCCTTGAATATCAGGTGCCTGTTACTAGTGTATGCAATGTTATAAAGGCCGTTCTTGAACATCTTGGAAATGTAACTGCATAGTTTCCAGAGATGGATGAATGTCATGTGAATATTATAAAAGCAATTCTTGCCAATCCAGACTAGAGATGATTGATGGGCTTTACTTCAAACATTTTTATTAATGAAGCAAATGTGTAATATCAAGGTAAAATTGTAGCAGTAAAGTTATTTAAAAATTTTAAAATGTATAAAGTAACAGCTACCTATTGGAAAAATGGAAGCAGTCAAGAAGATGGAGATGATGTTACAATGACTCTATATGAATTCTTAGTTGACTATATCACTGATGATTTGTACATAACTGAAATCGATGTATAACATTATTCTGTTTCCTATGTGTGTGCAAGACTTGTAACAAAATTTTGGTGTGATTATATTATACATTGTAGTTGCTATAGCGAAGAGAACAAAGACCGTCACAATTTTTTATGCGATACCGCATGGATTACCGTTCCCGCAAAATCGAATGTTTGAATCGCTATAACTTTGTCACTACTTATGCAAAAACCACATTTCACGTATCATTTTAATTCATTTCATTTGCTCTTTCAGGCTATACCAAAGTTGTTGCAAAATATGTGATTTGAAAAAAATATGCCCGTACCTACATTAATAATATTTAACTTGTAACCTTCTTTTTGTAATTGTATATAACATAATTGCATAATCATGCATGCTGCAAACTAAGCGTTGCTTGCGCACCATCCTCGGGGGAATGGCGTCATACTAGTCCTTACATAAAAGTACACCTCCAACTTCTAACACAATTGAACTTTAAAATACAATACGCGTACATGCCACCTTGCGAGGGAGGGAGGCAACACCTAGCCTCTTCCCATCACCTGATTTCACAAAAGCACCGTTGCGTGTCGTAAACAACCACTTCATAGGCGATGAAATGCATGTTAACTGTTAATGACTTTCATTAATTGCACAATAGGAATGCGTACGCGATATCATATATAGAGGCAATAGCGCTGTAGACAGTACGTTCTAAATCATGCGTCTTGAATTATCGATTCCCTTAGCAATCAATGCAACCCAACAACCAAGACATATTGCGATGCTGTACACCGTCTTCTTCATTAATAAGGGCACCTGTGTGTATGAAATTCAGTGGCAATTACGTACACGTGCCTCGATTGCTACGTTTCCCATGCAGCGGAGCGCAGACACGTATACCATTCTAGACCTTGTCAGCAAAAAAAAGGAGTTCTTCACATGCACCTGGCTAACACAATGGCCCTTCTGGTTAGTTTTTCAAGTTTTCCAATTTTTCGATTTTCCGTGAACTTCGAAGAGTTTGTATCAAATGGTCCTTACGTATCACCACAGAAAAAAAAATTATGGGTCAGAATCTTGAAGTTTTTTTTTAAAAAAGGGAACTGTGCACCACTAACAAATACTATTCATGCAATGCAGTCCGATCACAGAATGTTGTGTCTAGTAAGAATTCATTTAGCTTGCTCATGTACATCTGGAATAACAACTGTTGATCAAATTATACTTGTAGTAACACGTGACACCGACTTAATTAGTTGAAGCAATTAACTGAGACCGATGGCAAGAGAAATCTTCGTTATCTTTGTTATCGCCTTCTTCGTCGCTGCAAGCAGCGCTGCATCACTGCGTGTCAACAACACTGTCAAGGACTGTTGCCTGGATGGAGACTGTTGCCATGGCGTGGAGTACTGCTGTGATGAATGCGATGGTACTTGCAGATGTTCTGTGAATGGCAAATGTTACCTGGACGTCGCGATGGAGAAGCAAAAACCTGTCAAGGATTGTTGCCTGGATGGAGACTGTTGCCATGGCGTGGAGTACTGCTGTGATGAATGCGATGGTAGTTGCAGATGTTCTGTGAATGGCAAATGTTACCTGGACGTCGCGATGGAGAAGCAAAAACCTGTCAAGGATTGTTGCCTGGATGGAGACTGTTGCCATGGCGTGGAGTACTGCTGTGATGAATGCGATGGTACTTGCAGATGTTCTGTGAATGGCAAATGTTACCTGGACGTCGCGATGGAGAAGCAAAAACCTGTCAAGGATTGTTGCCTGGATGGAGACTGTTGCCATGGGGTGGAGTACTGCTGTGATGAATGCGATGGTACTTGCAGATGTTCTGTGAATGGCAAATGCTATTAACATGCAACCTTAATTAATTGTACGCATGGAGTGGTCTGTCTTGCATATATGTAGGGACTTTTAGACCAGGTAGTTCTGTTATAGGCATGTGTGAGATTGAGTCCCATTAATAATTAAACTTGTAACAATTTTTTTTGTTCATTGTATATAACATAATTGCATAATCACGCATGCTGCAAACTAATTAGCGTTGCTTGCACACCGTCCTCGGAGGAATGGTGTTAGTTGCTTATCAAGGTCATATTAATCCTTAAATAAACGTACACCTCCAACTTTTAACACAATCAGAACTTTAAAATACAGTGCGCGTACATGCCACCTTGCGAGGGAGGGAGGCAACACCTCATCCCATCACCTGATTTCACAAAAGCACCGTTGCGTGTCGTAAACAACCACTTCATAGGCGATGAATATGTATGTTAACTGTTAATGACTTTCATTGCACAATAGGCGATATCATATAGAGGCAATAGTGCTGTGGACGGTACATTCTAAATCATGCGTCCTGAATTATCGATTCTCTTAGCAACCAATGCAACTCAGCAACCAAGACATATTGCGATGCTGTAAACCGTCTTCTTCATTTATAGGGGCACATCTATAACCTGAGCCTGCATGTCACCACCTGTGTGTCTGAAGTTCAGTGCAATTATGTACACGTGCCTCGATTGCTACGTTTCCCAGCGGAACGCAGACACGTATACCATTCTAGACCTTGTCAGCAAAGAAAAGGGGTTCTTCACCACCTGGCTAACACAATGGCCCTTCTGGTTAGTTTTTCAAGTTTTCCAATTTTTCGATTTTCCGTGAACTTCGAAGAGTTTGTATCAAATATCACCACAGAAAAAAATTATGGGTCAGAATCTTGAAGTTTAAAAAAAAAGGGAACTGTGCACCACTAACAAATACTATTCATGCAATGCAGTCCGATCACAGAATGTTGTGTCTAGTAAGAATTCATTTAGCTTGCTCATGTAAATCTGGAATAACAACTGTTGATCAAATTATACTTGTAGTAACACGTGACACCGACTTAATTAGTTGAAGCAATTAACTGAGACCGATGGCAAGAGAAATCTTCGTTATCTTTGTTATCGCCTTCTTCGTCGCTGCAAGCAGCGCTGCATCACTGCGTGTCAACAACACTGTCAAGGACTGTTGCCTGGATGGAGACTGTTGCCACGGCGTGGAGTACTGCTGTGATGAATGCGATGGTACTTGCAGATGTTCTGTGAATGGCAAATGTTACCTGGACGTCGCGATGGAGAAGCAAAAACCTGTCAAGGACTGTTGCCTGGATGGAGACTGTTGCCACGGCGTGGAGTACTGCTGTGATGAATGCGATGGTACTTGCAGATGTTCTGTGAATGGCAAATGTTACCTGGACGTCGCGATGGAGAAGCAAAAACCTGTCAAGGATTGTTGCCTGGATGGAGACTGTTGCCATGGCGTGGAGTACTGCTGTGATGAATGCGATGGTACTTGCAGATGTTCTGTGAATGGCAAATGTTACCTGGACGTCGCGATGGAGAAGCAAAAACCTGTCAAGGACTGTTGCCTGGATGGAGACTGTTGCCACGGCGTGGAGTACTGCTGTGATGAATGCGATGGTACTTGCAGATGTTCTGTGAATGGCAAATGTTACCTGGACGTCGCGATGGAGAAGCAAAAACCTGTCAAGGATTGTTGCCTGGATGGAGACTGTTGCCATGGCGTGGAGTACTGCTGTGATGAATGCGATGGTACTTGCAGATGTTCTGTGAATGGCAAATGTTACCTGGACGTCGCGATGGAGAAGCAAAAACCTGTCAAGGATTGTTGCCTGGATGGAGACTGTTGCCATGGCGTGGAGTACTGCTGTGATGAATGCGATGGTACTTGCAGATGTTCTGTGAATGGCAAATGTTACCTGGACGTCGCGATGGAGAAGCAAAAACCTGTCAAGGATTGTTGCCTGGATGGAGACTGTTGCCATGGGGTGGAGTACTGCTGTGATGAATGCGATGGTACTTGCAGATGTTCTGTGAATGGCAAATGTTACCTGGACGTCGCGATGGAGAAGCAAAAACCTGTCAAGGATTGTTGCCTGGATGGAGACTGTTGCCATGGGGTGGAGTACTGCTGTGATGAATGCGATGGTACTTGCAGATGTTCTGTGAATGGCAAATGCTATTAACATGCAACCTTAATTAATTGTACGCATGGAGTGGTCTGTCTTGCATATATGTAGGGACTTTTAGACCAGGTAGTTCTGTTATAGGCATGTGTGAGATTGAGTCCCATTAATAATTAAACTTGTAATAATTTTTTTTGTCATTGTATATAACATAATTGCATAATCACGCATGCTGCAAACTAAGCGTTGCTTGCACACCGTCCTCGCGGAGGAATGGTGTTAGTTGCTTATCAAGGTCATATTAATCCTTAAATAAACGTACACCTCCAACTTTTAATACAATTAGAACTTTAAAATACAGTGCGCGTACATGCCACCTTGCGAGGGAGGGAGGCAACACCTCATCCCATCACCTGATTTCACAAAAGCACCGTTGCGTGTCGTAAACAACCACTTCATAGGCGATGAATATGTATGTTAACTGTTAATGACTTTCATTGCACAATAGGCGATATCATATATGTCCTGAATTATCACACAATACTGGAAGCATGCTATTAGCTCGCTATACGGTGGGTGTTTTTGGAGTGGGGGAGATAAACCGTGCTCTACTAAAGTTTCCGCACTTATAAGGTCCACTGAAAATTTTATAATATGACCGCGGTAGATTTTCCAGTTAGTTTTTATTTAGAGTTCGTGGTGCCGCGTTTTCTAACGGAATATTTTTGTCATTTGAATATTGGTTATTATCGCTGTTCTGTCGCCATTTTATTATTCAAGTCTGCTGTGACTCGCATACGTTTCTGCCTCTGACAGTCCCTCACGCCATCGCAACAGGTTTCAGTGTCCACCCAAGCTACTTTGGGCTTGGTGAGGGGCTAAAGGGGCCTTAGGAGGGTATGGTGAGAGCTGTAACCTTCAGAAGCTGTTACAAGTTACACAATAACATACACTACCAAAGTCATGGCCTTGGATGTGGACCTGCCGGCAATTCAAGCGTCCATATCTTCATCATGAGTTTGCACAGTAATAAGATGACAAGTGGATACTTCTGGTGTTGAATGTGAAAATGGTGGTCTGCTCCCCCCACCCCCCAAAAAGTGTATAATTGAGATTGCATGTGGTTATCTAGCAATGCCTACTGTATATAACAGGAAACAGGAAACAGAATTATTATACTGGCATGCATGTTCATATAGTGTTCAGTAAAAAAATACACATGACTGGTATAAATGAGTGCGCTGGCATTTTGATAGATAGTATAGTGTACATAGACAGAATGGTTATGCTGGCATGTCTATGCTTGGAATAAATAGGGAGAGTTCTTTTACAGGCATGCCTAAGAGTGGTATGAAGAGTTAGAGAGATCATGCTACATGGCATGTCTGTGATAGGAATAACATAGGCAGCAAACCTGACCTGGTGAGTGGTATAAATAGGAAGAGTGCTTATAAAGGCATGCCTAAGAATGGGCAGAATGGTTTGTGTACGATTGCACGGAATAAATAGAAAAGGATGCTTATACTAGATTGCCTATAAAGCTAGTGTTACATTGATCAAGTATGCATGTGCTGTGCAACATACATTTCTATTGGCTGCATGCATGTTGTATACAAGTAAATAAAAACATTCTGAGAAAGTTGGTGGGATATAGGTTTTGCAGGCAAATGGTAACATACTAGTGTAAAAAGCAAGGAAACAAGTTTTATCAGAAGGGAAAATGTAATAGTCCTATATTTAGCACAGAAACAGCGTATGCCTTAGTCGAAGTGTGCTAGAATATAGGACTATTACATTTTCCCTTCTGATAAAACTTGTTTCCTTGCCTTTTACACCAGTATACTATTTGCCTGCAAAACCTATATCCCACCAACTTTCTCAGAGAGAATGCATGTTTTTATTTACTTGTTTCCTTAATTTTTTAACTTTTACTTAATTAGACTTGATAAGACCGTATACAGGCTTTTAGGCTTCTGTGTATCAAAGCCTAAAATCGACTATGGCGAGTCCTCCAGCAAATTCAAAAGCTATTGGTGCAATTTTCATTGCTTAAAAGTGTTCCTGTCCCGAGTTATGAGTTCCCAAGAAGCAGAAGACAAGCTAAAGACCACTGTATGGAGTGAACTTGACAAGACATTGAAAGACAATCTCATAAGTTCTGTCGAAGCCAGTTTAACCTTCAACAAGTTGCTGATTCCTTCAAAGTCAAAAATTATGAAACGAATTAAGGTAGGTGGTATACATCGCACGTATAATTAACATTGTTACAAAAGGCAGATCCAGCCAAGCGACAGCCAACGACGCCAATGTCTGAAGAAGAGTCGGCAAATTTATAGAATATATTACTCCTGTAGTCATGCTCAATGTTTCTATTAGGTTACTCGTGACAAGGCAGATCGAGATGCAATTAAATGTGGACTGATTGAAGCAGGAGACATAGAGGGCATTGCAAAACTTTGGGCTTCGATCAAAGGTGTTGACATAGATGCAGAGAACAGAGAGAATGCAGAAGTACCAGGAGAGTCTGATCATGGTGATGAGCGCATCACATTGACGAAGAAGCATCTTGCAAGATTTCCTGCAGTGGTTGACATGGGAAATGCCCCAGAATTGGACATCGATTAGAACTTATCATTGGAAGAAAGACAAACATTTGCACAATTTTATAAATCGATTCTGTAATGATTCACAAAATCTGGTGTGTGATTTCGAAAGGATTTTGTGACCAAAAAAATCACTTTTAAATCTCATATGGATTTACGAATGATTTCCAAAGGATTTTTAAATGATTTAATTAGCTGGTAGATCAGGCGCTGATTTTCACCTGAAAAAAATCACCTGAAAATCCTAATATGATTTCACGCATTTTTTTCCTGCGATCTTCTTTGTGTGATTTGAATGCGAGGCTTTGTTTGTGGAACAAAAAGACCCGCTGCATGCATGTTTGCATCTATAGCAACATTCATAGCGTCTTTACTAGCGCAAACTTTTATTGTTGGCGCTATTTGATCTTGATTTCAAAGAATGCACG